>CM039513.1:31987420-32288819 GCA_022432975.1 Begonia masoniana
AGGGTACGTATCTACACTCTTGTGTTTTTGAACTATGTTGACTTGCATGATTTAGGTAACCAAATATGATTTGAGACTCATATGATGGATTATCACTTGCATATTAATAATCTTTAGTGAAGTTATGTAGACGTTTTATATTGGTGATATTAAAGATTGATTGCGATGTTTGTGAGTCATAAGAATCTACACTTCGTGAATTGTTTGCAAGTGTGAGAAAATAGAGGTTTTGGCTAGGAAGCGCACTTCAGGTCCCACCAACTTTTGGCAAGAGTAAATAGTGAATTCCTATCGTACCGGTCTTTCGGGTCTAGAGCATACATCCTCGAAAAATGATGATATCTTGAACGGACTTTCTCAGAGTCCAGAGTGACTTCTACAGAGTCAAGAAATTTGTTTGGAGTGGAGCCGTATATAGGAGAAACGCCTGCACAGATTAAATACGTCTTAAAAATTTTTTAATAATCAGTTCCTGTTTGTTACCAAAGAGCACTTAAAAAAGAAACAGAGGGTCTCTGAGAAGTTCCTCGTACGCGCTTTTGTCGGCTTTGTTTGATTTCCTCCCCGCCCATCCTCTTTGTACTGTGGTTATTGGGAGCGGCCACTCCTTGGGTCCTTGGGTTTTCTCGGTTTGTCAATATCTCGAGCTGACGAGATTGCCTATCTATATGCTGCGCTTGTCGGTCCAAGGGTTGGGATTGTTGGGCAATAATATCCCTCAATAGGTCTATGGTGTCGTCCCTCGCATCCCTATCGTTATTTTTATGAACCATTTTTTTTTAAATCCTATAAAAATTGAAGAACAACAAATCTAAGAAATCAAGGGTAAACTTAAAAATGTATTTACAGTTGAGGAAGGATGTCCGCGTAGTGGCTGTGCAGTCGAGTAGTCTACAGAACCGTTTTTAAAACCCGGGGGCTCTGATACCATAACTGTAACGACCCTAATTCTTTACCCTTAATTTCCCGTATAATTTTTTTTTTGTACACTAAATAAATTTCGACTTTTAAAGCGTTAACCAAAGTCTAATTCATTTAAATTAACTTGAAAATCATTTGAAGAAAACATTAAAAGACAGATAAAACATCGGCCAATTGAGCTGAGGGCAAACAGGGCATTTCGCCCATGAAATGCATGGCCGATCGATCGGCCATTTCAGCCGATCGATCGGCTGTGGCCAAAATAAGGGGGGCGATCGATCGCCCCCACACCAGGCGATCGATCGCCCCCGTGATCGATCGGCACACGCTCTAGAATTTCTTCTAGAGCGTGACCAAAGAGGGCCAATCGATCGCCCTCCCTGGCGATCGATCGGCAAGCTCTCTAGAATCCAAATTGTCCAAAGAGCTGTCTCGTCCTCCCTCTTTTCCTTTCTCCCTTAAATTTTTCCTGCACATCACGCTTAAACACTTCACAATTTTTCTCTCATCAAATCACCTCTAAACATTTCATACTCTACCAATCACCCGTTTACCGACTCAAAACTCATTTAAAACATAACCGAATTTCATGAAAACGAACCGCGTGGTTCCGTTTAAAAATTAAACATTTCCCTCTGTTTGAAAATATCAAAAACACAACAAAATACTATCCAGTTACCAATCATCCTAAAATGTTCAACTATACAATTCTTCTATACTTTTATCTATCAAAATCCCCAAAACATTTACTTACGTCCCCACGGGTCAGAATTCACTACGACTGCCAGCACACTCCCACGGGCCATCCTCCTTCAACGTGCTCATACTTCGGGCGGAGGAACGTCATCCTCACCTTGCTCAAAATCACCTACACCATAGAAATAAAATATGGGCTAGAGGCTCAGTAAGTCTACGTGAATGCACATGAATGCTATGCGTATGCGGTTCGTAAAATATGCATCCTACCTTTTTGCTATTCATTTCATTTCATTTATGTCACCGGGGCTTCACTCTCGCTAGATAGGAGCGGCACATCCGACAATTGGATAGCCCCTCGTATCTAACCGGGGGAAAAACTTGTTTCATCTGACAGCCATGTCTGAACCACCGCCACCGACGTGACCATCATTACATTCATTTACCTTCTCGTTATCATTTTTCCATTTTGTAAAAACATGCATGGAAATTCCTTTTTCATGCTTTTTCATAAAACCATGAAGCGTGCACATGTACAATGACATAACTAAAGCAAAGCACAACAAACAATAAACTTATACATTCAATAACATAACCAAATTAACTACCCAACCTAATTACCCAACACAACAAACATATCCAATTCCTCGATCGACATAATCTTATGGTGTAGGCTTATTGGCCAAATGAGTCACGGAGACTTACCTAGGGTCCTTAGCAATTTGAGCTTGAAAGTCTTTGGCCTTACTTTTTCTAATCACAAGTAACCTAATCAAGACATCAAAATCAAACACTTAAAATGCACACCAGTATTTTCGGATTTACAGTATAAAATTGGGTAAACTTCAAACGGTCGTAACTCTCTCAATTTTTATCTGTTTTCCATGATACAACCTGTTTTGGAAACCTCGTTATGTCTATTTTAACATGGAATCACCCATTTATCCCAAAACAAAATAGAATCATGACAGAAAACCAAAAAAAAGAACTGCCTGTTGAATTTTTCAGTTTTTGCACAATAACTTTAAAAATCCATAACTTAATCAATTCTTCATGAAATCGAGTGGTTCAAGTTGCTATGGACTCCTCTAAGAGTCCCCTATCCAACAATAAGCCATTTAACAAATTAGAATCAAGAGCTAGGTCAGATCTCAAGAAAACCGAAACTGTTATGTTTTTGTCGATTAACAAATCCGGTTTTTCTATACTAACTAAGCACCCATCACCCTATTTCTCAACTCCAATCCATTAAATCATGAAATAACATGATTAAATCTCCAAATATGAAGAAAATCAGAGAAGAGTTCAAAATTTTCGTAGGTTTATAAAACCCATCAATTTCATAGAACTAACAATTTCCAACCTAAACGATATATTTCTTCAAAAATCTAACTCAAATCCTAACTAATTTCGACCTCAAAATTGAAAAACTAAAGCTTTAGGTTGCTTAGATTCTTACCTGGGTTTGATTGTGGAAGAGAACGGAAGAATAAAATCGCCGGAGGAGTGCCAAATTGCTGTCGAGCCGTGGACAGGGTCGCCTGGAAGCAAAATCGCCAGAGGAGAGCCCTCTCTGGCGATTTCTCTTCGTGAAATGAAGAATCAAAAACAAGGGGGGAAGGGTATATTTATTAATATAAAAATTATTATTACTTCATTACAAGTTTGCCCCTCACCTCAATTTTTCTACTTAATTCGTTATTTAACCATCAATTCGATTTTCTCCAAATTTTCTTATTTCGCCAAAAATTCTCATTTATTACTTGGGTTTTAACAAAACTTTTCGTTCATAAAAAAGACTTAGTTTGCTATATTTACTAAAATACCCTTTATAGCATAAACTTCTAAAAACTCGTAAAATTGGGTGTTACATCTCTTAAAATTCCTTTATTCCTCCAGACATTCTACTTTATTCATAGGGTCCTAATACCTATTTCCGTTCGTGAAACGGCTTAATTGGCTTTATTTACGAAAATGTTATTATGTGACGAAAATCTAAAAAACTTAAAAATTTGGGTGTTACAAAAACGACCATCTAGGGCCTAGGTTTTCATCCTCACTCCTAATCCCAATGAAGAAGGCGAGGGAATAGCTAAGAGTTAACCTAGCAACCCGAAGGCTAGGTTAACAATGGAGGGCTTCTTCACTTGATTCAAAGAACCAAGGAAAACCAAAGCAAACAAGCTTGGAGAGAAATAGGAGTTTTATAAATTTGGCAAAAATATTTTACACACACCAATGCAATGCTTAAATAGACAACCTAGGTGGATTAGGGTTTTGCAAGAGTGAAGGAGGACCATTGGATGGGAGAAATTAATCAATGGCCGAGGATAGCCAATCGGGTGCATGCGATCAAGGGAGGAGAGGCGCTGGAGTGCACCCAATCAACGGTACAGGTTCTTCCCGCGCGCGCGCCTGGATGAAGCCCTCGCTGCTGCCCTGTGCTAGTTGGCGCCGCTGCTGCTGCTCGCGCCAGATGGCGCTACTGTGCGCGCCAGCGAACGCAAATCGGACGGGTCTCCTTGAGCCCGCGCCAAAATTCATCAATGGTTGAGATTTTCACCATGTCATCGATCTATTTTGCCACCCACATGTGTACCTGCAATTTCATACCTTTAGATGTGGGCTCTCTTTTGGACCAAGTCTTCCTTTGGGCTCCATTTGTTGTAGGGCTTTTTCCTTTGAATAACTTGTTGAATTTCTTCAACCCATAATCCACCAACATTCATCTAATCCTAACCACACAATCTAATGCATGATATGCAAATATATAATAATCCATACAAAAAGGCTAATGTATGCCAAATAAGTTTGAAAAAATAAAAATTACAAATTAATAGGCCGGAAAGACAAATTCCCATGGGCCAAATGGTGACTCCTCCAAGTGCTCCATATGCATTCCTTCCAAAAATTATACCGATAAATAGAGAGACGATATAAAGTTTTGGGCTTTGCCAATTTCCTCTTTGAATGTAACCCGAGGCATGTCACAACAGGAACAAAATTTCTTCTTCTCTATTGAAGAAGGCACAACAGCTAGAGAGATAGACTCTCTCTCTATTTTCTCTTCATGAAGAACACCGACCCGAGGAAAAAATATTCCTTTAATTTTTTCTTTTCCAAATTACAATTTTTCACAAAATTGCAAAACCTAAAATTGTTAGATATTAGTACATAAGCGCTCAACCTTGCTTTGATAACAATTGTTGAGAATCAAATGCTAATTGTTAGAGAACAAATGTTGTAGAGTTAAAGTAACGAGGTTTGTACGGTTTAGTTAGATTAGCTTTCTCAGGTTTTACACTCATTATTACACTTTTCGGTATATCATTGTAAATGGGTTTTGGTTTTCAAAATCAATAGAGAAATACATAGAGAACGTTTTCTTCTTCTTCATCTCCAAGCACTTCTACCTTATCTTCTCCTTCCTCTCATTTGCTGCTCTTGTAGTTTATCTTTGTCTGAGAAATTCCAACTTGGTATCAGAGCCAAGGAAAATAACATTCTCTAGCTTTACAGCACCGTCTTCCCCTTCTCCCTCACCATCCTCTTTGCTGCCTCCTTTTCCTTCCATAAATCAAAATCTCACAATCAAACTTGATACCACAAACTACCTAATGCTCAGCACCATTTCCGGCCACCTTGGAATCCTCAATCACCACCCGTCTCCCGCCCTACCTCTCAGTCTGCCGGGCCTCATCATAACACCGGTTCACCCTTCCCACATTCACAGTCCTGGCATCCAAACCGGCCCAAACCCAAATGCCAAATTTGCTTCAAAACTAGCCACACAGCTTCAGCCTGTTATCATAGGCTGAATCTCTCTCCTACCGAGCTCCCAGCCCAACACCTCCCTACCCACCCCACTCTCACCATAACCTGACCCATCATCAAACAAATTTCCCAGCTCCTCCCTCTCAGACCCGATATATAGCAACTCAAGCTCATTTCACCGGCATACTTCTGAACCCTACCATTCCCGACCAAACTTCACCTTGGCTTCTCGACTCAGGTGCCACCAACCACTTTACCTCCCAACCGGCAGTGCTCAACCAACCACAACCCTACTCTAGACCGACTCAAATCTCCACAGCCGACGGTACTCTTCTCCTTATTATCTTTACTGGCTCTGTTTCTATTCCTACTCCCAGTCGGTCTCTCCGTTTAAACTCTGTCTGTCATAGTCCACACCTTTCTTATAATTTGATCAGTGTCTCTCAACTTTGTCGTGACAATGTTGTTTATATTGAATACCATTCCAACTATTTTTTTGTTAAGGATCACACTACTCGCCAGACTCTTCTTTGGGGTTCATTGCATGATAGGCTCTATTGCTTTCCTTCCATCAATCCAGCATTCTCCCTCACTGCTTGGCTACCGGTGTCCGCTGCCACTTCTCAGCATCTCTAGCACCTTAGGTTAGGTCATCATTCCTCCTTTATTTTGAAACATGCTTTAGAATCTAGCAATGTTCCTTTTGTAAAAAAAGATATGATTCAAATATGTATTCCCTGTAAAATGAGCAAAACTCATCGTTTGCCATTTCCAATCTCAAATTCTTATGCTATTTCACCTTTTGATCTTATACATACTGATATTTTGGGTCCATCTCCTATTACCACTATTACTGGTGCACGTTACTCTTTTTTACTTGTTGATGATTGTACTAGTTTTTCATTGTTATTTCCTTTGAAGTTAAAAAGTGAAGTTTACTCTACATTTTTAGCTTTTCACAAAATGGTCTCAACTCAATTTGGTACCCCTATTAAAGTTGTTCAGTCAAACTAGGGAGGGGAATTTCAATCCCTCTTGTTTCTTTTTAAATCATCGACCATCGTATCTCTTGTCCATACACCCCTAATCAAAATGGTCGTGTAGAACGTAAAAATCGTCACGTTGTTGAAACTGGACTTGCCTTGCTTTTTCAATCTTTTGTTCTTCAAAACTTCTGGCCCTATGCCTTTACTGTTGCTATTACTTTAATCAACCTTTTACCTACTCCTATTCTTAATCCTAATTCTCCCTTCGAATGCCTATTCCACTCTCTTCCGAACTATTCCGATCTTCATGTCTTTGGCTGTTTATGTTTCTCTTTTCTCTTTCTTTTCAACAGACGTAAACTCCAGCCACGTTCTCTACCCTATGTTTTTGTATGCTCCAGTTCTCTTCATAAAAGTTATCTATGTCTTGATCCACACTCCTATAAAGTCTACATCTCTCGTCATGTCACCTTCCACGAATCTAGTTTTCCTTTATCTTCCATTCATACTTCGACCATAACCCCCTTCTCAATTTCAATCTCGTCTATCCCAAATCCAATTCCAGCTCTACCTTCTCCTGTCACCAGACCACTTGCACCTCCCCTTTTAACCCATTCCTCTCCTATCTCACCCATACATCTTACTCCTCCCGACCAATCTTCCACCACCATCTCTTCCCCAACTATATCTTCTCTCCCTCCTATTCCCCCGACCACCAATAACCACCCCATGCGGACGCGAGCCAAAGCTTGAATCTTTAAACCAAAAGTATTTTCCATTATAACCACTCTTGAACCAAAAACCTTTCACCAAGCTTCCAAATGCCCAGATTGGCTTGCTGTTATGCAACAACAAATGTCTGCTCTCTATGAGACAAATATCTGAGAACTAGTTTCATCCCGCTTGGAGAAAAAATTATTGGCTGTAAATGGGTCTTCAAGATGAAACTGAACCCAGATGGCACAGTGAACCTATACAAGGCTCGTCTCATGGCCAAAGGTTATGACCAGACAGAGGGGGTAAACTATCATGAAACATTCAGTTTCGTGGTTAAACCTACTTCAGTTCAAACAACTATTTCCTTAGCAGTATCTTTTGGGTGGACTATCCGACAATTAGACATCAGTAATGCTTTCCTCCATGGGGACCTAACAGAAACATTTTTTATGCAGCAGCCCCCAGGTTTTATTAGCTCTTCTCAACCGTCTGCAGTGTGTCTACTCTACAAAGCACTGTATGGTCCCAAACAGTCTCCCCGAGCCTGGTCCACCAAGCTCCATCATACCTTACTCAACTAGGGATTTCTAGCATCTCAGCCTGATTCCTCTCTCTTTGTTCGTCGTACATCATCCTCTATTCTAGTCATGCTCATATATGTTGACTACTTATTCTCACGGGTAACTCTACATCTCTTATTGAGGCATTACTGACTTATTTACATACACAGTTTAAAATTCGCTATCTTGGACAATTATCATTCTTTCTTGGGGTTGCTGTTACTCACAATTCCTCTAGCATGCACCTATCACAGTCCAAATACATCTCTGAGCTCCTTCTTCAAGCTAATATGCTAGATTGCAACCCGGTTCCCACACCTATGCTTGCTGGACTAGTCCTATCCAAACACTCTAGCACTCCTCTTTGTGATGGTTCTCTCTAACAGAGTATTGTTGGTGGACTACAGTATTGCTGCCTTACTCGGCCTGATATCGTCTTCGTCGTAAATAAGGTATCACAGTTTATGTATGGACCTACGGATATTCATTGGCAAGCAGTAAAGCAGATTTTACGCTATCTCCAAGGTACCTCTATTTTAGGTATTTCCTTCTCCAGATCTTCTTCCTGTAATTTAACATGTTACACCAATGTCGATTGAGCCTTCTGCCCTGATGATAGAAAAAGCACTAGTGGATTCAGTATTTTCTTGGGAACCAACCTCATATCATGGTCTTCTACGAAACAAAAAGTAGTCTCTCCATCCAGCACAAAATCTGAATATCGCAGTGTAACCAATGGCGCAGCTGAAATTCTCTGGCTCCAGTTCTTACTCAAGGAGTTAGGTATTGGATCCACTATTTTTCCCCGCATTATCTGCGACAAAGTCAGTGCCACGTACCTTGCCTCTAATCTTGTTCTTCACTCAAAATTCAAGTACATTGAGATTGACCTTCACTTTGTTCGGGAAAAAGTTCTACAAAAAGAGTTATCGGCTCAGTTTACTCCCTCGGACAACCAACTTGTCAATGCTCTTACGAAGCCCCTTCCATTATCGTCGTTTTCCACTTTTACTTCAAAGATCTTTAGCCTTCGCCCTTGATCTTGAGAGAGGATGTTAGTGTAACACCCTGTTCCATTGAACCGATTTTACCTTGTCAACTAATAGTGTACATTTTATGGATGAAATTGGGAGAATTACTGATTAGGTTAATGTATGACTAAGCAAGGGCATAAGGGTAAATAGAGATTTATAGTGATAACCTATTTAAGGAAAGAGGTTTTGCGATTAATGCACTGTAGCCGCCACTATTTTCTATACTTCCTCTTTCGGTATTCAGCTCAAGCTCAGTAGAGCTCTCCAGGCGATTTCCTCTCTGATTTCCATTCCTCAACCTAGATTAGTTTTCTTGAATTTTAGTGGCTAGATAGCAGAGAGAGTACAATGTGTGTTTTGGGAATGCTGTGAATGAGAGTAGGTTTAGGTTTAGGTGATAAACTGAGAATGCACGATTAATAGAGTTCCAAGTTAGCTTCCTTAGGTTTCTGAATAGTTTAGAATGAGTTATAGTGAAGATTGAATTAACGCTCTCTTTAGGATTTTAGGTGAGCAAAATCCTGAGATAGCTTGCAACCCAACTTTTCCCAGGAAGTCAGGTAAGTAGAGTATGTGTGTGCCTTTGGGTCTACATCACAAAACATTAGGTTTATGCTTGTTTAAATGTTTTCTGCATGTCATGTATCATGTTTTGGAAAGAACATGAAAATGAATTTACATGTAATGGCATGGCAAGGTATGAACAGAATGTAACAGATCAGCTGTTAATGGAACTAATCCGCCCCTTAATTTATGAAGAGGATGTAGGACTTTAGGAAAATTGATCTGCTTCCCAATGGAATTTAGGATCAGATCAGCTGTTAAGGGAACTAATCCACCCCTTAATTTTTGAAGAGGATGTATAACTTTGGGAAAAATGATCCAACTCCCAATGGAACCGAGAGATCAAATCAGTGAAAGAACGTGAATGCAACAGAGATGTGAAAGTAGAAACTGCATGACTAGGATTTATGTTTCAGCATATCATTTCATTGTTGCTTTACTTACTTAGCATTAGGCTAATAGATGAGTTTTGTGATGTAGGTGAATAAGACTCAGAAGATGTGTTCTCTGAGCATGTTGAGGACTAGGCTGGTTGGGTGTAACGCCCGAGGTTTTCTGAACCCGGTTAGTTACACAGAATATTGAACTGAACCACGACATTTTGGGTAAATTTTAAAACTTCATTCAACGGTAAAAATTTGACTTTGAAATAACGCCAAAACTTGCAGCCAAAAAACATTTGTATAAAACAACATTTATTAATTAATTAAAACATTAAAGACTGTTGGTTGAAAAGAGAACAAAAGAAAATAGACACCTCTACCGCTGAATAGTTCCAGCGATAGACATAATAAAATAAGAGACACCCACCGCCAAACAGTGCCAGCGGCGAAAGCAGAAAAAAGACCTCTACCGCTAAACCGCGTCAGCCGAAACGACATGTCGACATCTTGCGTCCACTGCTCATGTCCACCGCTCGCATTTGTCGAACTACACGTTGACTCCTCATATCTATCGCTCACGTCCACCGCTCAACAGTAACATTCGACTCCTTCATCCAACATCTACCGGTACACTACATCCACCGATAGATAATAACACCCGACATTCACCGATAGACTACATCTACTGGTAAACAATAACACTTAACATCCACCAATCACAGGACGACAAAATCTATTACTCACATCCACCGATAGACAAAACGACAAAACCTAATATTCACTTCTACGCTCACATCCACCAGTCACAAAAAGACAAAACCTAATACTCCCTTCTACGCTCACATCCACCGGTCACAAAATGACAAGGTCTACTACTCACATCCACCGATCACAAAACGACAAAACTTAATACTCCCTTCTACGCTCACATCCACCGGTAGATTACATCCACCGATAGACAATAATACTCAACGTCCACCGATGGACTACATCAGTCGATCGACAATAACACTCAACATAATAGCACATCAACCATTTTAACTCTAAACAAAGAAAAACTCCGACTACCAAAAGAGCTTGTACATTTTACTGAAAATCGTTCAAAACATCATAAGTCCACAACTTTCTAAAAATATCCAGCAATGCAACTACCTCTAAACCAAATCATATTTTACATACTCATAACAAGAAAACCATAAAGTTGTTAAAAACATTAAAACTGCTAATGTTATTAAAACCCTCTGCACACTTCCACAAAACACTTAACCACTGAAAATTCATATATAGACAATAGTTAAACCGCCTCATCAGAACACCAAACCGTGGCATTGAAGTGCTCCCCCAACCAGCCAAGTCATCAACATGCTCAGAGAACACACCTTCTGAGGCTTCTTCACATACATCACAAAATTCATCTATTAGCCTAATGCTAAGTAAGTAGAGCAATAATGAAATGATATGCTGAAACATAAATCCTAGTCATGAAATTGCTACTTTCACATCTTAGTTGCATTCATGCTCTTTCTCTGATCTGATCCCTCAATTCCATTGGGAATTGGATCAATTTTCCCAAAGTCATACATCCTATTCATAAATTAGGGGGCAGATTAGTTCCATTAACAGCTAATCTGATCCTATATTCCATTGGGAAGCGGTTCAATTTTCTCAAAGTTATAAATCCTCTTCATAAGTTAAGAGGCGGATTAGTTCCCTTAATATCTGGTATATTACAATCTGTTCATGCCTTACCATGCCTTTACATGTAAATTTATTTTCGTATTCTTTCCAAAAACATGATGCATGACATACAGAAAACATTCAAACATGCGTAAACCTACTGTTTTGTGATATAGGCCCGAAGGTACACACATACTCTACATACCTGACTTCCTGGGAAAAGTTGTGTTGCAAGCTATCTCGGGATTTTGCTCACCTAAAATCATAAACAGAGCGTTAATTCAATCTTCACTATAACTCATTTTAAACCATTCAGAAACCTAAGGAAGTTAACTTGGAACTCTATTAATCATGAATTCTCGGTTTATCACCTAAACCCGAACCTACTCTCATTCAAAGCATTCCCAAAACACACGTTGTACTCTCTCTGCTATCTAGCCACTAAAACTCAGGAAAACTCACCTAGATTGAGGAATGGAAATCGGAGAGAAAATCGCCTGGAGAGCTCTGCTGAGCTTGAGCTGAATACCGAAAGAGGAAGTATAGAAAATAGTGGCGGCTACAGTGCATTAATCGCAAAACCTCTTTCCTTAAATAGGTTATCACTATAAATCTCTATTTACCCTTATGCCCTTACTTAGTCTCTCATTAACCTAATCAGTAATTCTCCCAATTTCATCCATAAAATGTACACTATTAGTTGACAAGGTAAAATCCGTTCAATAGAACTGGGTGTTACAATCTACCCTCCTTAAAAGAATTTTTTCCTCAAAATTCAATACCTGAATAATTCTATTTGTTGGTCCATCATGTCCTGCTAGCGCTCCCAAGTTGTCTCCTCAACATTCTTGTTACGCCATAACACCTTCACTAGTTGAACTTCCTTATTACGTAGCACTTTTGTTGCATAGTCGAGAATTTCTACAGGTTTCTCATCATAAGTAAGGGCAGGATGAACTTCAATGTTCTGTTGTTCCGCAATCTGAGATGGATCCCGCATACACTTCTTTAACATGGAAACATGGAACACATTATGGATTCCTTTCATAGAAGTTGGTAACTGTAATTGATAAGTTGTCTTCCCCATCCTCTTCAAGATTAAAAATGATCCAATATATCTGGGGTTCAACTTGCCTCTCTCACAACTCCTTTGAATGGTGATACCTTAAGAAAAACTTCATCACCAACTTCGAACTCTAATTCTTTACGTCTCTTATTGACATAACTTTTCTGTCGGCTTTGAGCTGTTAAGATTCTCTGTCGGATGAGGGCAATCTTCTCCACTTTTTGCTGCACAACATCAGGACCAATCAAACGTGCTTCCCCAACTTCGTCCCAATACAAAGGAGATCTGCATTTTCGTCCATACAACGCTTCATACGGTGCCATACCTATGGTTGCCTGAAAACTGTTGTTATAAGAGAATTCCACCAACGATAAATACTTACTCCAAGATCCTTGAAAATCTAATATGCATGCACGAAGCATATCCTCCAATGTTTGGATAGTCCTTTCAGATTGTCCATCTGTTTGAGAGTGAAAGGCTGTGCTAAAGTTGAGATATGTACCCATAGCCTTATGCAGACTCTTCCAAAACTTCAACGTAAATCTAGAGTCTCGGTCAAAAACTATAGTGCTTGGAACTCCATGCAGTCTAACAATCTCATGCACATACAATTCAGCTAGTTGGTCCATCGAGTAGGTCATCTTTATGGGCAGAAAATGGTTGGATTTGGTTAGACAATCTACTATCACCCAAATTGCATCATATCCCTTTCCTGTCCTAGGCAATCCTACCATAAATTCCATCGTTATTTGTTCCCATTTCCATTCAGGAACTTGTAATAGTTGCAATGCTCCTGCAGGCCTCTGATGTTCAGCTTTGACTTGTTGGCAAACTAAACACAATCCTACATACTGGGTCACACTTCTTTTCATATTTGGCCACCAATAATGTTGTTTAAGGTCTCTTTACCAAGCCAAAATTTATTAAAATCCATTTGTCTTCTTCTTCTTCTCCATGTAAATTCTCTCCCTCTCCCCCTGCGACTTCCCCTTTCCTCACTCACGGCTTTCTCCTCTCCAACGGTGATTTTTCCTCTGTTCGTCCTTCGTTCTTCACGTTTTCTTCCCCAAACTCGATTCTAGGTAAGGTTCTATGGTTTTAGAAAGATTATTCGTAGTTTTCGGAGAGTTTAACGGTTAGTGTTTCGTTTAGGTTTTGTGAAAAACATAGTTTAAGGTTAGAAATTGATAGGTTTGACGTACTAGTGAGTATATTGAACGTATTAAATGTTATTGGACGAAATCTAGAGTGTATGTGGCGTTTAGGTTGAAAATAGGATATTTGGAGCTTAGAAATCTCCATTAATGGAGGTTTAGGGTTTGTGAGTGCAAATTGCTCGATGAAATGCCCGAGAGAGGTTATTTAGAATCTTAGGAAATTTCCTTTAGTTAGGAGTTTCGTTAGATTTTAAAGTTTCATTGTCTAGGCTCGATTTTAACAAAGGACTTCGTTAAATGCTATAGGAAGCAAAGCTTGGGACGAGGTGCTCAGTGGGCTAAAGACGACAGTTAAGTTTCTCGTGACTTGTTTAGCCGATTGGCCTACACCATATGATTATGTGTTGGTTGAGGAAATTGGAGAATGTAGGTTGTGTTGGGTAACTAGGTTGGGTAGTCAGTTTTAGTTAAGTGTAGTATGTTCAAGTTCATTGTTTGTTTATGCTTTGTTTATGTTTATAGCATTGCACATGTTCACGCATCATGTTTCTTAAAAGCACGAAAAACGAATTTCCATGCATGTTTTCATGAATAGGAAAAGGATAACGAAAAGGTATGAATGTATGTAATCTGGTCACGTCGGTGGCGGTGGTTCAGACATGGCTACTTGGGAAGCATGTTTTCCCCCGGGTAGATACGAGGGGCTATCCAATCGCCGGATGTGCCGCCTCTATCTACTAAGAGTGAGGCCCCGGTGATGTATATGGAATGAAACGAAATGTATAGCGAAAAGGTAGGATGCATGTTTTAAGAACCGCATGCATAGCATTCACTTGCATTCACGTAGACTTACTGAGCCTTAAGCTCACTGTTTATTTCTATGGTGTAGGTGATATCGAAGCAGGTGAAGACGACGTTCCTCCGCCCGATGTACAGGATGGTTGAAGAAGAACGGCTGCGGTGGTGTGCATGGGCAGTCGACACGTATTTTGACCCGTGGGGGTAACGGTTAGGTATTTTGAGGGTTTTTGGGCGAGTTTGGTTGGTTGTAAATTATTGTATAGTTAGAAACATTTTAGGATGTTTGGTTTTGGATAGTTGATAGGTTATGTTTTGAGTTTTTTAAACGATTTGGAAATGTATTTTGTAAATGTTTGCTATTAGGAAAATGTTCGGTTTTTAAACATAACAATGCGATTTGTCTTTTATGAAGTTAGGTTGTGTTTTTAAATGTGTTTTGAGTCGTTTTTTCGGATGAGATTTTGAGTGAATTAATGTTGAAGAATGTGATTGAGATGTTGGCAGAGTAGAGTTAATGAAATTGTGAAAGAGTTGCGTTAGAAGTATGTGTATGCAGGAAGAAGAGGAAAAGAAAGGAAGAGGAAAGGGAAGGGAGGAAGTCGAGCGCTCTGGAAAGAAATTTTCCAGAGCGATTGGTGATCGATCGCCTGTTGGGCGATCTATCGCCCCTTGTGTTTGGGCGATCGCGGGAAAGCAAGCAATCGACGAAGGGCGATCGATCGCCTATTTTGGGCGATCGATCGCCCCTTCATTTTAGGTGGCGATTGCCTCTTCTTCCCCTCTGTTTGCTGTGTATTGTTTTTAACTTTTATTAGATTTATTTTAAATTGTTTTAAGGTTTGTTTTAAATGGTTTTCTAAACGACTATAACGATTTCGGTTCCAATTCCGATTTTTTTTAAAGTTTAATTTCCGCCTGAACGTTAGGTTAAAGTTTAAGTATATATATAAAAAATAATAATAATACGGGAAAATTAGGGAATACAGGTAAGGGTCGTTACAATCAGCCCCTACATTTGCCTTGCCGGGATGGTATTTAATCTCAAAATTGTAATCATTGACAAACTCCAACCATCTACGTTGCCTCATATTTAATTCTTTCTGTGTAAAAATATACCTCAGACTTTTATGGTCTGAAAATATCTCACAAGATTGTCCATACAAGTAATGCCTCCAAATCTTTAGTGCAAAAACCACTGCAGCTAATTCCAAGTCGTGTGTAGGGTAATTCTTCTCGTGTGTCTTCAACTGCCTAGAAACATAGGCTATTACTTTTCCATCTTGCATCCACACACAACCGAGTCCAACTTTGGAAGCGTCACAATAAATGCTGAACTTTCCATTTTCAACAGGGAGTGTTAATACTGGAGTATTGGTTAACTTCTGTTTCAAAGTCTGGAAACTGGATTCACATTCCTCTGTCCATGCATACCTAATGTTTTTCCTTGTTAACCGAGTGAGAGGTGTTGCAATCTTCGAGAATCCTTCAATAAATTTCCTGTAATATCCTGCTAATCCAAGGAAACTCCGAATATCAGTGGCATTCTTCGGTTGGGGCCACTCCTTAACTGCTTGAACCTTGGCTGGATCGATAGATATTCCATCACCCGAGATCACATGACCAAGAAAGTGAACTCTGTCCAACCAAAACTCACACTTGGAAAACTTAGCATAAAGTTGATGTTGCCTTAGTACTCCCAATACCAGGTTCAAATGTCTTGTATGCTCCTCTTAGTACGTGAATAGATTAGTATATCATCAATAAATACTATGACAAACTTATCCAAATACTCATGAAAAACTCTATTCATAAGATCCATGAATGCTGCTTGTGCATTTGTCAATCCAAAAGACATAACCAAAAACTCATAATGTCCATACCTTGTGCGAAAGGCAGTCTTAGGAATATCTTCTGATTTGACTTTCAATTGGTAATAACCAGACCTTAGGTCAATCTTAGAGAAAACACGTGCACCCTTAAGCTGGTCGAATAAATCATCAATCTTGGCAATGGATACTTGTTCTTGATAGTTAACTTATTCAATTCCCGATAATCAACACACATACACATTGATCAATCCTTCTTCTTAACAAAAAGAACTGGTGCACCCCACGGTGAAAAGCTTGGGCGTATAAACCCTTTATCCAATAGTTCCTCCAACTGTTTCTTTAATTCCTTAAGCTCCGTAAGTGCTAACCTGTAGGGATTCTTAGATACAGGCTCAGCGCCTGAGCAAACATCTACAACAAACTCAATGTCCCTATTTGGCGGCAAGCCAGGAAGGTCGTCTAAAAATACTTCTGGAAAGTCTTGGACAACTAAGACATTTTGAGGACTTGCTTTTCCTACAAACTGTGTGTCTATAATGCTGGCCAGAAAGCACAAATACTCTCTGCACGAAGAGGGTCTAGTGTTGATAGAAGTCATAACAGACATTCCCTTACTCTTCTTCGAGGCTTGAAAGGTATACTTCAAACCACCAGGGGGTTGAAAACTAATTACTCCAGTCCTACAATCAATTGTGGCATAATGCTTGAACAACCAATCCATTCCTAAGATTACATCAAATCCCATTATATCCACAATAATGAGATCAGCAGGTAAATTCTTGTTTCCTACCAACACAACACTATCAAACATCACTTGGTTAGAGTGCATGCGTCCACCAGTGGGTAACACGACGTTAAACACGTGCTCAGTAGGGGTAAACTGTACATCTAACTTGACAGCAAACGCATACGCTATAAACGAGTGCGTTGCACCAGAATCTATTAAAGTAAAAGCAGGTATAGAGTTGATCGAAATGGTACATGACGCTATAGCGGGTTGTTCCTCATCGCCCGACTCTATCATGGAGAATATCCTCGGCTTTATCTTAGCAGGGCCACTCTTCAGAGCTGGACAATCTCTGTTAATATAGCCGACTTTGTTACAGTTAAAGCATCGGGTGATTCTGGGATTCGAGCAATCCCAGTATGTGTGTTCAACTTCCGCACAGTTGAAACACTTTCCCGTCCCAAACCTGCACTCGCCCAGGTGACCTTTCAAACACTTTGGGCACTGAGGAAACTTCCTGGTGTCCTGCACCTTCTTTTCTGTTCCCTAGTTATTCTGGCCTTCACTTGGCCTCTTCATTCCTCTCTGCTGGTGTGGCTGGATAAACTTTCGTGGGGCTTCCTTTGGCCCAGAACACTTCATCTCCGCTTCTTCCACCTCCAACGCCGTGGACACAACTTCACTGAAGGACAAACCTTTAATACCACAAAATTTGACTCCTCTGTAGATTTCGGGCTTCAGTCCTTGCATAAATTGAAACACCTTATCCTCATTCTTGTGAACAAAATGTCCAGCAAACCTGGACAGGGACTCGAATTGTCTACTGTACTCTGCCACAGACCTTGTCTGCTTTAAGTTCAAAAACTCTACCTTCTTTGCGTCCTGGACTGTGCTGTTAAAATATTTCTCATGAAAAACCTCCTTGAACTGAGACCAGGACATAGCCAGAATATCAGTGGTGGTCTCTATTGTTTCCCACCAAAGTTGAGCGTCCCCAGCCAAATGGAATGTCGCCAGAGTGACTTTGTCTCCTTCTCCAATGTTGGCACATCTGAACATGCTCTCAATCTTCCTAAGCCACTCCTCAACAACAATCGGATTGGACGATTTTCCATCAAGTGTGGGCAGCTGTAGCCTCCGGAATCGGTCTCCTGAATGCTCACTGCTGGAACTCGAGTTGGCACTTCCTTGTACTTCTCGGTTCAACAATACTCTCAACTGATCGGACTGCTGACGAACCAAATCTGTCTGTTGGCGCACCAAGTCTGTCAACCGCCTAATTTCACTAGGGTCCTCCTCACTTCTCAAATTTGGCATCTCTCTCGGTACTCTTGGTCTTCCTGGTCGTCTAGCCATTTGCTATATTCCTGGACAAGGTTAATTACTCTCATAAACACTTACAGTTGTTGAAGTACTTCCATGCAACGATTGGCACTGATGAGTAATCTTTTGAACGGTTTAACTGAATGTCACTGATACCATACTGTAATGCCCTGGGATTTTCTGAACCCGGTTCGCTACACAGAATACTGAACTGAACCATGACATTTTGGGTAAATTTTAAAACTTCATTCAACAGTAAAAATTTTACTTTAAAATAACGTCAAAACTTGCAGCGGAAAAATATTTGTATAAAACAACATTTATTAATTAATTAAAACATTAAAGACTGTTGGTTGAAAAGAGAACAAAAGAAAATAGACACCTCTACTGCTGAATAGTTCTAGCGATAGACATAAAATAAGAGACACCCACCGCCAAACAGTGCCAGCGGCAAAAGCAGAAACAAGACCTCTACCGCTAAACTACGTCAGCCGAAACGACACGTCGACTTCTCGCGTCCACCGCTCACGTCCACCACTCGTATTTGCCGAACTACATGTCGACTCCTCATATCTATCGCTCACGTCCACCACTCAACAATAACATTCGACTCCTTCATCCAACATCTACCGGTACACTACATCCACCGATAGATAATAACACCAAACATTCGCCGATAGACTACATCTACCGGTAAACAGTAACACTTAACATCCACCAATCACAAGACGACAAAATCTATTACTCACATCCACTGATAAACAAAACGACAAAACCTAATATTCACTTCTACGATCACATCCACCGGTCACAAAACGACAAAACCTAATACTCCCTTCTACGCTCACATCCACGAGTCAAAAAACGACAAGGTCTACTACTCACATTGTAACGCCCCGAGTTATCTGAACCCGGTTCGCTACTCATTACTTGACCATGACTAAGAAATTTCAAATAAATTTAAAACTTCATTCGACATACAAAAATTTGACGTTTACTAAACGTTCAAAACATTTGAAAACTTTGCAGCGGAAAAATTATTTAAAACTACAATGGGGTTAAACTAGCGGTGAAAATATTGTTGGAAAGATTAATGGAAATATCTCAAGTGTCCGGTCAAAAGAATTAAGGTTTTAAGTGATGGACTACTCAAGGAATTACAAAAGTCGAATTCATCTGCCGACGACAAAGTCAACAGAAGAAGCAGAAGTAGAAAACCAAAGGCTTCTGCCGATGACGTCTACACGACTTCACCCACAACTTCATCTGCCGATGAAGTCGTGAGAACTTCATACACCACTTCATCTGCCGATGAAGTCAACATAAACTCATCTGCCGATGAAGTCAGCGCAATTTCATCTCTCAATAG
Organism: Begonia masoniana; assembly: GCA_022432975.1. Taxonomy (NCBI): domain Eukaryota; kingdom Viridiplantae; phylum Streptophyta; class Magnoliopsida; order Cucurbitales; family Begoniaceae; genus Begonia; species Begonia masoniana. Next base: position 32,007,005 of record CM039513.1, read on the forward strand.
ATAAACACACGACATCTTCCGATAACAACAATATGACTCCTTCCGATAGAATTAAAACATACACTACATCTTCCGATTCACTAAACGACAAACAGATTACTCTACATCTTCCGATTCGCTAAACGATAAACAGATTACTCTACATCTTCCGATTCGCTAAACGACAAAACCCCTTAACTCTCTCATACTACACCTGCCGATCACTACTCGACGACTTAATACTCTACACCTTTCGATCGAATAGACTACATTTGCCGACACGTGCTTCTCACATGACTCCTTAAAGCATTTGCCGATAGACTTTCATCTTCCGACAGACTGACACACCACATCTACCGATAGACTTCCTTCTTCCGATAGACATCAACGCGATTTCCTTCCACAGAACGCAATAAACCTCTACACATATCCACTGATACAAAAATTATTCAATTCCTACCAATGGACTAAACAACCTGTCTATAACCCGAGAAAGCTTCGACTATCTAAAAGACTTAAAACATTTTACCAAAAAAATCCATTCATAACACTCCAAGTCATTGTATTGATCAAAATCAGTAAAAACATGAAAATCAGAAATTCTCGAAAACAAAGTCAAATAGCTGTAATCTCATTTACTAAAAACTTCATATACTCGATTAAATCATTATCCACTAAACCTCCACATCTGTAGACAACATGCTAAACCGCCCCATCAGTTACCATGCCGAAGCCTGAATGCACTCCTCCAACGTCCACTATTCCTCAACACGATCAGGAGACACACCTGCTAACACTTCTTCACCTACATCACAAAACTCATCTATTAGCCTAATGCTAAGTAAGTAAAGCAGTATATGAATGAAGTAAAATGCTGAACTTAAACTCCTAAATATGCAGTTTCTATTTTTCTCATCTCAGTGGCATACGCATTCGTTCATAACATGATCTGATCCCATGGTTCCCTTGGGAGTGGGATCAATTCTCCCAATGTCTACATCCTCCTACTTAATTAAGGGGCAGATGAATTCCCTTAACACTTGATCTGATCCCATGGTTCCCTTGGGAGTGGAATCAATTCTCCCAATGTCTAAATCCCTTCATAAGTTAAGGGGTGGATTAGTTCCCTTAATAGCTTGTTTGTCGCATACAGTTCATACCTTACCATTCCTTACATGAAATTCATTTTCGTAACTTTTAACAAAACATGATGCATAGACAATAGAAACATTCAAGCATACATAAACCTACTGTTTTGTGATGTAGGCCCGAAGGCACAAGCAATACTTTACTTACCTGGCTCCTGGAAATCTGTCTGGTTGCTAGCTACTTCGGAGGTCTGTTCACCTAAGTTCATACAGAATATAAATCAAGGCTTCACTAAACCTTTCAAAATATCAAACAGTGGTTCGAGAAATCTAGTTAGAAACTCTACTACCCGAGCATTCCTACTTATCGCTAAAACCCGAATCTACACTCAATCTCAGCATCCTCAAAATCCTCACATTGCAATCCTCCAGGCATTTCACCACTATACCACAAGAGAAATAAGGAAAAGAAACTTACCTAAGTCGAAGGAGAACCGAGCGAGGAGAATCGCCTAGAGAGCTCGGCTGCTTGAGCTGAAAGTTTCCGAAGAGAAGAGTATGAGAGGGGAGTGGCGGCTATAGTGCAATAAACCCAACCCTTATCCTTAAATACGTTACCCAACTTTTGAACATTGTAAATTACTTTAATACCCTTAACAAGTTGTTCAATAACCTTATTTAATTCATTACCTAGTCAAGTGTATTACTTTAATAATAAAAGGCTGGTTCGATAGCACCAGGTGCTACAATCTACCCTCCATAAAAGAATTTTGTCCTCAAAATTCAGTACCTGAATAACTCTGGATGTTGGTCTAACATGTCTTGCTGGCGCTCCCATGTTGCTTCCTCTGTATTCTGATTGTGCCACAAGACTTTTACCAATGGTACCTCCTTGTTGCGTAATACCTTTACTGCAAAATCTAAAATCTTTACTGGCTTTTCTTCATAGGTAAGTGTAGGTTTAATTTCAATGCTTTGCTGTTCGACAACTTGAGCTGGATCCCGCACACACTTCTTTAACATAGAGACATGAAACACGTTATGTATTCCTCCCATAGAGGCTGGTAGCTGTAACTGATAAGCTGCTTTCCCGATCTTCTTCAGAATTGGGAACGGTCCAATAAATCTAGGATTTAGTTTGCCCCTCTTTCCAAACCTCACAACTCCTTTGAATGGTGATATCTTAAGAAAAACTTCATCCTCTACTTCAAATTCCAGTTCTCTTCTCCTCTTGTCTGCATAGCTTTTCTGTCGGCTTTGAGCTGTCAAAATTCTCTGTCGGATGAGGGCAATCTTCTCCACTGTTTGCTGCACGATATCAGGACCTAGTAGTTGTGCTTCACCAACTTCATCCCAGTACAACGGTGATCTGCATTTTTGTCCATATAATGCCTCATACGGTGCCATTCCTATTGTCGCCTGAAAACTGTTGTTGTAAGAGAACTCTACCAATGGTAAATACTTACTCCAAGATCCTTGAAAATCTAATATGCACGCTCGGAGCATATCCTCTAAGGTCTGAATAGTTCTCTCGGATTGTCCATCTGTTTGAGGGTGAAAGGCTGTGCTAAAGTTAAGTTGCGTTCCCATAGCCTTATGCAAACTTTTCCAAAACTTAGATGTAAATCTAGAGTCTCGGTCTGAAACTATAGTGCTTGGAACTCCATGTAATCTAATGATCTCTTGCACATACAACTCAGCAAGTTGATCCATCGAATATGTTATCTTTATCGGCAGAAAATGGGTGGATTTGGTCAAACGGTCAACTATTACCCAAATCGCATCATGTCCTTTTGTTGTTCTAGGCAATCCTGTAACAAAATCCATTGCCACTTGATCCCATTTCCATTCCGGAACTGGTAGGGGTTGTAATGTTCCTGCAGGTCTTTGATGTTCAGCCTTAATCTGTTGGCAGACCAAACATGACTCCACATGCTTCGCCACACATCTTTTCATACCTGGCCACCAAAAATGCTGCTTGAGATCTCTGTACATCTTGGTACTTCCAGGGTGGACAGAGAACCTGGAAGAGTGTGCCTCAGAAAGAATTTCCTTTCTAAGTTCGGTATCAGCTGGAACAAACCATCTATTTCTAAACTTAAGGATTCCATCAGTCGAGCAGTTGAAATCTGTCTTGACAGTAGAATCTATGTACAGCTTATACTTATTGCATTCAGCGTCATTCATTTGAACTTCCTTTATTCTTCCCAAAATAGTAGGCCTCAAAGATATGGCCGAAAGCATGGCTGACACGCTAGATACTGCTTCAAGGTTAAACCTTAGGAATTCAGTCTCTAAGGCTATCGGTATGTCTAGCATCAACGTAGAAACCGATGGAGTCACCCTGCTCAAAGCGTCCGCCACTACATTCGCTTTGCCAGGATGATACTTAATCTCAAAGTCATAGTCTTTTACAAATTCCAACCATCTACGTTGCCTCATGTTTAGCTCCTTCTGTGTGAAAATGTACTTCAGACTCTTATGATCCGAAAATATTTCGCAAGTTTGTCCATACAGGTAGTGCCTCCAAATCTTTAATGCAAAAACCACTGCAGCTAATTCTAAGTTATGAGTAGGATAATTCTTCTCGTGCACTTTTAATTGCCTAGATGCATAAGCTATAACTTTTCCGTCTTGCATCAAAACACAGCCAAGTCCAATTTTGGAAGCATCGCAATAATACTAAACTTACCATTTTCAACAGGAAGGGTTAGTATAGGTGCATTGGTCAGTTTCTGTTTCAAGGCTTGGAAACTATGCTCACATTCATCGGTCCATAAGTACTTCACATTTTTCATTGTTAACTTAGTAAGAGGTGTAGCAATCTTTGAAAATCCTTCAATGAACTTTCTATAATACCCTGCAAGTCCAAGAAAACTTCTAATATCAGTAGCATTCTTCGGTTGGGGCCATTCCTTAATTGCTTGAACCTTGGCTGGATCGACTGATATTCCATCTCCAGAGATCACATGACCCAGAAGTGAACTCTATCCAACCAAAACTCACACTTGGAGAACTTAGCATAAAGCTGGTGCTGCCTAAGTACTCCTAACACCAAATTCAAGTGCCTAGCATGATCCTCCTTAGTTCTAGAATAGATCAGAATGTCGTCTATGAATACAATAACAAACTTGTCCAAATACTCGTGAAACACCATATTCATAAGGTCCATGAATGCTGCTGGTGCATTTGTCAAACCAAAAGACATACCAAAAACTCATAATGCCCATACCTTGTGCGAAAGGCAGTCTTTGGGATATCTTCAGATTTAACCTTCAACTGATAATATCCAGACCTTAAGTCAATCTTAGAGAAAACTCTTGCACCATTGAGCTGGTCAAATAAATCATCAATCCTAGGCAGGGGATACTTGTTTTTGATGGTCAGCTTGTTTAATTCTCTATAGTCTATGCACATACGCATCGATCCATCTTTCTTCTTGACAAAGAGGATAGGTGCACCCCACGGTGAGAAGCTAGGGCGTATGAATCCCTTCTCCAACAAGTCCTCCAACTGTTTCTTTAACTCCTTAAGTTCTGTTGGTGCTAGTCTATATGGGTTTTTAGACACAGGTTCTGCTCCAGGGTAGACATCTACAACAAACTCAATTTCTCTATCCGGTGGCAAACCGGGAAGGTCATCCAGAAACACTTCTGGGAAGTCTTGGACAGCAAGGATATTTTGAGGAGTTGCCTTACCTACAAGTTGTGTATCTAGAACACATGCCAAGAAGCACAAGTACTCCTTGCATGGTGAAGGTCTAAAATTTAAAGAAGTCATAACAGACATTTCCTTACTCTTCTCTGAAGCTTGGAAGGTATGTTTCAAACCACCATTTCCTTACTCTTCTCTGAAGCTTGGAAGGTATGTTTCAAACCACCAGGGGGTTGGAAACTAACTATCCCAGTCCTACAATCAATTATGGCGTGGTGTTTAAACAACCAATCCATTCCTAAGATTACATCAAATCCCATTATATCCATAACAATTAATTCAGCAGGTAGATTTTTGTCCCCTACTAATACCATGCAATCATGCAACACTTGGTTGGAATGTAAATGTTCACCAGAGGGTAAAGCAACATTGAATACATGCCTAGAAGGTGTGGATTGTACTTCTAATTTATCAGCAAAAGCAGACGCAACAAAAGAATGGGTTGCTCCTGAATCTAGCAAGGTAAAAGCAGGCATAGAATTAACCATATAGTACCTGACACAACAGCGGGCTGGTCCTCTTCGCCCGACTCCATCATGGAAAATATTCTCGGTTTTATCTTAGCAGGGCCACTCTTCAACGTTGGGCAGTCTCTGATGACGTGGCCAGTCTTATTACAGTTGAAACATCGAAGGACCCTGGGCTTCGGGCAATCCTTAAACGAATGCCCAAACTCCTCACAGTTATAACACTTACCAGTCCCAAACTTACACTCGCCCGGGTGGCTCTTCATACATTTCATGCACTGAGGAAACTTCTTGGTGTCCGGTACCTTCTTTCCAGAACCTTGGCCACTCTGACCATCAGCGGGTCTCTTTATTCCCCTCTATTGGTGGGGCTGGAAGAACTTTCGCGGGGCTTCCTTTGGTCCAGCACACTTCATTTCAGCTTCTTCGGCCTCCAATGCAGTAGACACTACTTCGCTGAATGACAAGCCTTTAATGCCTGAGTACTTCACTCCTCTGTAAATCTCTGGCTTTAGACCTTGCAGGTATTGAAACACTTTATCCTCATTTCTATGAACAAGGTATCCAGCAAACCTTGACAGAGACTCGAATTGCCTATTGTACTCTGCCACAGACCCAGTCTGCTTCAAGCTCAAAAACTCAGCCTTCTTTGCGTTCTGGACAGTGGTGCTAAAATATTTCTCATAGAAGACTTCCTTGAATTGCGACCAGGACATGGTTGCAATATCGGTGGTGATCTCCAGCGACTCCCACCAAAGTTGTGCATCCCCTGCTAGATGAAACGTTGCCAAAATGACTTTCTCCCCTTCTCCAACATTGGCACACCTGAACATGCTCTCTATCTTTCGAAGCCATTCCTCAGCAACAATCGGGTTAGAGGACTTTCCATCAAATGTGGGCGGTTGCAGCCTACGAAATCTATCCCCTGAATGCTCATTGACGTGACCTGAATTGGCACTTCCTTGTGTTTCCCGACTCAATAACACACCTAACTGGTCAGATTGCTGTCGCACAATATCTGTCTGCTGACGCATCAACTCCGTCAGCTGTCTAATTACCCTTGAATCTTCTTCATTCCTCAAGTTTGGCATCTCCCTAGGTACTCTTGGTCTCCCTGGTCGTCTAGCCATTTGTCTAAGGTTCTGCACAAAGTTATCTATACTCATAAACATCTTATAACTGAAGCTAACATAAACACTTACAGTTGTTGGAGTACTTTCATGCGACGGTTGGCACTGATGAGTAATCTTTTGAACGGTTTAACTGAATGTCTCTGATACCATACTGTAACGCCCCGAGTTATCTGAACCCGGTTCGCTACTCATTACTTGACCATGACTAAGAAATTTCAAATAAATTTAAAACTTCATTCGACATACAAAAATTTGACGTTTACTAAACGTTCAAACATTTGAAAACTTTGCAGCGGAAAAATTATTTAAAACTACAATGGGGTTAAACTAGCGGTGAAAATATTGTTGGAAAGATTAATGGAAATATCTCAAGTGTCCGGTCAAAAGAATTAAGGTTTTAAGTGATGGACTACTCAAGGAATTACAAAAGTCGAATTCATCTGCCGACGACAAAGTCAACAGAAGAAGCAGAAGTAGAAAACCAAAGGCTTCTGCCGATGACGTCTACACGACTTCACCCACAACTTCATCTGCCGATGAAGTCGTGAGAACTTCATACACCACTTCATCTGCCGATGAAGTCAACATAAACTCATCTGCCGATGAAGTCAGCGCAATTTCATCTCTCAATAGATAAACACACGACATCTTCCGATAACAACAATATGACTCCTTCCGATAGAATTAAAACATACACTACATCTTCCGATTCACTAAACGACAAACAGATTACTCTACATCTTCCGATTCGCTAAACGATAAACAGATTACTCTACATCTTCCGATTCGCTAAACGACAAAACCCCTTAACTCTCTCATACTACACCTGCCGATCACTACTCGACGACTTAATACTCTACACCTTTCGATCGAATAGACTACATTTGCCGACACGTGCTTCTCACATGACTCCTTAAAGCATTTGCCGATAGACTTTCATCTTCCGACAGACTGACACACCACATCTACCGATAGACTTCCTTCTTCCGATAGACATCAACGCGATTTCCTTCCACAGAACGCAATAAACCTCTACACATATCCACTGATACAAAAATTATTCAATTCCTACCAATGGACTAAACAACCTGTCTATAACCCGAGAAAGCTTCGACTATCTAACAGACTTAAAACATTTTACCAAAAAATCCATTCATAACACTCCAAGTCATTGTATTGATCAAATCAGTAAAAACATGAAAATCAGAAATTCTCGAAAACAAAGTCAAATAGCTGTAATCTCATTTACTAAAAACTTCATATACTCGATTAAATCATTATCCACTAAACCTCCACATCTGTAGACAACATGCTAAACCGCCCCATCAGTTACCATGCCGAAGCCTGAATGCACTCCTCCAACGTCCACTATTCCTCAACACGATCAGGAGACACACCTGCTAACACTTCTTCACCTACATCACAAAACTCATCTATTAGCCTAATGCTAAGTAAGTAAAGCAGTATATGAATGAAGTAAAATGCTGAACTTAAACTCCTAAATATGCAGTTTCTATTTTTCTCATCTCAGTGGCATACGCATTCGTTCATAACATGATCTGATCCCATGGTTCCCTTGGGAGTGGGATCAATTCTCCCAATGTCTACATCCTCCTACTTAATTAAGGGGCAGATGAATTCCCTTAACACTTGATCTGATCCCATGGTTCCCTTGGGAGTGGAATCAATTCTCCCAATGTCTAAATCCCTTCATAAGTTAAGGGGTGGATTAGTTCCCTTAATAGCTTGTTTGTCGCATACAGTTCATACCTTACCATTCCTTACATGAAATTCATTTTCGTAACTTTTAACAAAACATGATGCATAGGACAATAGAAACATTCAAGCATACATAAACCTACTGTTTTGTGATGTAGGCCCGAAGGCACAAGCAATACTTTACTTACCTGGCTCCTGGAAATCTGTCTGGTTGCTAGCTACTTCGGAGGTCTGTTCACCTAAGTTCATACAGAATATAAATCAAGGCTTCACTAAACCTTTCAAAATATCAAACAGTGGTTCGAGAAATCTAGTTAGAAACTCTACTACCCGAGCATTCCTACTTATCGCTAAAACCCGAATCTACACTCAATCTCAGCATCCTCAAAATCCTCACATTGCAATCCTCCAGGCATTTCACCACTATACCACAAGAGAAATAAGGAAAAGAAACTTACCTAAGTCGAAGGAGAACCGAGCGAGGAGAATCGCCTAGAGAGCTCGGCTGCTTGAGCTGAAAGTTTCCGAAGAGAAGAGTATGAGAGGGGAGTGGCGGCTATAGTGCAATAAACCCAACCCTTATCCTTAAATACGTTACCCAACTTTTGAACATTGTAAATTACTTTAATACCCTTAACAAGTTGTTCAATAACCTTATTTAATTCATTACCTAGTCAAGTGTATTACTTTAATAATAAAGGCTGGTTCGATAGCACCAGGTGCTACAATCTACCCTCCATAAAAGAATTTTGTCCTCAAAATTCAGTACCTGAATAACTCTGGATGTTGGTCTAACATGTCTTGCTGGCGCTCCCATGTTGCTTCCTCTGTATTCTGATTGTGCCACAAGACTTTTACCAATGGTACCTCCTTGTTGCGTAATACCTTTACTGCAAAATCTAAAATCTTTACTGGCTTTTCTTCATAGGTAAGTGTAGGTTTAATTTCAATGCTTTGCTGTTCGACAACTTGAGCTGGATCCCGCACACACTTCTTTAACATAGAGACATGAAACACGTTATGTATTCCTCCCATAGAGGCTGGTAGCTGTAACTGATAAGCTGCTTTCCCGATCTTCTTCAGAATTGGGAACGGTCCAATAAATCTAGGATTTAGTTTGCCCCTCTTTCCAAACCTCACAACTCCTTTGAATGGTGATATCTTAAGAAAACTTCATCCTCTACTTCAAATTCCAGTTCTCTTCTCCTCTTGTCTGCATAGCTTTTCTGTCGGCTTTGAGCTGTCAAAATTCTCTGTCGGATGAGGGCAATCTTCTCCACTGTTTGCTGCACGATATCAGGACCTAGTAGTTGTGCTTCACCAACTTCATCCCAGTACAACGGTGATCTGCATTTTTGTCCATATAATGCCTCATACGGTGCCATTCCTATTGTCGCCTGAAAACTGTTGTTGTAAGAGAACTCTACCAATGGTAAATACTTACTCCAAGATCCTTGAAAATCTAATATGCACGCTCGGAGCATATCCTCTAAGGTCTGAATAGTTCTCTCGGATTGTCCATCTGTTTGAGGGTGAAAGGCTGTGCTAAAGTTAAGTTGCGTTCCCATAGCCTTATGCAAACTTTTCCAAAACTTAGATGTAAATCTAGAGTCTCGGTCTGAAACTATAGTGCTTGGAACTCCATGTAATCTAATGATCTCTTGCACATACAACTCAGCAAGTTGATCCATCGAATATGTTATCTTTATCGGCAGGAAAATGGGTGGATTTGGTCAAACGGTCAACTATTACCCAAATCGCATCATGTCCTTTTGTTGTTCTAGGCAATCCTGTAACAAAATCCATTGCCACTTGATCCCATTTCCATTCCGGAACTGGTAGGGGTTGTAATGTTCCTGCAGGTCTTTGATGTTCAGCCTTAATCTGTTGGCAGACCAAACATGACTCCACATGCTTCGCCACACATCTTTTCATACCTGGCCACCAAAAATGCTGCTTGAGATCTCTGTACATCTTGGTACTTCCAGGGTGGACAGAGAACCTGGAAGAGTGTGCCTCAGAAAGAATTTCCTTTCTAAGTTCGGTATCAGCTGGAACAAACCATCTATTTCTAAACTTAAGGATTCCATCAGTCGAGCAGTTGAAATCTGTCTTGACAGTAGAATCTATGTACAGCTTATACTTATTGCATTCAGCGTCATTCATTTGAACTTCCTTTATTCTTCCCAAAATAGTAGGCCTCAAAGATATGGCCGAAAGCATGGCTGACACGCTAGATACTGCTTCAAGGTTAAACCTTAGGAATTCAGTCTCTAAGGCTATCGGTATGTCTAGCATCAACGTAGAAACCGATGGAGTCACCCTGCTCAAAGCGTCCGCCACTACATTCGCTTTGCCAGGATGATACTTAATCTCAAAGTCATAGTCTTTTACAAATTCCAACCATCTACGTTGCCTCATGTTTAGCTCCTTCTGTGTGAAAATGTACTTCAGACTCTTATGATCCGAAAATATTTCGCAAGTTTGTCCATACAGGTAGTGCCTCCAAATCTTTAATGCAAAAACCACTGCAGCTAATTCTAAGTTATGAGTAGGATAATTCTTCTCGTGCACTTTTAATTGCCTAGATGCATAAGCTATAACTTTTCCGTCTTGCATCAAAACACAGCCAAGTCCAATTTTGGAAGCATCGCAATAAATACTAAACTTACCATTTTCAACAGGAAGGGTTAGTATAGGTGCATTGGTCAGTTTCTGTTTCAAGGCTTGGAAACTATGCTCACATTCATCGGTCCATAAGTACTTCACATTTTTCATTGTTAACTTAGTAAGAGGTGTAGCAATCTTTGAAAATCCTTCAATGAACTTTCTATAATACCCTGCAAGTCCAAGAAAACTTCTAATATCAGTAGCATTCTTCGGTTTGGGCCATTCCTTAACTGCTTGAACCTTGGCTGGATCGACTGATATTCCATCTCCAGAGATCACATGACCCAGAAAGTGAACTCTATCCAACCAAAACTCACACTTGGAGAACTTAGCATAAAGCTGGTGCTGCCTAAGTACTCCTAACACCAAATTCAAGTGCCTAGCATGATCCTCCTTAGTTCTAGAATAGATCAGAATGTCGTCTATGAATACAATAACAAACTTGTCCAAATACTCGTGAAACACCATATTCATAAGGTCCATGAATGCTGCTGGTGCATTTGTCAAACCAAAAGACATAACCAAAAACTCATAATGCCCATACCTTGTGCGAAAGGCAGTCTTTGGGATATCTTCAGATTTAACCTTCAACTGATAATATCCAGACCTTAAGTCAATCTTAGAGAAAACTCTTGCACCATTGAGCTGGTCAAATAAATCATCAATCCTAGGCAGGGGATACTTGTTTTTGATGGTCAGCTTGTTTAATTCTCTATAGTCTATGCACATACGCATCGATCCATCTTTCTTCTTGACAAAGAGGATAGGTGCACCCCACGGTGAGAAGCTAGGGCGTATGAATCCCTTCTCCAACAAGTCCTCCAACTGTTTCTTTAACTCCTTAAGTTCTGTTGGTGCTAGTCTATATGGGTTTTTAGACACAGGTTCTGCTCCAGGGTAGACATCTACAACAAACTCAATTTCTCTATCCGGTGGCAAACCGGGAAGGTCATCCAGAAACACTTCTGGGAAGTCTTGGACAGCAAGGATATTTTGAGGAGTTGCCTTACCTACAAGTTGTGTATCTAGAACACATGCCAAGAAGCACAAGTACTCCTTGCATGGTGAAGGTCTAAAATTTAAAGAAGTCATAACAGACATTTCCTTACTCTTCTCTGAAGCTTGGAAGGTATGTTTCAAACCACCATTTCCTTACTCTTCTCTGAAGCTTGGAAGGTATGTTTCAAACCACCAGGGGGTTGGAAACTAACTATCCCAGTCCTACAATCAATTATGGCGTGGTGTTTAAACAACCAATCCATTCCTAAGATTACATCAAATCCCATTATATCCATAACAATTAATTCAGCAGGTAGATTTTTGTCCCCTACTAATACCATGCAATCATGCAACACTTGGTTGGAATGTAAATGTTCACCAGAGGGTAAAGCAACATTGAATACATGCCTAGAAGGTGTGGATTGTACTTCTAATTTATCAGCAAAAGCAGACGCAACAAAAGAATGGGTTGCTCCTGAATCTAGCAAGGTAAAAGCAGGCATAGAATTAACCAATATAGTACCTGACACAACAGCGGGCTGGTCCTCTTCGCCCGACTCCATCATGGAAAATATTCTCGGTTTTATCTTAGCAGGGCCACTCTTCAACGTTGGGCAGTCTCTGATGACGTGGCCAGTCTTATTACAGTTGAAACATCGAAGGACCCTGGGCTTCGGGCAATCCTTAAACGAATGCCCAAACTCCTCACAGTTATAACACTTACCAGTCCCAAACTTACACTCGCCCGGGTGGCTCTTCATACATTTCATGCACTGAGGAAACTTCTTGGTGTCCGGTACCTTCTTTCCAGAACCTTGGCCACTCTGACCATCAGCGGGTCTCTTTATTCCCCTCTATTGGTGGGGCTGGAAGAACTTTCGCGGGGCTTCCTTTGGTCCAGCACACTTCATTTCAGCTTCTTCGGCCTCCAATGCAGTAGACACTACTTCGCTGAATGACAAGCCTTTAATGCCTGAGTACTTCACTCCTCTGTAAATCTCTGGCTTTAGACCTTGCAGGTATTGAAACACTTTATCCTCATTTCTATGAACAAGGTATCCAGCAAACCTTGACAGAGACTCGAATTGCCTATTGTACTCTGCCACAGACCCAGTCTGCTTCAAGCTCAAAAACTCAGCCTTCTTTGCGTTCTGGACAGTGGTGCTAAAATATTTCTCATAGAAGACTTCCTTGAATTGCGACCAGGACATGGTTGCAATATCGGTGGTGATCTCCAGCGACTCCCACCAAAGTTGTGCATCCCCTGCTAGATGAAACGTTGCCAAAATGACTTTCTCCCCTTCTCCAACATTGGCACACCTGAACATGCTCTCTATCTTTCGAAGCCATTCCTCAGCAACAATCGGGTTAGAGGACTTTCCATCAAATGTGGGCGGTTGCAGCCTACGAAATCTATCCCCTGAATGCTCATTGACGTGACCTGAATTGGCACTTCCTTGTGTTTCCCGACTCAATAACACACCTAACTGGTCAGATTGCTGTCGCACAATATCTGTCTGCTGACGCATCAACTCCGTCAGCTGTCTAATTACCCTTGAATCTTCTTCATTCCTCAAGTTTGGCATCTCCCTAGGTACTCTTGGTCTCCCTGGTCGTCTAGCCATTTGTCTAAGGTTCTGCACAAAGTTATCTATACTCATAAACATCTTATAACTGAAGCTAACATAAACACTTACAGTTGTTGGAGTACTTTCATGCGACGGTTGGCACTGATGAGTAATCTTTTGAACGGTTTAACTGAATGTCTCTGATACCATACTGTAACGCCCCGAGTTATCTGAACCCGGTTCGCTACTCATTACTTGACCATGACTAAGAAATTTCAAATAAATTTAAAACTTCATTCGACATACAAAAATTTGACGTTTACTAACGTTCAAAACATTTGAAAACTTTGCAGCGGAAAAATTATTTAAAACTACAATGGGGTTAAACTAGCGGTGAAAATATTGTTGGAAAGATTAATGGAAATATCTCAAGTGTCCGGTCAAAAGAATTAAGGTTTTAAGTGATGGACTACTCAAGGAATTACAAAAGTCGAATTCATCTGCCGACGACAAAGTCAACAGAAGAAGCAGAAGTAGAAAACCAAAGGCTTCTGCCGATGACGTCTACACGACTTCACCCACAACTTCATCTGCCGATGAAGTCGTGAGAACTTCATACACCACTTCATCTGCCGATGAAGTCAACATAAACTCATCTGCCGATGAAGTCAGCGCAATTTCATCTCTCAATAGATAAACACACGACATCTTCCGATAACAACAATATGACTCCTTCCGATAGAATTAAAACATACACTACATCTTCCGATTCACTAAACGACAAACAGATTACTCTACATCTTCCGATTCGCTAAACGATAAACAGATTACTCTACATCTTCCGATTCGCTAAACGACAAAACCCCTTAACTCTCTCATACTACACCTGCCGATCACTACTCGACGACTTAATACTCTACACCTTTCGATCGAATAGACTACATTTGCCGACACGTGCTTCTCACATGACTCCTTAAAGCATTTGCCGATAGACTTTCATCTTCCGACAGACTGACACACCACATCTACCGATAGACTTCCTTCTTCCGATAGACATCAACGCGATTTCCTTCCACAGAACGCAATAAACCTCTACACATATCCACTGATACAAAAATTATTCAATTCCTACCAATGGACTAAACAACCTGTCTATAACCCGAGAAAGCTTCGACTATCTAACAGACTTAAAACATTTTACCAAAAAAATCCATTTATAACACTCCAAGTCATTGTATTGATCAAAATCAGTAAAAACATGAAAATCAGAAATTCTCGAAAACAAAGTCAAATAGCTGTAATCTCATTTACTAAAAACTTCATATACTCGATTAAATCATTATCCACTAAACCTCCACATCTGTAGACAACATGCTAAACCGCCCCATCAGTTACCATGCCGAAGCCTGAATGCACTCCTCCAACGTCCACTATTCCTCAACACGATCAGGAGACACACCTGCTAACACTTCTTCACCTACATCACAAAACTCATCTATTAGCCTAATGCTAAGTAAGTAAAGCAGTATATGAATGAAGTAAAATGCTGAACTTAAACTCCTAAATATGCAGTTTCTATTTTTTTCATCTCAGTGGCATACGCATTCGTTCATAACATGATCTGATCCCATGGTTCCCTTGGGAGTGGGATCAATTCTCCCAATGTCTACATCCTCCTACTTAATTAAGGGGCAGATGAATTCCCTTAACACTTGATCTGATCCCATGGTTCCCTTGGGAGTGGGATCAATTCTCCCAATGTCTAAATCCCTTCATAAGTTAAGGGGTGGATTAGTTCCCTTAATAGCTTGTTTGTCGCATACAGTTCATACCTTACCATTCCTTACATGAAATTCATTTTCGTAACTTTTAACAAAACATGATGCATGGACAATAGAAACATTCAAGCATACATAAACCTACTGTTTTGTGATGTAGGCCCGAAGGCACAAGCAATACTTTACTTACCTGGCTCCTGGAAATCTGTCTGGTTGCAATGAGGTCTGTTCACCTAAGTTCATACAGAATATAAATCAAGGCTTCACTAAACCTTTCAAAATATCAAACAGTGGTTCGAGAAATCTAGTTAGAAACTCTACTACCCGAGCATTCCTACTTATCGCTAAAACCCGAATCTATACTCAATCTCAGCATCCTCAAAATCCTCACATTGCAATCCTCCAGGCATTTCACCACTATACCACAAGAGAAATAAGGAAAAGAAACTTACCTAAGTCGAAGGAGAACCGAGCGAGGAGAATCGCCTAGAGAGCTCGGCTGCTTGAGCTGAAAGTTTCCGAAGAGAAGAGAGAAGAGTATGAGAGGGGAGTGGCGGCTACAGTGCAATAAACCCAACCCTTATCCTTAAATACGTTACCCAACTTTTGAACATTGTAAATTACTCTAATACCCTTAACAAGTTGTTCAATAACCTTATTTAATTCATTACCTAGTCAAGTGTATTACTTTAATAATAAAAGACTGGTTCGATAGCACCAGGTGCTACACACATCCACCGGTCACAAAACGACAAAACTTAATACTCCCTTCTACGCTCACATCCACCAATAGACAATAATACTCAACATCCACCAGTGGACTACATCCACCGATCGACAATACCACTCAACATAACAGCATATCAACCATTTTTACTCTAAACAAAGAAAAACTCCGACTACCAAAAGAGCTTGTACATTTTACTGAAAACCGTTCAAAACATCATAAGTCCACAACTTTCTAAAAATATCCAGCAAAGCAACTACCTCTAAACCAAATCATGTTTTTCATACTCATAACAAGAAAACCATAAAGTTTTTAAAAACATTAAAACTGCTAATGTTATTAAAACCCTCTGCACACTTCCACAAAACACTTAACCACTGAAACTTCATATATAGACATTAGTTAAACCGCCTTATCATAACACCAAATCGTGGCATTGAAGTGCTCCCCCAACCAGCCTAGTCCTTAACATGGTCAGAGAACACACCTTTTGAGGCTTCTTCACCTACATCATAAAACTCATCTATTAGCCTAATTCTAAGTAAGTAGAGCAATAATGAAATGATATGCTGAAATATAAATCCTAGTCATGCAATTGCTACTTTCACATCTCAGTTGTATTCATGTTCTTTCTCTGATCCGATCCCTCAGTTCCATTGAGAATTGGATCAATTTTCTCAAAGCCATACATTCTCTTCATAAATTAAGGAACGAATTAGTTCCCTTAACAGATGATCTGATCCTATATTCCATTGGGAAGTGGATCAATTTTCTCAAAGTTATAAATCCTCTTCATAAGTTAAGGGGCGGATTAGTTCCCTTAATAGCTGGCCTATTACAATCTGTTCATGTCTTACCATGCCTTTACATGTAAATTCATTTTCGTATTCTTTCCAAAAACATGATACATGACATACAGAAAATATTCAAACATGCGTAAACCTACTGTTTTGTGATGTAGGCCCGAAGGCACACACATACTCTACTTACTTAACTTCCTTGGAAAAGTTGGGTTGCAAGCTATCTAGGGATTTTGCTCACCTAAAATCATAAACAGAGCGTTAATTCAATCTTCACTATAACTCATTCTAAACCATTCAGAAACCTAAGGAAGCTAAATTGGAACTCTATTAATCGTGCATTCTCGGTTTATCATCTAAACCTGAACCTACTCTCATTCACAGCATTCCCAAAACACACATTGTACTCTCTCTGCTATCTAGCCACTAAAACTCAAGAAAACTCACCTAGGTTGAAATATGGAAATCGGAGAGGAAATCGCTTGGAGAGCTCTGCTGAGCATGAGCTGAATACCGAAAGAGGAAGTATAGAAAATAGTGGCGGCTACAGTGCATTAATCGTAAAACCTCTTTCCTTAAATAGGTTATCACTATAAATCTCTATTTACCCTTATGTCCTTGCTTAGTCTCTCACTAACCTAATCAGTAATTCTCCCAATTTCATCCATAAAATGTACACTATTAGTTGACAAGGTAAAATCGGTTCAATGGAACTGGGTGTTACATTTGGGGAGCACTTCAATGCCACGGTTTGGTGTTTCGATGAAGCGGTTTAACTATTGTCTATATATGAAGTTTCAGTGGTTAGGTGTTTTATGGAAGTGTGCAGAGGGTTTTAATAACATTAGTAGTTCTGATGTTTTTAATAACTTTATGGTTTCCTTGTTCTGAGTATGAAAACCATGATTTGGTTTAGAGGTAGTTGCTTTGCTGGATATTTTTAGAAAGTTGTGGACTTATGTTGTTTTGAACAATTTTCAGTAAAATGTACAAGCTCTTTTGATAGTCGGAGTTTTTCTTTGTTTAGAGTGAAAATGGTTGATATGTTGTTATGTTGAGTGTTATTGTCGATTAGTGGACGTAGTCCACCAGTGGACGTTGAGTATTATTGTCTATCGGCGGATGTAGTCCATCGGTGGATGTGAGTATTAGGTTTTGTCATTTTGTGACCGGTGGATGTGAGTATTAGGTTTTGTCGTTTTGTGACCGGTGGATGTGAGCGTAGAAGTGAGTATTAGTTTTTGTCATTTTTTGATCGGTGGATGTGAGCGTAGATGAGAGTAATAGATTTTTATCGTTTTGTGACCGGTGAATGTGTGTAGTCGACGCGTCGTTCGATTGACGTGAGCGGTGGGTGTTCGTGAGTAGAAGACATATTCTGTCTCTACGTCCACCGCTGAGATTAATTTGTTTCTGCTTCTGCTGCTGACATTGTTCAGCGGTGGATGCCTTTTGTTTCTATTTCTATCACTGGAACTGTTCAGCGGTAGACGTGTTCTGTTTTGTTTTGTTTTCCTTCAACCAATTGTCTTTAATATTTTAATTAATTATTAATGTCGTTTTATACAAATGAATTTCCGCTGCAAGTTTTAACGTTTTAAGGGTCGAACTTTGACCGTTGAGTGAAATTTTGAAATTTTCTCAGAATGTCATAGTGTGGTTCAGCATTATGTATAGCGAACCGGGTTTATATAATTCGGGGCGTTACAGTATGGTATCATAGACATTTAGTTAAACCGTTCAAAAGATTAGTCATCAGTGCCAATCGTTGCATGGAAATACTTCAACAACTGTAAGTATTTATGTTAACCTTAGCTATTAGATATTTATGAGAGTAATTAACCTTGTCCAGGAATATAGCAAAATGGCTAGACAACCAGGAAAACCAAGAGTACCGAGAGAGATGCCAAATTTGAGAAGTGAGGAGGACCCTAGTGTAATTAGGCAGCTGACAGACTTAGTGCGCCAACAGACAGATTTGGTTCGTCAGCAGTCCGATCAGTTGGGAGTATTGTTGAACCGAGAAGTACAAGGAAGTGCCAACTCGAGTTCCAGCAGTGAGCATTCAGGAGACCAATTCCGGAGGCTACAGCCAACCACACTTAATGGAAAATCGTCCAATCCGATTGTTGCTGAGGAGTGGCTTAGGAAGATTAAGAGCATGTTCAGATGTGCCAACATTGGAGAAGGAGACAAAGTCACTCTGGCAACGTTCCATTTGGCTGGGGACGCTCAACTTTGGTGGGAAACAGTAGAGACCACCACTGATGTTCTGGCTATGTCTTGGTTTCAGTTCAAGGAGGTTTTCTATGAGAAATATTTTAACAGCACAGTCCAGACCGCAAAGAAGGTAGAGTTTCTGAACTTGAAGCAGACAGGGTCTGTGGCAGAGTACAGTAGGCAATTCGAGTCCCTGTCCAGGTTTGCTGGACATTTTGTTCACAAGAATGAGGATAAGGTGTTTTAGTTTGTGCATGGACTGAAGCCGAAAATTTACAGAGGAGTCAAATTTTGTGGTATTAAAGGGCTGTCATTCAGTGAAGTTGTGTCCACAGCATTGGAGGTGGAAGAAGCTGAAATGAAGTGTTCTGGACCGAAGGAAGCCACGCGAAAGTTCATCCAGCCCCAACAGCATAGAGGAATGAAGAGGCCCAGTGAAGGCTAGAGTAACCAAGGAACAGGAAGGAAAGTACCGGATACCAGGAAGTTTCCCCAGTGCCCGAAATGTTTTAAGAATCACCTTGGCGAGTGTAGGTTTAGGACGGGAAAGTGTTTCAACTGTGAGGAGGTTAGACACACGTACAGACATTGCCCGAAGCCTAGAATCACCCGATGCTTCAACTGTAACAAAGTCGGCCATATCAACAGGGACTGCCCAACCTTAAAGAATGGCCCTGCTATGTTGAAACCAAGGATATACTCCATGATGGAGTCGGGTGATGAAGACCAGCCTACTGTGGTGTCAGGTACCATATTGATCAACTCTGTGCCTGCTTTTACTTTAATAGATTCTGGTGCAAATATTTCCTTTATAGCATCTACGTTTGCTGTTAAGTTAGATGTATAGTTTACCCCTTCTATGCATGTGTTTAATGTTGCATTACCCTCTGGTGAACGCATGCACTCTAACCAAGTGATGCTTGACAGTGATGTGTTAGTAGGGAACGTGAGTCTACCTACAGATCTTATTATTATGGACATAATGGAATTTGATGTAATCCTAGGAATGGATTGGTTATTTAAGCATTATGCCATAATAGATTGCAGGACTGGAATAGTTAGCTTCCAACCCCCTGGTGGTTTGAATCATACCTTTCAAGCTTTGAAGAAAAGTAAGAAAATGTTTGTTATGACCTCTGTCAACGCTAGAACTTCTCCATGTGGGGAGTATTTGTGCTTTTTGGCCAAAGTTTTAGACACACAACTAGTAGGAAAAGAAAGTTCTCAGAATGTCTTAGTTGTCCAAGATTTTCCAGAAGTATTTCTAGATGACCTTCCTGGCTTTCCGCCAGATAGGGAAATTGAGTTTGTTGTAGATGTTTACCCAGGCGCCGAGCCTGTATCTAAGAATCCCTATAGATTAGCACCCAAGGAGCTTAAGGAATTAAAGAAACAGTTAGAGAAACTATTGGAGAAAGGGTTCATACGCCCAAGCTTTTCACCATGGGGTGCACCAGTTCTTTTTGTTAAAAAGAAAAATGGATCAATGCGTATGTGGTTGGATTATCGGGAATTGAATAAGTTAACCATCAAGAACAAGTATCCATTGCCAAGGATTGATGATTTATTCGACCAGCTTAAGGGTGCACGTGTTTTCTCTAAGACTGACTTAAGGTCCTGTTATTACCAATTGAAAGTCAAATCATAAGATATTCCTAAGACTGCCTTTCGCACAAGGTATGGACATTATGAGTTTTTGGTTATGTCTTTTGGATTGACAAATGCACCAACAACATTCATGGATCTTATGAATAGGGTGTTTCATGAGTTTTTGGATAAGTTTGTCATAGTATTTATTGATGATATAATAATCTATTCACGTACTAAGGAGGAG
This sequence comes from Begonia masoniana, assembly GCA_022432975.1. Classification (NCBI taxonomy): domain Eukaryota; kingdom Viridiplantae; phylum Streptophyta; class Magnoliopsida; order Cucurbitales; family Begoniaceae; genus Begonia; species Begonia masoniana. The sequence continues at coordinate 32,027,701 of CM039513.1, forward strand.
CATACAAGACATTTGAACCTGGTATTGGGAGTACTAAGGCAACATCAACTTTATGTTAAGTTTTCCAAGTGTGAGTTTTGGTTGGACAGAGTTCACTTTCTTGGTCATGTGATCTCGGGTGATGGAATGTCTGTCGATCCAGCCAAGTTTCAAGCAGTTAAGGAGTGGCCCCAACCGAAGAATGCCACTGATATTCGGAGTTTCCTTGGATTAGCAGAATATTCTCGACTATGCAACAAAAGTGCTACGTAATAAGGAAGTTCAACTAGTGAAGGTGTTATGGCGTAACTGAGGAGACAACTTGGGAGCGCCAGCAGGACATGATGGACCAACATCCAGAATTATTCAGGTATTGAATTTTAAGGAAAAAATTCTTTTAAGGAGGGTAGATTGTAACACCCAGTTCCATTGAACCGATTTTACCTTGTCAACTAATAGTTTAAATTTTATGGATGAAATTGGGAGAATTACTGATTACGTTAATGAGAAACTAAGCAAGGGCATAAGGGTAAATAGAGATTTATAGTGATAACCTATTTAAGGAAAGAGGTTTTGCGATTAATGCACTGTAGCCGCCACTATTTTCTATACTTCCTCTTTCGGTATTCAGCTCAAGCTCAGCAGAGCTCTCCAGGCGATTTTCTCTCCGATTTCCATTCCTCAACCTAGGTGAGTTTTCTTGAGTTTTAGTGGCTAGATAGCAGAGAGAGTACAATGTTTTTTTTGGGAATGCTGTGAATGAGAGTAGGTTCAGGTTTAGGTGATAAACCGAGAATGCACAATTAATAGAGTTCCAAGTTAGCTTCCTTAGGTTTTTGAATGGTTTAGAATGAGTTATAGTGAAGATTGAATTAACGCTCTGTTTATGATTTTAGGTGAGCAAAATCCCGAGATAGCTTGCAACCCAACTTTTCCCAGGAAGTCAGGTAAGTAGAGTATGTGTGTGCCTTCGAGTCTACATCACAAAACATTAGGTTTATGCTTGTTTAAATGTTTTCTGTATGTCATGTATCATGTTTTGGAAAGAACACAAAAATGAATTTACATGTAATGGCATGGCAAGATATGAACAGAATGTAACAGATCAGCTGTTAAAGGAACTAATCTGCTCCTTAATTTATGAAGAGGATGTATGACTTTGGGAAAATTGATCAGCTTCCAAGTGGAATTTGGGATCAGATCAGCTGTTAAGGGAACTAATCTGCCCCTTAATTTATTAAGAGGATGTATGACTTTGGGAAAAATGATCCAACTCCCAATGGAACCGAGGGATCAGATCAGTGAAAGAACGTGAATGCAACAGAGATGTGAAAGTAGAAACTGCATGTCTAGGATTTATGTTTCAGCATATCATTTCATTGTTGCTTTACTTACTTAGCATTAAGCTAATGAGTTTTGTGATGTGGGTGAAGAAGCCTCAGAAGGTGTGTTCTCTGAGCATGTTGAAGACTAGGCTGGTTGGGGGAGCACTTCAATGCCACAGTTTGGTGTTCTGATGAGACGGTTTAACTATTGTCTATATATGAAGTTTCAATGGTTAGGTGTTTTATGGAAGTGTGCAGAGGGTTTTAATAATATTAGTAGTTTTGATGTTTTTAACAACTTTATTGTTTTCTTGTTCTGAGTATGAAAAACATGATTTGGTTTAGAGGTAGTTGCTTTGCTGGATATTTTAGAAAGTTGTGGACTTATGTTGTTTTGAACGATTTTCAGTAAAATGTACAAGCTCTTTTGGTAGTCGAAGTTTTTCTTTGTTTAGAGTAAAAATGGTTGATATGCTGTTATGTTGAGTGTTATTATCGATCAGTGGACGTAGTCCACCAGTGGACGTTGAGTATTATTGTCTATTGGTGGATGTGAGTATTAGGTTTTGTCGTTTTGTGACCGGTGGATGTGAGTATTAGGTTTTGTCATTTTGTAACCAGTGGATGTGAGCGTAGAAGTGAGTATTAAGTTTTTTTCGTTTTGTGATCGGTGGATGTGAGCGTAGATAAGAGTAATAGATTTTTTGTCATTTTGTGACCGGTGGATGTGTGTAGTCGACGCGTCGTTCGATTGACGTGAGCGGTGGGTGTTCGTTAGTAGAAGACGTATTCTTTCTCTACGTCCACCGCGCTGAGATGAATTTGTTTCTCTTCTGCCGCTGACACTGTTTAGCGGTGGATGCCTTTTGTTTCTATTTCTATCGCTGGAACTGTTCAGCGGTGGACGTGTTCTGTTTTGTTTTGTTTTCCTTCAACCAATTGTCTTTAATATTTTAATTAATTATTAAATGTCGTTTTATACAAATGAATTTCCGCTGCAAGTTTTAACGTTTTAAGGGTCAAACTTTGACCGTTGAGTGAAATTTTGAAATTTTCTCAGAATGTCATAGTGTGGTTCAGTATTATATGTAGCGAACCAGGTTTATATAATTCGGGGCGTTACAGTTAAAGAAACAAATGATGTAGAGTTAGAGTAACGAGGTTTGTACGGTATAGTTATATTAGCTTTCTCCATTTTTACACTCATTATTACACTTTTCTGTATACCATTGTAAATGAGTTTTGGTTTTCAAAATCAATAGAGAAATACACGGAGAACGTTTTCTTCTTCTTCATCTTCGAGCACTTCTACCTCATCTTCTCTTTCCTTTCGTTTGCTGCTCTCGTGGTTTATTTTTGTTTGAGAAATTTCAACTCTAATAATCAGAAAAATAAAATAATAAACGTGAAAAAACATAGACATCAAGATTTACGTGAAAAATTTTTACGGAGAAAACTACAAATAGATGAGAAAATTCACTAATCAGAAATCAAGGTACAGTGAATTTTGTGATTCAAACATTAATATATAGAATAAATATAAAACTCTAAGATTGATATCTAAGTCCGACCAGACCTAATTAAAATTCTAAGTCACACTGAACTCTAATATAATCATTATATATCTCTTTATCTTGTAGATAAAAGAATGTGAGATAACTTGGATACAAGTCAAAACACACACTAAGTTGGAAACACACACTAAGTTGGCAGCGTAATCAAACTCAAGTGGAAAATGTGTCATACAATTTGAAAGCTTTTGAGGATGCAGACAGAAGTTTGAGTCTTGGAAAGAGGTAGCTTGGTATGAACAGAACTAAATGGATGTTCGTGCTAATTTGTTGGCTTCAATTGTTGGTGTTTTATTTTGAAGGGCATTTTGGGAGTTCTCTTTTATTTTCATCTCTCTTTAGATCATTTTGTAGGCACTTTTATGACATCAATTTTATAGAGAAGCTTAGGCCTCCATTATTCCTAGCAGCGTTGATTGTTCGCAACCTATATGTTTTGTTGTTGTTTGATACTTACTTATTTTTCAAGTAGTTGAGTGAAGATATTTCTCGTACAGCTCTCTGACTTCTTTCTTGAAGTGATACTTGGAGTGAGCTTCCTTCCTGCAACATAGTAAATAGGATGTTCGAAGAAATAAACTTCTATTACGTCTGATACGCTTACAAACATGGAAGAAAAGAAGAAAAAGAAAGAAAATAGGGGAGGAAAATAGGAGAATGACAGAGCCTGTGAAACTTTTCAATACCCTCTCTCTCCCAACCACCCTAACTAGCCCCGTAGGATACACCAAACGACGATGTTTAGGAAGTAAATGCAACAAATTTAAATATAACAGCTATATGAAACTTGGCTCTTCTTCCTTGCGCAGACGGTTCTTCATCATCCCTTCAGCTCCCCAATTCTTTATAGTCGGCAAGGAAGGCTCCCCATTACATTGGGCCTCCAAAATAAAACCAGATCAAAAAATAAAACCTATCAAGATATAGTAGTTTTTTTTTGTTTAAGGAAGGCTCCCTCAATCTTTGTTTTCTAATTTTTTTTTTGTTTTCCTTATACACTTTGGATCTTTATAGTTTTCTGTAAGTTTGTTTGATAGTAAGAAAGAGAAGGCAGACGGAATGATTTAGGGTTATGCATTACTTGTTCTTTTTTTTCTTTGTAAATTGGTAGCTTTTGCTTGTCACTTTATTAATAATTTTTTATTGTTAGTTTCATTTAAAATAATCACTCATTTTCTATAAGAATGGATGTATGTGATCGCTTACATTATTCTCGAAGGTGATGGTCATTTTTGAAAATGAATAGTAAATTTCATTTTTTAAATAAGAAAATGCGCTTAGATTGTTCATATAGCAGGCAGACGTTTATAATTCTTGATTGGAGATGCTATTTTTGTTAGATTTTTTAAACAATCTAAATATGATTTACAAACCGAAGCATGTAGATTAATGCGGAATAAAAACGAATTTCCTCTCATCATTGTTGTTTAAAAATCAAGACTGCTGATTTTCCCTCTAAGATTAGTTGCTTCTAATCCTTAACGATGACAATTCGATGGTGTATATTTCTAAATCAATCGTTTGGCTTAGAGGACCTCTCTATGAATTTTTTCCTCTTATACAAAACTTCATCCATCATGAAATTTTTCTTCACCAAAGTCTCTCTTTATAGAGAAACTCTTCTACAAAATAACAAACTTCAGAAAGATCCATTGACCTTGCTGAAGAGAAGAATGGTGAAGGAATGAGCTATGGGTATGGGTATGGTCCCTTATCACAAAGAAGGACCACCACAAAACTATATTATAACCTTTCATTTTCCCACTTGGTCTGAGTTTTACTTAATTTCTATAGTAAATGAACACAATACATAAATCATAGTGATAAATTCTCTTTATACAATTGAGAATTATTTTTATTGTATTACAATGTATTATGTTCTTTTCTTCATTGTCTATAAACTTGATAAATAAACCCTATATTTATTGTAGGTCAATTAATTAAGTATATTTTTCAAACATAAATGTGTACACAAAATATACAACATGAGAAAATCATTAGAAGAGTTAATCAACATTCGTTCTTACAACGTTAATGCATTATGTTCCTTCTCCACATTATCCTTAAATTTTGAAACTAGCATACCTTTAGTTAAATGACAGCTATCATCGATTCAGTGTTAATGTGTTTGATGACCACTAAAGCATCCTTAATATGTTCTCTTATGACTAAATAGTTAACGTCGATGTGCTTACTTTGACTGCTATTTTTGTTATTTTTAGCCATAAAAACAACTATTGAATTGTCACAATATATCTTTAATGGCCTAGAAGTAGAGTCAATGTTTCTTAGCCCTAAAATAAAACTCTTCATTCACACAAGATGTGAAGTAGCCTCAAAACATGATATGAACTCAACCTCCATAGTGGATATAGCAGTCAAGTGCTATTTTGCACTTCTCCAAGATAATATTACACCGACAAACATAAAAATGTATCCTGGTGTTTATTTACATGAATCAACATAGGCAACAAATTCTGAATCTGAGTAGCCAATCACATCCAAGTTATCAGTCCATCTATACATAAACATGTAGTCTTTGGTTCTTTTAAAGCACCTCAACACTTTTGTTTGTAGCAATCAATTGGTCTTTACCTAGATTACTCTGATATCTTCCTAACATTCCAACAACAAATGCAATGGCATGTCTTGTGGAGACCTGAGCATACATTTGACTTCCAACAACCGAAGCATATGGAATGTTCTTCACTTTCTCCCTTTCAAGATCGTTCTTCAGGCACATGTTCTCATGGAACCTGTCACCCTTGTCAATTGGAGATTTAATAGGTGAACAATCTTTCATCTGAAATCTCTCTAAAACTTTATTAATATAACTTTATTGAGATAGCCTAAAGCTCCATGGAATCTGTCTCGAAGAATCTTAATACCAATGACACAGGATGTATCTGTAACATCCGGTTCTATCAAATCAATTCTCTATTCTTTTTAAATTAATGGCACACTTTAAATGGCAATAATAAAAGTAGGGTTAATGGATAACTAGGCAAGGGCATAAGTGTAATTGAAAATTTAAAAGTGGATAACGTATTTAAGGAAAGAGGTTTTTGGTTTAATGCACTGTAGCCGCCACTATTCCCCATTTTTCTCTCTTTCGGTCTTCAGCTCAAGCAGCAGAGCTCTCTAGGCGATTCTTCTACTCGAATATTCTCCAAACTAGGTGAGCCCTATTTCAATTTCTTGCTGTACTGGTAGCTATCGATGATTGGGGAGAGTATAAATGCGAGTTTTGTGAATGCTGAATGGGTGAGCTAGTTCGGGTTTTGTGGTAAATCGGGAATGCTCAATGAACTAAGTTTCCAAACTAGTGTCTTTAGAATTTTAGCAGTTTAGAATGGAGTTTAGAGAGAGTCTAATGTATGTTCCAGGTAAGTGAAGTATGCATGTGTCTTCGGGTCTACATCACAAAACAGTAGGATTATGTATGCTTGAAATGTGTCTGTATGTCATGCATTATATTTTGAAAGTATGCGAAAATGAATTTACACGAAACAGCATGGTAAGGAATGAGCAGATTGTAAAAGATAAACTATTAAGGGAACTAATCCGCCCCTTAACTTATGAAGGGATTTATAACTTTGGGAAGATTGATCCACTTCCCAATGGAATTTTAGGATCAGATCAGCTATTAAGGAAACTAATCTGTCCCTTAACTTATGAAGGGATTTATAACTTTGGGAAGATTGATCCACTTCCCAATGGAATTTTAGGATCAGATCAGTTGTTAAGGGAATTAATCCACCCCTTAAGGGAACCGAGGGATCAGATTAGTGAATGAATGTAATATGCAACTGAGATGAGAAAGTAGAAACTGCATGTTTAGGAATTTATGTTTCAGCATTTCGATTTATTATTGCTTTACTTACTTAGCATTAGGCTAATAGATGAGTTTTGTGATGTAGGTGAAGAAGCCTCAGAAGGTGTGTTCTCTGAGTATGTTGAGGACTAGGCTGGTTGGGGGAGCACTTCAATGCCACGGATTAGTGATTATGATGAGGCGGTTTAACTATTGTCTGTATGTGGAGTCTAACTTTTCAGATGTTCCGTTGAGTGGTGTAGAGGATTTTGATGATAGTGATAGTTGAAGGTTTTAGAATGTCTTGAGTTTTTTTTTCTTCTGATTATGAAGACCTGATTTTGTTTTGTTACATATTGCTATTTTGGGAGTTTTATTGGATAATGATACACATGTTGGTTTAAAATTGTTTTTGTCAGATTTCAGAAGTTTCTTAGGGTCAGGTTGTTTTGAATGTTTTCTGTGAAATTTGCAAGCTCAACCATCGGTGGATGCTGTCCATCGGTGGATGTTGAGCGTTTTTGTCTATCGGTGGATTTAGTCCACCGGTGGATGTTGAGTGTTATCGTCTATCGGTGGATGTAGTCCACCGGTGGATGTTGAGCATTTTCGCTTATCGGTGGATTTAGTCCACAGGTGGATGTTAAGTGTTACCGTTTATCGGTGGATGTAGTCCATCGGTGGATGTTGAGTGTTATTGTCTATCGGTGAATGTAGTCCACCGGTGGATGTTGAGTGTTATCGTCTATCGGTGGATGTGAACGTTAGGCTTTTGTCATTTTATGATCGGTGGATGTGAGTGTTAGGCTTTTGTCATTTAGTGATCGGCAGATGTCGAGTTTTAAATCTATTGGAAGACGTAGAAGTAGTTTTTTCGTTTAGTGATCAGTCGATGTGTTCTGTTTTCTTTTTCCTTCCAACCGTCTTGAATATTTTCACTATTTAGTAAATATTGTTTTTATACAATGATTTTCCGCTGTAAGTTTTAACGTTTTAAGAGTCAAATCTTGATCATTGAATGAGATTTTAAATTTTTCTCAAAAGTCATAGTTCGGTTCAGTATTATGAGTAACGAACTAGGTTTATATAATTTGGGGCGTCACAGTATCACCCATGTTCTTCATATTAAACTTTTTAAAGAGAAATTGATTCACTTCATACAATAAACCTTTACTATTAGTTGCAAATAATATATCATCTGTATATAGAACTAAGAAACAAATCTTACTCCTACTGACTTTGTAGTATATATATTGATCCATCATGTTCTCTTCAAAACCGGACGAAGAAATAACATGATGAAACTTTAAATACCACTAACAGGAGATTTGTTTCAATTTATATATAGATTTCTTAAGTTTGCACACTAAATGTTCACCATCACGAGAGGAGAATCCTTCAAGTTGTTTCATGTAAACTTCTTCCTCTAGCTCTCCATTGAGAAAAGCTATTTTCACATATATTTGTTGCAACTCAAAATCATAATGTGCAGCTAATGCCAAAATAATGTGAAGAGAATTTGTTTTACATACAGGAGAAAAAGTTTTTTTGAAATCGATTTATTGCTTTTGAGTGAATCCCTTAGCAAAAAATCTTACTTTATATCTTTCGATATTATCCATTAAGTCTTTTTTAGTTTTAAAGCCTCATTTACATCTTATGATTTTTTACACCATTAAGCAACTCGACGAGAACCAAGAATCTGTTAGAATTTATTGAACTCGTTTCATCTTTCAAGGCATCATACCATAAATTTGATTTACTACAACTTATAGCTTGTGCAAATGTCTCATGATCATTTTCGGCTCCAACATTATAGTATGATTCCTGTAGATACGTCACAAAATAAGAATATCTTATTTTCTTTCTCTAGTAGATCTTTTTAGTATTGTTCCAACATTTTCTTAAGAAATTTGTTGTTCAACAGATTGATCAACAATTTTCGGAACTTCCTCAAGAATTTGATCTACTAGATCATCAGCACCTTGTGGAATCTCATTTATGGATTGTTCAACATTTCTTTGAACCCAATAAGTGTTCTGAACAACAATCAATTTTTTACTTGAATTAGAAAGTTGAACATTAATGTGATCTCTTTTAGAAACAATATCGTGAAATTGATCACTCCCAATAATCAAGTCATTCTTAAGAAATTTCGCATTTCTTAATTCCACAATCCTGCTATGAAATGGACAATATAATCTATACCCCTTAGAACTTTCAGCATATCTAATGAATATCCACTAATGGTACTTGGATCTTGTTTCTTTTCTGATGGGTTATAAATTCTGACTTCAGACGAGCATCCCCAAATTCGTACATGTCGCAAACTCGATTTTCAACCTTCCATAACTCAAATGGCATCTTTTCGATAACCTTGGTTTGAACTCAACGTTTTAAAAGTATTAAATCACAAGAAATCAGGAAGTTTAGAGTTGCTACGCATACTCCTCACCATGTCAATAATGTTCATTTCCTTCTTTCTGCCACACTATTCTGATCCGGAGATCCATGCACGGTGTATTGAGCAACAATTTCATGCTTTTGAAGAAATCTAGCAAACGGACCAGGTGCTTGTCCATCCACAGTGTAACTATTATAATATTCTCCACCTCTATCAATCCTCACGATCTTAATTTGCTTACCGCATTGTTTCTCTACTTCTACCTTGAAAACTTTAAAAGCATCTAATGCTTCATTTTTATTCTGAAGCAAGTAGATATACATATATCGAGAGTAATCATCAAGGAAAAAGATGAAATATTTTGGACCATTTGGGTCCATAACTGAACTACAAATATGTGAATGTATGATCTCTAATATTTCTGAACTCCTCTTTGCACATTTCTTAGACTTGATGTTTGCTTTCCCTTAATGCAATCCAAACAAGTGTCAAAATTAGTAAATATAAAAGTACTAAGTAATTTATCATCTATCAATCTCTTAATTCTTTGAGTGAAGATGTGTCTCAATCTCTGATGTCATAACCTAGAGGAATCTTTATTTCTAACACATCGTTTGGAATCAGTATGAACATGCATATCATTATGAGTGGTATCATTTTGTAAATCCAACATTGTACCATTTTCATAAGTTCATATTTATAAAATAAACTGAAGTTTGTATCTGAAAATTAAAAGAAAAACTCAAAGGTACAAGTCTTGAAACTGAAATTAAATTCCTAGAAAAACTACGAACGTACAAGGTCTTTTTAAAGCCAAAATAGAACCACAGCTAAGAACTAAACTGTATATTCCAACAGCTTCCACCTGTGAACGCATCTTGCTTCTGGAATACATTCATTGTTCATTTTCCAATGATTTCCGAAGGTTTCGCATACTCTACAAAATATTTGAAATAAAGATCGTAGAACTAGAACCAATCCACCACGTGTTATAAATAAAATCAACCATATTAGATTCATAGCAAACAAATGAGATTCATTTATCTTTCTTTTCAAGCTACAACTTAAATTTGGTGTGATCTTTCTTAATGTGTTCCTTCTTGTCACAAAAATAACATTTAGGGTTCTTCTTGATTCACTACTTTGGATCGGTATTTTACCTTTCCTTTTATCTTTATTTCTACTTTGAGTCTTCTACCTTCCACGAGACATCATGAATGCACTATCACCCACCTCCATTGTGAACCTACCTTCCTCTTGAGCACACATGGTCAATAACTCATTTATCGACCAGTTATCTTTATATATGTTATGAGAGATTTTAAAAGAATCGTATAGCTGTGGAATGGTGTTCAAAATATAATGCACAAGAAAAGAAACAAACATGTCAACCTCAATTGTCTTAAGTTGAGCCGCAATGTCTGTCATCTGCATGATATGCTCTCACACACCTGCTACTGAAGGAAGGTTTAAGGATGAAAATTTCATAATGAGAGTACTAGTAAGTGCTTTATCTGAAGTCTTATATTGTTCATCAATATCCTTAAGTAATTTCACGGCATCATTATGCTGATCGACAGAACCACGAATACTTGCAGTGATCTTGGTCTTTATGAACATCACACTAAGGTGATTTAAACATTCCCAACATTCATAAAGAGAACATCAGAAGTGTTGGACGATGTAATGATTGGTTTATCTTTCTATATAGCATTATTGATATCCATACACCCCAAGTGAAGAATAATCATCTTCTCCACACTTTGTAATTATCACCACATAATTCAGCAATATCGCATTTGATATTAGAATAACTCAGAGAATATGTAGTTGCAAAATTAAATTACACACTTAAAATTGAGATTTAAACTATAAACCATGCTTAAAATATCATGCATCAAGTGACATAAAATTTACATGTGAGTTAAAGTTTTAATTCAATAAGATTCATAAAACTTTATGATAAAACTATCGAATTATTTTCTATTTTTAATATCTATGGGTAAATTAATTAATATAATTTAATATTTTATCTTAATCAATTATACAAATATAATATAAATTCTTATGAGATAAAATTTATTATATTTTATATAATTTATCACAACAAATATCATAATGTGATTTTAAACACTTAATGTATAATTTTACATAATCAAATATCTTGTGGTTAATCTTTAATTAAATAAAATTATATCAATCACGAGACATTTAAATTATGATAAACTTTAATTCTATTTCATTATTTAATTATTTTGCAAAATATAATAAAAACCAAAATATGTATGCCAAACAAAATAAATGATTTTAAACTAAATGAACATGAAATTTAGTTCTAACTTAACATATTCATATTTATTTTGTATGCATAATATATGAGCTATGCATACATAATAAAATTATAATTTGCTTGTAACATATTAATATGCCAATAGAATACAAATGTAATTAATATGTAAAAATAAATGTGCAAGTTGCTTCGACCGAATGGCTTAAGCGCAATTATGAACATATATAGCATTGATATAAATTCAAATCACTTTAGTAACTTCAAATCACAATAGACGCAACTTTACATATTTAATTTCATATCAAATGTAATACACAGTATTGATATAAATTAAATGTAAAAATCCAACATGAAGATTTTTGTCTAGTGGCCACCCACTCTCTCCTCCACACTTGAGGCACGAGTTCAAATCACTTTGGGCGTCATTCTACAAATTTAATTTTATACTAAATATATATAGCATTAAAAATATTTAATTTACAAAATCATCACGAAAAATTAATGTCGAGTGGCAACCCATTCGTTATTTGAAGTGTGGGTTCGAGTCCCTGGTTGCACAATTTTTGACATTAAAGTCACTTACAAGAGTAAAATGACGTAGGTTTTTAAATTAAATTTCAATTTCTTATTAAATAACCAAAACTACATGTCGCACATGTCGTCTTCAATCTCCAGCAAGGTCTGCTTGACTCGCTTTGAGTCGAGAGAATACTCAAATGAAACTCGATGGTTTCTCACCATTTTGGACTACAAATTTGACATTTTTAGTCAAAGAATACTCGTATTAAAATTTTTGAATGATTCGTAATATTTTCATGCTTTGAAAACGACTAAATAGAAGGATTGAAAAATTAAAAAAAAAAATCAAACTTATTTTTCAAAAATACCAAGACAGGGGCTTTATTTTGTTGTGATACCAAATGTTAGATTTCTTAAACAATCAAAACATGCTTTACAAACCGAATATAAAGCATTTAGAGCAATGCACAATAAAAATGAATTTAACTCTAGCCATTGTTGTTTGAAAACCGAGACTGTTGATTTTCCCTCTATGATTAGTTGCTTCTAAATCTTAACGATTACAATGTAATGTTGTATATTTCTGATAAATTGTTTGGCTTAGGGGACCTGTCTTTGAATTTTTCCTCTTATACAAAACTTCATCCATCATGACATTTTCCTTCACCATTATCTCTCTATAAAGAGAGACTCTTCTGCAAAATGACAAACTTTCGCAAGATCTGTAGATCTTGCTGAAGAGAAGTGTAACGCCCCGAGTTATCTGAACCCGGTTTGCCACTCATAACGCTGAACCGAACCATGACGTCTTGATGCTAAATTAAAATTTCACTCGACAGCCAAAATTTGACTTTTTCTAAAACTAAATATATTTAAAAACTTGCAGCGGAAAATCAATTGAACATCAATGAAGCTAAGTAACCTGTGAAAACATTTTAAAATGACTGTTGGAAGTGTTAAGAGTAATTGGCCAAAAGACGTAAAGCTAAAAAAAAACGCGGAATGCCCGTGAAGTTGCCGAAGTCGAACACATCTGCCGACGACAAAGTCAACGGAAGAAGCAGAATTAGGAATAGGAGGTTCATCTGCCGATGGAGTCAACATAACTTCATCTGCCGATGGAGTCAACATAACTTCATCTGCCGATGGAGTCAACATAACTTCATCTGCCGATGGAGTCAACATAACTTCATCTGCCGATGGAGTCAACATAACTTCATCTGCCGATGGAGTCAACATAACTTCATCTGCCGATGGAGTCAACATAACTTCATCTGCCGATGGAGTCAACATAACTTCATCTGCCGATGGAGTCAACATAACTTCATCTGCCGATGGAGTCAACATAACTTCATCTGCCGATGGAGTCAACATAACTTCATCTGCCGATGGAGTCAACATAACTTCATCTGCCGATGGAGTCAACATAACTTCATCTGCCGATGGAGTCAACATAACTTCATCTGCCGATGGAGTCAACATAACTTCATCTGCCGATGGAGTCAACATAACTTCATCTGCCGATGGAGTCAACATAACTTCATCTGCCGATGGAGTCAACATAACTTCATCTGCCGATGGAGTCAACATAACTTCATCTGCCGATGGAGTCAACATAACTTCATCTGCCGATGGAGTCAACATAACTTCATCTGCCGATGGAGTCAACATAACTTCATCTGCCGATGGAGTCAACATAACTTCATCTGCCGATGGAGTCAACATAACTTCATCTGCCGATGGAGTCAACATAACTTCATCTGCCGATGGAGTCAACATAACTTCATCTGCCGATGGAGTCAACATAACTTCATCTGCCGATGGAGTCAACATAACTTCATCTGCCGATGGAGTCAACATAACTTCATCTGCCGATGGAGTCAACATAACTTCATCTGCCGATGGAGTCAACATAACTTCATCTGCCGATGGAGTCAACATAACTTCATCTGCCGATGGAGTCAACATAACTTCATCTGCCGATGGAGTCAACATAACTTCATCTGCCGATGGAGTCAACATAACTTCATCTGCCGATGGAGTCAACATAACTTCATCTGCCGATGGAGTCAACATAACTTCATCTGCCGATGGAGTCAACATAACTTCATCTGCCGATGGAGTCAACATAACTTCATCTGCCGATGGAGTCAACATAACTTCATCTGCCGATGGAGTCAACATAACTTCATCTGCCGATGGAGTCAACATAACTTCATCTGCCGATGGAGTCAACATAACTTCATCTGCCGATGGAGTCAACATAACTTCATCTGCCGATGGAGTCAACATAACTTCATCTGCCGATGGAGTCAACATAACTTCATCTGCCGATGGAGTCAACATAACTTCATCTGCCGATGGAGTCAACATAACTTCATCTGCCGATGGAGTCAACATAACTTCATCTGCCGATGGAGTCAACATAACTTCATCTGCCGATGGAGTCAACATAACTTCATCTGCCGATGGAGTCAACATAACTTCATCTGCCGATGGAGTCAACATAACTTCATCTGCCGATGGAGTCAACATAACTTCATCTGCCGATGGAGTCAACATAACTTCATCTGCCGATGGAGCTCATCTGCCGATGGAGTCAACATAACTTCATCTGCCGATGGAGTCAACATAACTTCATCTACCGATAGATTTCCATCTTCCGATAGACAAGCACGCGACATTCATTGACAACGACATTACGACTCCTTTCGGTAAGATTAAAATATACGCTACATCTGCCGATAGCAAAACTACAGGTTTTGCAACTTGCACCTGCCGATGACGTCAGCCGGATGTCTCATTCATCCAACATCTGCCGATAGACTTCAGAACAGCAATTCTGCTGTATTCCAAGAAAGCTCTGGCTATCAAGGATTTAAGCATTTTACTAAGACCAATCAGAGACAGATCAAATCATTGCATCACTCAAATCCAGTAGAAAACAGTATTTTCAAAACCCAACAGAACACTAATGTCAAAGATTCTCAGAATGTATTCAAAGTTTTGAAAGACCCTACTATCATAAAATTTTCAGAAAAGGAAACATCTATACTGAACTAGTTACTCCCAACTCAACACCTGCAGCCATGGATTAAACCGCCTCAACAGATGACCAAACCGATGCCTGAAAATGCTCCTCCAACCAGCCTATTCCTCATGTTGGTCGGTAAACATACCTTCAGTAACTTCTTCACCTACATCACAAAACTCATCTATTAGCCTAATGCTAAGCAAGTAGAGCTATGAATGAAATGGATCAATGAAGCAATAATTTCCCAAAACATGCGGTCTCTACTTTCTCATCTCAGTTGCATTCAAATTCGTTCTCTGTTGATCCCTCTGTACGATGGGAAAGTGGATCAATCATTCCCCAAAGCATACATCCTCTGATCTCAATTAAGGGGCAGATTAATTCCCTTAACAGTTTAACTGGTCTGATCCCCCTATAGGATTGGGAAGTGGATCACTTTTCCCAAAACCTCAATCCTCTGTTCTCAGTTAAGGGGTGGATTAATCCCCCTTAACAGTTGTTCTGATCATCCTGCTCACACTTACCATGCGTTTCATGTAAATTCATTTTCGTAATCTTTCAAAAACATGATGCATGACTGATAACTCTTAAATTAGAGTTATTTTATACCATTTTTAATTGATAGAACTTGTATGATTTGAGTGAATGTAAAAAGATATTAGTGAAATTTATTGAGAATGCTGCAGGATGCTGCAGCATCAAGAGATTAGTTGAATTTAATGTTTTTCATACATATTCTAAAAAAAAAAAGCAAATTTTTATCACTAATTTGAATTTTGTATTTTCTTATTTTAATGCAGAATTATTAGCGGGAAGATCGAATTCAAATGATGAAAATTATAAAGAGAGAAAATCTTGGCAAAGAATCAAACAGAATGAAGAGAGAGACAAAGGAGGCTAACAACAAGGAGAAGAAAACAATTAGAGGAGATCTGGAAAAAGAGAGAAATACCAGATACGTAGAACAAGGAAAGAGAGAGAAAAGCAATAAATGAGAATATCTTTATTAAAATTATAGGAGGCAAAAATCAAGGAGAGCCTGAAGAATTAATCAGAATCAAAGAGAGAGAAAATGGGAGGCTAACAACAAGCAAGAATTATGGAGATTTAGGAGAGAGAAAGAGATCTGGAAAGAGAAAGATACAACTACACATGCAGAAAAAGAATAAAAGAAAATTGAAAAAAAAAGGAGGATGATGGTCTGCGGCAAAAGGCTGGAAGGGGACTTGAACCTAGGGTCAAAGACCTAGGGGAAAAAACCCTAAAGATCTGAAGAAGAAGACCAAGGAAAAGACAAAAAATGACGAAAAGGTGGCGGAAAAAGCAAAGAGGAAAAATCAGATGGCTCTGGATCTGAAACATACCACCGACGAAGATTCTTAATCTTTTCTTCCTCTCTTATTTTTTATTGCATTATTTTTCTATGAACACGATTATTGTTAGTTTATTTTTAATTATGTCTAGTAGCTAAACTTTTAATCTTGGTTAGGACGATAGTATTTGTTGCGATATTTTGCTACGATCTTGGTTTTGTTTCTGCAATTATCTATTGAACAATTATTTGTGAAATTTACTTACTAAGTCAGATCATATCGATAGATAGGTTGACTATTCATATTTATATTGTATCGATAGATAGATATAAATTCTAGATGCACGAATAATTAATCGAATTAACTTGTTACAACGTGGTTAACATTAATTTAATTGGCGATAAGAATAGCACATAACGGAAATTCAATTTTAGTCACATTCTTTCAAGGTAGAAAGAAATTCTGATTTGAATTTACCTAGGCAATTCGAAAGAATCCTAGAAATCAATTTTATTCTTGCTGTTTTTTAGATAATGCTGCAGAGCATTACCTTAGCATTAGTAGCAGAATCATCGTAACGAAGAAATCGATCCTAGCCAAGGCCTTTATTCATCGTTTTTACCTCGTTTAATCTTGCTTTATTTTATTGCATCATTATTCATATTTTATTTCTAATTATTATCCAGCAATTTAATATTTTTATAAGATTTTTATAGCGATTAATTCAATTAACAATATCCTCGTGGGATCGATACTTTACTTACTCTATTACTTCGTTAGCGACACGTGCACTTGCGTGTAAGTGTGTAAAATCACTAACAAGTTTTTGGCGCCGTTGCCAGGGATCGAACCCGGGTCACCCGCGTGACAGGCGGGAATATCAGAAAAGGAGCATTGTAAAGCCATAATATTGAGGACTGAACGAGAATTGGAAACTCCAGAAAAGCAACAGATAGCAGACAATTTAAACAAACAAGAAGAGTTGGTGGAACAAGATGATGTGGAGGAAGAAGATAAGGATAATCCGGAACCTAGCGTTGATGAAACTGATGCTACAGCAATGCCACCACAGCAACAAAGTGAATTGAAAACTCAGAGGCAACCACAACCATTCCCTCAAAGACTACAGAAGCATGCAGAAATAGAAATTTTTGGGAGAAAGGATGATATTCTTGGCTGTGGCGAAGACGTGAATGAGCATCAGATTACTTTTAATGTATTGAAAGCTATGAAATGCCCTTATGATGAAGAAGACTGCTTTAGTATATCAGAAAGAATAAAACCAGAAGAAACAAAGCAGAATTCTCGGAGCCAAAGAAAACCGTTTGAAACATCAATGAGGACTGAATATAAACTAGAAGCTTTCAAGTCATCTGTTGAAGACACACCTACTCGAGAGCTTAAGCACCTGTCATCTCACCTCAAACATCAAGTGACCATAGCATATCATCCACAAAGCAAAGAAAAGTGACATGGAGAAGTCTGGCTGAAGACTCGAAAAACTTAGCGCTACTTGGGAGGCAACCCAATTTTTTATATCCTTTTGTATTAGTTTTTATTTATTGTTTTTTGTTTGTTTTTGTTTTTGCTAAAAATAAACTCAGGTTTGCATAAATCAGGGAAGAAGAAGCTGATGAAGAGGAAGCAACATGAAACCCTCCTTCTCATGGAACGAAAAAGGAAATACCAGGGAAGTCCTAACCCCCTAGTTTATTTTGCTTTAAATTATTTTTGTTCAACTTCATTCTGTTTGGCAGTGGGGACACTGCCAATGTTTAAGTGTGGGGGTGCTGCTATTTGGTATGCTGTTTAGTTTGTTTGTTTAATGTGAATGTTTATCTATTTTGGATGATTAATATTTA
This sequence comes from Begonia masoniana, assembly GCA_022432975.1. Taxonomy (NCBI): domain Eukaryota; kingdom Viridiplantae; phylum Streptophyta; class Magnoliopsida; order Cucurbitales; family Begoniaceae; genus Begonia; species Begonia masoniana. The sequence continues at coordinate 32,045,812 of CM039513.1, forward strand.
CTGTTTCTCTGAATATGGTTGTTTTAATTCTCTCTAGACGTTGATTGAAGTTTGGTTGTTTAAATTTTATTTTAGGGAAATTAGTATGTGTTGATTGGTGTTTTAGTGTTTGTTGTTATCTTTTGGTTTGTTACCCTCTGTTGGTGTGTTACCTTGTTTGGTTATTAAAAAAAAAATGATGATGAAATGAAGAAAAGTGCGATATAATTTCCTAATATCTTTTGATTTGGTGAGTTATTGGATAATGTTAGTGTCACGTATTATTAGAAATCAATTAAGATTTATTCCCATTAACTTAGTGTCTCTAACACACAAACTCCTTTTGGTTGTTTAGGAATATTATCTTTGCTAGACATTACAATTATATCTAGGCGTCAATAATTTAATGTTTGATTAAAGAAATTAGCAATTAGAGATTCTTCTAGAAAAATATAGTAAATAATAAGTTTGGGGGTAATAAAAATAAAAAAAATAATAAATAAATAAATAAGTGCAATTTCCTAATCTACTTTCAATTTCGAGTGAGCCTTTTGGATACTCGATGGGTAGAAATAAATTAGAGGAACGTTGGGAGGAACTCCGTTGCATGTTTATTGACTATACTCCTCTATTGTATATATGAGTATATTTATCTTGAGGTGACACTATTGAGTAACCGGAGGACTTCATCACCAATGTTGTCAATCGCGTAAAAAGGTAGTGTGACTTATAGATAAAGTCAATGTAAAAAAAAAAAAAAAAAAAAAAAAAAAAAAAACTTAATCCCCTTACTTATTTAAAAAAATAAAATAAAAGAAAAAGAAGAAAGAATCTTGAATGTTATGATATGTTATGTGATTTCTAGTTTTGATTATTGAACTTAGCAATTCAAATGGAGTTTGAGCACACACACATTTGACTAGTTTATTGGGAATTGAATCTATATTGATTGCTTTTAATTGTGATAGTGAAATTTTTCAACAAATTACACATAGTAGATATTTTGAAATTATATCGATTTGTTAAGTTACTTTGGAAACTTATTTTTTTGCATCACTCGAGGACGAGTAATGGTTCAAGTTTGGGGTATTTGATAACTCTTAAATTAGAGTTATTTATACCATTTTTAATTGATAGAACTTGTATGATTTGAGTGAATGTAAAAGATAATTAGTGAAATTTATTGAGAATGCTGGCAGGATGCTGCCAGCATCAAGAGATTAGTTGAATTTAATGTTTTCCTACATATTCTAAAAAAAAAAGCAAAGTTTTTATCACTAATTTTGAATTTTGTATTTCTTATTTTAATGCAGAATTATTAGCGGGAAGACGAATTCAAATGATGAAAATTATAACGAGAGAAAATCTTGGCAAAGAATCAAACAGAATGAAGAGAGAGACAAAGGAGGCTAACACAAGGAGAAGAAAACATTAGAGGAGATCTGGAAAAGAGAGAAATACCAGATACGTAGAACAAGGAAAGAGAGAGAAAAGCAATAAATGAGAATATCTTTATTAAATTATCGGAGGCAAAAATCAAGGAAGCCTGAAGAATTAATCAGAATCAAAGAGAGAGAAAATTGGAGGCTAACAACAAGCAAGAATTATGGAGATTTAGGAGAGAGAAAGAGATCTGGAAAGAGAAAGATACAACTACACATGCAGAACAAGAATAAAAGAAAATTGAAAAAAAAAGGATGATGTGGTCTGCGGCAAAAGGCTGCAGGGGACCTTGAACCTAGGGTCAAAGACTTAGGGGAAAAAAACCTAAAGATCTGAAGAAGAAGACCAAGGAAAAGACAAAAAATGACGAAAAGGTGGCGGAAAAAGCAAAGAGGAAAAATCAGATGGCTCTGGATCTGAAACATACCACCGACGAAGATTCTTAATCTTTTCTTCCTCTCTTATTTTTTATTGCATTATTTTTCTATGAACACGATTATTGTTAGTTTATTTTTAATTATGTCTAGTAGCTAAACTTTTAATCTTGGTTAGGACGATAGTATTTGTTGCGATATTTTGCTACGATCTTGGTTTTGTTTCTACAATTATCTATTGAACAATTATTTGTGAAATTTACTTGCTAAGTCAGATCATATCGATAGATAGGTTGACTATTCATATTTATATTGTATCGATAGATAGATATAAATTCTAGATGCACGAATAATTAATCGAATTAACTTGTTACAACGTGGTTAACATTAATTTAATTGGCGATAAGAATAGCACATAACGGAAATTCAATTTTAGTCACATTCTTTCAAGGTAGAAAGAAATTCTGATTTGAATTTACCTAGGCAATTCGAAAGAATCCTAGAAATCAATTTTATTCTTGCTGTTTTTTAGATAATGCTGCAGAGCATTACCAAAGCATTAGTAGCAGAATCATCGTAACGAAGAAATCGATCCTAGCCAAGGCCTTTATTCATCGTTTTTACCTCGTTTAATCTTGCTTTATTTTATTGCATCATTATTCATATTTTATTTCTAATTATTATCCAGCAATTTAATATTTTTATAAGATTTTTATAGCGATTAATTCAATTAACAATATCCTCGTGGGATCGATACTTTACTTACTCTATTACTTCGTTAGCGACACGTGCACTTGCGTGTAAGTGTGTAAAATCACTAACAATGACAACTGGAAAATAAACATACAAAACATACATAAATCCTACTGTTTTGTGATGTAGGCCCGAAGGCACAAACAAACTCTACTTACCTGGATTCTTGGCGAGTGGTCTGTTAGGAGCTTCTTCGGGATCTTTCTCACCTAGAACATAAACAGAACATTAAGTCAACTTGTACTAAACCTCATTCTAAGGCATTCAGAAAACCTAAGGGAATAGTTGGGAGTTCTGATCGCCAATCATTACTGATTCTATGCTAAACCCGAATCTACTCACTTTCCTGATGAGTTCCCAAAATACATATCCAACACTCCCCCATACAATCTTCCTTAGTTACTAAGTCAGAAAAATCGAGGTAGAAACTTACCTAGCTCGGCGAACGGACTCGGGGAAGGAAATCGCCTGGGAAGTCTGCTGGTTTGAGCTGAAAACCGAGAGCAAGAATGAACAGTGGTGGCTAAGCTCAATAAATTTCTTTTAAATAGGTTATCCACTAATAAGTTTTTAATTTACCATAATGCCCTTGCATATCCATTCATTAACCTAATCCATATTTGCACATCTTAATTTGACAAATTAAATTGGGTTTAATGGAACCGGGTGCTACAAGAAGAATAGTGAAAGAATAAGGTATGGCCATGGGTCCCTTATCACAAAGAGAGACCATAAAACTAGACCACGACCTCTCAATTTTTAATGACTATGCAGTTAAAGATTTGGGCTTGCTAGCATTTCCTTTTGCCTGCTATTCTTTTTCCTTCTGAAATATTCCACGTTGAGGTATATATAAAAACTATTACAACTGCTTATATATGTTTTTTTATAATTATTCTTTTAAAAACTTAATAATTCTTAGAGTAAGATTTTGTGATTGGGTTATTCCTTCTAATATCTTCAAACCCCTAACAGATGTTCCAACCATATGATTTTATACTTCGTGATGTGCCATGAGGTTCCCTCCCAAGATCCTGGGCCAAGAATTATTCTAACCTCATTATTCATTTCGTAGGACTCTCTTTCTTAGATAGCTTCGAGGAGATTTCTAATTCAATTCATAAAGAGAAGTCAAAACAATCATCTCAATGGAGCATTGGCATGGAATAAGCATTGAATCTCTTCCTGAGTGGCAACATCGTTCAAGTGGTCAACTTAGGCCATTATTTCCTTGAGAGTTTGAAGAAAGATAATAGCTCAAGATTCATCAAGAGAGCCAAACAAATTCGAACCATGAAGCACCTAGCACGGATCCCCAAGATAATTTATCAACCAATCATTCATCACTCTTGGAAGTACATGGATTCTAGTCATTCTATTTTATGCAACTATATTTCAAATATTGCAAATGTATTTTAGAGTCTTAGGACTAAGATTTTATTATTATATTTGGTAAAAGTATAGATTTGGGATTGAGAAGTCAAATTACCCAAAATAGGTAGTTTTAGGCCTTGGCTTTATGGCCTAGCCAAGTAACTCCTTTATTTTTTACTTGTATGTCATTTAATGTTCTCTTTTGGGTGAAACCCCTAATTCACTTGGAGGTATTATTTATACCCTCTTTAAGGCTTGTAATAGGAGTAAAGTTTTGAATGCCATTGAAGTGTTTTCAAAAATCTTTAGCTCTCAAACCTCAAGTAGTCGCGCCTCCTCGATGAGTCATATCTGATTGAGTGTGTGTGCTATTTTGGATTTCATCTTTCTGAGTCATAGTGGACTCCATTTTGCTACATCTCTTCTCCATACTTTTCCTTTAGAGGTGAAATTTTCAGCAAGGGTGTAGAAATTTTCATCACAATACGTTGGAGAGCTTCCTCTTCCAAGGTAGCTAAAGAAACTAAGAAAGTACAACCGTAGCATTTTCTGGACCAAACAGCACTTTTGAAGCCGTAGTTTTTTATACCTTTTGAATCTTTCACTAATTTTTAGAGGAAAGCTTCAAAACATCCAAGGCTGGAGGCTGTCCAAATTGCAGCCTCCTTAGAGCTATATTGAGAAATTTGTGCGTATTGGAAGTTCACACCATTCTCGGCCAAAATAGTTCTCCAAGCCGAGAGCATTTTTGTGTTTCAACTTCCAACCCCATTTTGTGACACATCATTTGGTATCAGAGTCTTCCTCTACTTTCATCCTCATTGCTTTGTTGTTATTTTCCCTCCATGATGATGGAAAGAAAAGTAGCCAATGGTGTCCAAAGCCGAGACACAAAAAGTCAAGTGCACTCATCACAACTTTTGAAAGAAAAAGATTCTAGTGTGTAAGGACACATTGATGAGCTTAGGAATATGTTTTTCATTTTTCAACAAGTGCTAGAGTCAAGGAAGTAGCACGATACGGTATACATCCCCCCTTTTAAGGCTCTAATGATAGTGATGAATATTTTGTTTGGTTGGAAATAGTTGAGACATATTTTGCATGTGGTGATTATTCGGGTAAGGGAAAAATTAAACTAGCCTCTAAGAAGTTCACCAATTATGCTAGTTATTGGTGGGATAAGCTTTTGGCAAAAAGAATAATAAATTGTAAAGATGAAATTAGTACTTGGAAGATGATGAAGAATCTAATGAGAAAGAAATTTGTGCCAAGTCAATTAAACTCGTTGAATACAATCAAGCTTCCATCTTTTTATGCTCAAGCTCAAGTTGAGTTTGTTGAAGAATTCCTATATGAAGATGGAGAAATTTGGAAGGGTCCAAAATTGTTGAAGAGAACAAGACCAGTTTTGGAGAGTTGTACATTTCAATCAACTTCAATAAAAAGTTTGCTATTTTAGATCAATTTGAAGGGGCTCTTCAAGAAGTGGAATTTAAAGACAGCCCCTTGGCAGAAACCAATGAGGAAGAACGGGAAGAAGATATTTGTAACACCCGGTTTATTAGAATTAAAATAACCTATTAATCTTCTAAGTGTGAATTTTATAGAATAAAATTCGGGGTAAAAATCAATTAGGTTAATAAGTAACTAAGTGAGGGCATAAGGGTAATTGTCAATTTATGTTATGGATAACATATTTAAGGAAAGATTGAATGAGGTATAGCCGTCATACTCATTTCACTCTCGGTTTTCAGCTCAACCCAGCAGAACTCTTTAGGCGATTTCCTCACCGATTCCTCCAACCAAGGTGAGTTTAGATTCGATTAATTGCTGATTTTGGTACCTAGGTAGCTTAAGGATCCCAATGTATGCATTTTGATAATGTTGCGAGTGAGAGATTCTGCTTGAGGGTTAGAGCAGAATCGGGAATGTTAGATAAATAGAAATGTCAAACCAACTCCTTAGATGTCTGAATAGCTTAAATTAAGGTTAACATTCTGTTTATGAATATAGGTGAACGAACCCCCGAAGTAGCTCTTAACCGAGCATTTGCTAGGAATCCAGGTAAGTAAAGTATTGCTTGTGCCTTCGGGCCTACATCACAAAACAGTAGGTTTGTGCGTGATTGTAATTTTCTGTTATCCATGCATCATGATTTATTAAAACTACGAAAATGAATTTTCATGTAAGGAATGGTAAGGTAGAACTGTATGCGACAGACAAACTATTAAGGGAGCTAATCCACCCCGTAACAGTTGGGAGAAATTGATCCCACTCCCAAGGAACCATGGGATCAGATCAAGTGTTAAGGGAATTCATCTGCCCCTTAATTAAGTAGAGGATGTAGACATGGGAGAATTGATCCCACGCCCAAGGGAACCATGGGATCAGATCAAGTTGTGAATGAACGTGTATGCCACTGAGATGAGAAAGTAGAAACTGCATGTTTAGGAGTTTAAGTTCAGGCATTACTTTACATATATAAATATATTGCTTTACTTGCTTAGCATTAGGCTAATAGATGAGTTTTGTGATGTAGGCGAAGAAGAGTTAGCAGGTGTGTCCCCTGATCATGTTGAGGAGGTAGAGGATGTTGTCTACAGATGAGGCGGTTTAGCATGTTGTCTACAGATGAGGCGGTTTAGCATGTTGTCTACAGATGAGGCGGTTTAGCATGTTGTCTACAGATGAGGCGGTTTAGCATGTTGTCTACAGATGAGGCGGTTTAGCATGTTGTCTACAGATGAGGCGGTTTAGCATGTTGTCTACAGATGAGGCGGTTTAGCATGTTGTCTACAGATGAGGCGGTTTAGCATGTTGTCTACAGATGAGGCGGTTTAGCATGTTGTCTACAGATGAGGCGGTTTAGCATGTTGTCTACAGATGAGGCGGTTTAGCATGTTGTCTACAGATGAGGCGGTTTAGCATGTTGTCTACAGATGAGGCGGTTTAGCATGTTGTCTACAGATGAGGCGGTTTAGCATGTTGTCTACAGATGAGGCGGTTTAGCATGTTGTCTACAGATGAGGCGGTTTAGCATGTTGTCTACAGATGAGGCGGTTTAGCATGTTGTCTACAGATGAGGCGGTTTAGCATGTTGTCTACAGATGAGGCGGTTTAGCATGTTGTCTACAGATGAGGCGGTTTAGCATGTTGTCTACAGATGAGGCGGTTTAGCATGTTGTCTACAGATGAGGCGGTTTAGCATGTTGTCTACAGATGAGGCGGTTTAGCATGTTGTCTACAGATGAGGCGGTTTAGCATGTTGTCTACAGATGAGGCGGTTTAGCATGTTGTCTACAGATGAGGCGGTTTAGCATGTTGTCTACAGATGAGGCGGTTTAGCATGTTGTCTACAGATGAGGCGGTTTAGCATGTTGTCTACAGATGAGGCGGTTTAGCATGTTGTCTACAGATGAGGCGGTTTAGCATGTTGTCTACAGATGAGGCGGTTTAGCATGTTGTCTACAGATGAGGCGGTTTAGCATGTTGTCTACAGATGAGGCGGTTTAGCATGTTGTCTACAGATGAGGCGGTTTAGCATGTTGTCTACAGATGAGGCGGTTTAGCATGTTGTCTACAGATGAGGCGGTTTAGCATGTTGTCTACAGATGAGGCGGTTTAGCATGTTGTCTACAGATGAGGCGGTTTAGCATGTTGTCTACAGATGAGGCGGTTTAGCATGTTGTCTACAGATGAGGCGGTTTAGCATGTTGTCTACAGATGAGGCGGTTTAGCATGTTGTCTACAGATGAGGCGGTTTAGCATGTTGTCTACAGATGAGGCGGTTTAGCATGTTGTCTACAGATGAGGCGGTTTAGCATGTTGTCTACAGATGAGGCGGTTTAGCATGTTGTCTACAGATGAGGCGGTTTAGCATGTTGTCTACAGATGAGGCGGTTTAGCATGTTGTCTACAGATGAGGCGGTTTAGCATGTTGTCTACAGATGAGGCGGTTTAGCATGTTGTCTACAGATGAGGCGGTTTAGCATGTTGTCTACAGATGAGGCGGTTTAGCATGTTGTCTACAGATGAGGCGGTTTAGCATGTTGTCTACAGATGAGGCGGTTTAGCATGTTGTCTACAGATGAGGCGGTTTAGCATGTTGTCTACAGATGAGGCGGTTTAGCATGTTGTCTACAGATGAGGCGGTTTAGCATGTTGTCTACAGATGAGGCGGTTTAGCATGTTGTCTACAGATGAGGCGGTTTAGCATGTTGTCTACAGATGAGGCGGTTTAGCATGTTGTCTACAGATGAGGCGGTTTAGCATGTTGTCTACAGATGAGGCGGTTTAGCATGTTGTCTACAGATGAGGCGGTTTAGCATGTTGTCTACAGATGAGGCGGTTTAGCATGTTGTCTACAGATGAGGCGGTTTAGCATGTTGTCTACAGATGAGGCGGTTTAGCATGTTGTCTACAGATGAGGCGGTTTAGCATGTTGTCTACAGATGAGGCGGTTTAGCATGTTGTCTACAGATGAGGCGGTTTAGCATGTTGTCTACAGATGAGGCGGTTTAGCATGTTGTCTACAGATGAGGCGGTTTAGCATGTTGTCTACAGATGAGGCGGTTTAGCATGTTGTCTACAGATGAGGCGGTTTAGCATGTGTCTACAGATGAAGGCGGTTTAGCATGTTGTCTACAGATGAGGCGGTTTAGCATGTTGTCTACAGATGAGGAGGTTAGTGTTAATTATTAATCTAGTACATTGAGTTTTTAGTAAACGAGGCTACAGCTGTTGATTTCGTATTTTTTTGAGATTTCTGATTTTCAGTTCTTACTGATTTTTATCAATACAATGACTTGAGTGTTATGATGGATTTTTGGTAAAATGTTTTAAGTCCGGTTGATAGTGCGAAGTTTTCTTGTTTTATATATATGTTGTTTAGTCCATTGGTAGGAGTCGAATAATTTTGTATCAGTGGATATGTGTAGAGGTTTATTGCGTTCTGTTGAAGGAAGTTGTGTTGATGTCTATCGGTAGATGTCTTAAGGGGTCACGTGAGTAGCACGTGTTGGCAGATGTAGTCTATTCGATCGGAAGATGTAGAGTATTAAGTTTGTTGTTTAGTGATCGGCAGGTGCAGTCCGAGAGAGTTAAGTGATTTTGTCGTTTAGAGAATCGGAAGATGTAGTGTGTATATTAATTCTATCGGAAAGGGTCATATTGTCGTTATCGGTAGATGTCGTGCGCTTGTCTGTTGGGAGATGAAATTGTGCTGACTTTATCGGCAGATGAAGTCATGTTGACTTCATCGGCAGATGTAGTGGTGTATGGAGTTATGATGACTTCATCGGCAGATGAAGTCGAGAGGGAAGCTGTGTAGACGTTATCGGCAGAGGGTGTTGCGTTGTTGTACACGTCATCGGTATATGAAGCCTACCGAGTGATGTCTTTTGTTTTCATTCCTTCCGGCTGACGTCATCGGCAGAAGTCTTCGGTTTTCTATTTCTGCTTCTTTCGTTGACCTTGTCGTCGGCAGATGACTTCAACATTTCCGTTAAACACCCCAACAATATTTTCTACAGTTTGTCTAACTTCATTGTTGTTTTAAATGATTTTCCGCTGCAAAGTTTTCAAATGTTTTGAATGTTTAGAAAATGTCAAATTTTGAATGTCGAATGAAGTTTTAAAATTTATCCGAAATTTCTTAGTCATGATAGAGTGAAGTGTAGCGAACCGGGTTTAGATAATTCGGGGCGTTACAATATTATTTATGCTTATAAAGGTCCATTCCTTGAAATGGAGTCAAAATCTATGGAAACAAATTGCTCAAAAACACTAGTGGCCGAAGAGGACAATCTTGAGAGTGACAATGCTTTCGTGGTAGTAATTTTTTTATGATGGAAAAAGTAAGTATAAGGGGTATCCTATACTCAAGAGGAACCTTTTTTCTTGACATTTGAAAGGTCTCTAACTATGATGAAACGAGAAGAGAAATATCCAAGGAAGCAAAATGTTTATGTTTATTGTTTAAATAAGGGCAAAGCTCATTCAAATACCTAGGATGAAGATTGCTTGACCAACATGTTTTCAATGGCTATGGATGAGACAAGTTGCTTGGGAACCTTGATGCATCCTAATTCTTTCATGTTGAACTACAAAAATGAAGTGACGAAGAAGGTAGTTGGTACTTTGACGACAATGTATGTACCATTGAATAATTTAATTTCTTGATTTTTTAGAATTGGTTAGATTGGAGATTCCTTTGGTATTGATATTGTTTTACAATATTGGAAAGAAGGATTTAATAATGACTTTACCAATTTTAAGAACTAAGATTTGTCATTGGCGAGACTAGCATTAAAGCTTAATGCTTGGAATCTTATGAACATCTTAGCCACCATGCAAGGATGGAATTGTGTAGATAGCAGTACTATTTTTCGAGTTATGACATGATGAGAACCACAGGTATATTAAACTCGGAAATACCTTTGAAACAAGTAAGAGAAACTTGACCCCAATCAAACCTTACATACGAAACCAAAGTTATCAAACAAAGAGGTTCACCCATAACCGAACTTATGGTTAGAACCAAATCTATCAAGTTGATCTTTTAAGTTTTGGCTTGAAAAAAATTTAATTCTTCACAAAGAAAAAAGAGAAAATTCTTTCAAAAACTCAAAGTTTATTTCATCATAATTTTTTCCAAAAAATTACAACTCGAGATCCTTCAATAACAAGGAATAACAACTCAAAAATGCCTTTGAAACAAGTAAGAGAAACTTGACCCCAATCGAACCTTACCAACGAAACCAAAGTTAACAAACAAGGAGGTTCACCCATAACCGAACTTATGGTTAAGACCAAATCTATTAAGTTGATCTTTCAAGTTTTGGCTTGAAAAAAATTTAATTCTTCACAAAGAACCAAAGAGAAAATTATCTCAAAAACTCTAAGTTTATTTCATCATAATTTTTTTCCAAAGAATTACAAGCCTTGTATTTAAATAGCCCTAAAAAATATTAAAAATAATCAAAATATCCTTATTGATTTGAGAATAGTATAGAAAACATTTTAGGGTTAAGAAAACTTAACTAATACAACAAAATAGGAAACAAATAATGGAAATATGAAAAATGAAGGTTTTTTTACCACAAAAGGTTACGCTGGGCGCGCAGAGCAAAGCGCTAGAATGCTGGGCGAGTGCACTAAAATGCTAGGCACGCTAGTTGGAATGTTGGCAGCACGTTGGTCGCTCTGGGTGCTGGGGTACACTATGTTTGATATTTTGACACTTTTTACATCTTCATGCCTCTCCATGCATTTCCATGCATACAACTTCTTAGTTTCTTGCTCATGTTGTGATCGTTCTTTCTCTCGAATCTTTATGACCAAACCTGTGAGGTTTTGTATTGTAGATCTTCTTTATCTTCTAATGGATCATGGTCCTTGGCTTTGAGCTTGGTTGTACCTTAGTTCATATCATTTTCTCCCTCCTTGAAAAGATTCATCCTCGAAAAGATTCGTCATCGAATCTCCTGCGTCATATAAAACACTTGAATGAGAAGTGGTTAGGTTGTTAGATAAAAAGTAATCGTCCTTGCACATAAGTATTTGTTTCTTTGCCATCATCACACTTTTCACATTACGTGTTGGATTTCCCATCTTTTTGAATTCTTTTGCAATCATTTTTTTATTCTCGTTAGCCTCCCAAGGTTTTAGTGATGTTAAGGTTGCAAACATTTTGCCTTGAAAAAAAGAGTATTCATTTTTGAATCCATTATACTCGGTTTTCCTATCAAATTGTCAAGGTCTCTACAAGAGTATTTGTGTTGCTTGCATTGGTACCACATCACAAAAGACCGCATCCTTATATTTTTCAATTGAAAATGTGACTTTTACTTATTTAGTTACTTTCACTTTTCCGCAATCACTCAACTATTGTCGTTTATAGGGCTTTGGATGCTTCTCGATTTCCAAAACCAACATTTCTACCAATAAAGTGCTAGCAACATCAGTACAACTTCTACTATCAATAATCAAACTACATACCTTGCTATTCACATGACATCTAGTGCGAAAAATGTGCCCTTTTTGCATATCATCTCCTTTTTCTTTAAGTTGAATTTGAGTGCTCTCCTAGTGACCAATAACTCAACTTTGACGATGTAACACCCGGTAAACTTCCTATAGTGTACGGGACGGTTGTGAGAGTCTAATTGTTTTTTCTAAGTTCTTGAGTGTAAGTGTATTGGAAGAGAAAATTTAGAGAAAACATTAGGCTTTAAGTGTTAAGAATTGTTGTTAAGTTGAATATTAGGTAAAAAAATAAATTTAAGTAAAGGAAAAATTTAATGAAAAGTGAGGAAGGGATGCTTTTCACGTTGAGAAGGAATAAGGGATGGGGTAAATTTATAAAAATTGAATGATTTTGGTTAAAAATTAAAAGAGAAAAGTTGTTTTATAAAAAGGTAGAAAATTAAGGATTTAAAGACAATTATATTGTCTTCTTCTCCTTCCTCCATCGAAGAGCAGCCATTGCTAGGGTTTTCTCCTTCTCTTCATCAGGTTTTGCAAGAAGTTTGAGGTAATTTTAAGTGGGTTTTTAGTTTTATACGTTTAGGGGTTGATTTTTGGGGTTTTATGAGTGTTTTGGTGGAATTTGATTAGGGTTTGGAAAACCCTAAAGGTGAACTCCAAAAATTTGGTTTCTCTTGCTGGTCTCTCTTCCTAATTGATGGTTTAATAATTAATTATTTAGTTTAGGTTGGTTTTAGGAAGAGATTAAGGATTGGGAGTGAATTAGGGAAAAACCGGTTTGTTTTTAAGAAGTTTTGCACCGAATCTGTTTTTGGAATTTCGAATAAGCCAACTTGTTTGGTTGTTGAATTTGAGTGGTTCAATAGATAGTAGACGTGTAGAGGTTTACGGAATGAGGTGGCACGTCAAAATTCGTTAAAAAACGAATAAGTTATGGCCGTTTGAAGTTGGACGCCAAAAATTGTAGATAAAACCGGGTTTTAGGGTTTACAGTGAGAAATCTCTTAATTGTTGTGGGGTTTGGTTAGGAAAATTCTGAGAATTTCCTTAGAGTATTTCTAAGTTGTTTCCTTATATTTGTTAAAAAAAAAAAAAAAAAAAAAAAAAAAAAAAAAAAAAAAAAAAAAAAAAAAAAAAAAAAAAAAAAAAAAAAAAAAAAAAAAAAAAAAAAAAAAAAAAAAAAAAAAAAAAAAAAAAAAAAAAAAAAAAAAAAAAAAAAAAAAAAAAAAAAAAAAAAAAAAAAAAAAAAAAAAAAAAAAAAAAAAAAAAAAAAAAAAAAAAAAAAAAAAAAAAAAAAAAAAAAAAAAAAAAAAAAAAAAAAAAAAAAAAAAAAAAAAAAAAAAAAAAAAAAAAAAAAAAAAAAAAAAAAAAAAAAAAAAAAAAAAAAAAAAAAAAAAAAAAAAAAAAAAAAAAAAAAAAAAAAAAAAAAAAAAAAAAAAAAAAAAAAAAAAAAAAAAAAAAAAAAAAAAAAAAAAAAAAAAAAAAAAAAAAAAAAAAAAAAAAAAAAAAAAAAAAAAAAAAAAAAAAAAAAAAAAAAAAAAAAAAAAAAAAAAAAAAAAAAAAAAAAAAAAAAAAAAAAAAAAAAAAAAAAAAAAAAAAAAAAAAAAAAAAAAAAAAAAAAAAAAAAAAAAAAAAAAAAAAAAAAAAAAAAAAAAAAAAAAAAAAAAAAAAAAAAAAAAAAAAAAAAAAAAAAAAAAAAAAAAAAAAAAAAAAAAAAAAAAAAAAAAAAAAAAAAAAAAAAAAAAAAAAAAAAAAAAAAAAAAAAAAAAAAAAAAAAAAAAAAAAAAAAAAAAAAAAAAAAAAAAAAAAAAAAAAAAAAAAAAAAAAAAAAAAAAAAAAAAAAAAAAAAAAAAAAAAAAAAAAAAAAAAAAAAAAAAAAAAAAAAAAAAAAAAAAAAAAAAAAAAAAAAAAAAAAAAAAAAAAAAAAAAAAAAAAAAAAAAAAAAAAAAAAAAAAAAAAAAAAAAAAAAAAAAAAAAAAAAAAAAAAAAAAAAAAAAAAAAAAAAAAAAAAAAAAAAAAAAAAAAAAAAAAAAAAAAAAAAAAAAAAAAAAAAAAAAAAAAAAAAAAAAAAAAAAAAAAAAAAAAAAAAAAAAAAAAAAAAAAAAAAAAAAAAAAAAAAAAAAAAAAAAAAAAAAAAAAAAAAAAAAAAAAAAAAAAAAAAAAAAAAAAAAAAAAAAAAAAAAAAAAAAAAAAAAAAAAAAAAAAAAAAAAAAAAAAAAAAAAAAAAAAAAAAAAAAAAAAAAAAAAAAAAAAAAAAAAAAAAAAAAAAAAAAAAAAAAAAAAAAAAAAAAAAAAAAAAAAAAAAAAAAAAAAAAAAAAAAAAAAAAAAAAAAAAAAAAAAAAAAAAAAAAAAAAAAAAAAAAAAAAAAAAAAAAAAAAAAAAAAAAAAAAAAAAAAAAAAAAAAAAAAAAAAAAAAAAAAAAAAAAAAAAAAAAAAAAAAAAAAAAAAAAAAAAAAAAAAAAAAAAAAAAAAAAAAAAAAAAAAAAAAAAAAAAAAAAAAAAAAAAAAAAAAAAAAAAAAAAAAAAAAAAAAAAAAAAAAAAAAAAAAAAAAAAAAAAAAAAAAAAAAAAAAAAAAAAAAAAAAAAAAAAAAAAAAAAAAAAAAAAAAAAAAAAAAAAAAAAAAAAAAAAAAAAAAAAAAAAAAAAAAAAAAAAAAAAAAAAAAAAAAAAAAAAAAAAAAAAAAAAAAAAAAAAAAAAAAAAAAAAAAAAAAAAAAAAAAAAAAAAAAAAAAAAAAAAAAAAAAAAAAAAAAAAAAAAAAAAAAAAAAAAAAAAAAAAAAAAAAAAAAAAAAAAAAAAAAAAAAAAAAAAAAAAAAAAAAAAAAAAAAAAAAAAAAAAAAAAAAAAAAAAAAAAAAAAAAAAAAAAAAAAAAAAAAAAAAAAAAAAAAAAAAAAAAAAAAAAAAAAAAAAAAAAAAAAAAAAAAAAAAAAAAAAAAAAAAAAAAAAAAAAAAAAAAAAAAAAAAAAAAAAAAAAAACAAAAAGCAGTAGACTTTTAGACTTAGCCGAATATGTGCAAACCCGAAGGACAGAAACTGAAAAGCAGAGTGGACGTTTAAATTTAAAGGCAGAAACAGTAGACAAACCGAAGCTGTGGACATTTAAAAGTCGATGACTGGAAACATAAAACGACAAAAGTTCGTGGACGTTTGCATTAAAAGACAGAAGCAGTGGACACAGAAGTCCGTTGACATTTGCACTAAAAGACAGAAGCAGTGGACACAGAAGTCCGTTGACATTTGCACTAAAAGACAGAAGCAGTGGACACAGAAGTCCGTGGACGTTTAAATTTAAAGGCAGAAACAGTAGACAAACCGAAGCTGTGGACATTTAAAAGTCGATGACTGGAAACATAAAACGACAAAAGTTCGTGGACGTTTGCATTAAAAGACAGAAGCAGTGGACACAGAAGTCCGTGGACGTTTAAATTTAAAGGCAGAAACAGTAGACAAACCGAAGCTGTGGACATTTAAAAGTCGATGACTGGAAACATAAAACGACAAAAGTTCGTGGACGTTTGCATTAAAAGACAGAAGCAGTGGACACAGAAGTCCGTTGACATTTGCACTAAAAGACAGAAGCAGTGGACACAGAAGTCCGTGGACGTTTAAATTTAAAGGCAGAAACAGTAGACAAACCGAAGCTGTGGACATTTAAAAGTCGATGACTGGAAACATAAAACGACAAAAGTTCGTGGACGTTTGCATTAAAAGACAGAAGCAGTGGACACAGAAGTCCGTGGACATTTGCACTAAAAGACAGAAGCAGTGGACACAGAAGTCCGTGGACATTTGCACTAAAAGACAGAAGCAGTGGACACAGAAGTCCGTGGACATTTGCACTAAAAGACAGAAGCAGTGGACACAGAAGTCCGTGGACGTTTAAATTTAAAGGCAGAAACAGTAGACAAACCGAAGCTGTGGACATTTAAAAGTCGATGACTGGAAACATAAAACGACAAAAGTTCGTGGACGTTTGCATTAAAAGACAGAAACCAAAGACAAAATAGACAACAGAAACTGGAGGCAGTATGGACGACAGAATTGAAAGACAACATTTAACAGAGGGCATGGACGACTAAGCCCAAAGGCAAAATGGACCATTATTTTGAAGGCATAATGGACGTGGACGACTGTTTTACAGAAGAGAATGACAACTGTTTTAATGAAGGCAGAAGTGACTGTGGACGACTAACACTTAGCCAAAATAAAAGACAGAAACCAAAGACAAAATAGACAACAGAAACTGGAGGCAGTATGGACGACAGAATTGAAAGACAACATTTAACAGAAGAACTTATAAACAGAAGGTATAAAACTCAACACAGAGTCTATACACGGTTATTAAATCTCAGAAGCTGTACAGAACTTGACATAAACTTCAAAATATACAACTGTTATAACAGAGGTTTTAAAAACATTTACACAGATCTTAAACATCCCAAAAGCTATACAGATATGACATACACTTTTAAAACACACCCCCAGGTCCAAACGCGTCTGACTGCCACAACCACCCCGCGAGAGCTCGAACCACAACACGATTCGCGGTCTGAGGCACAAAATCCTCATCCACGGGTTCAGTACCTACATCATAGAGTTTAACTATGAGCCTAGAGTTTAGTAAGAACATATCAGAAATAAATGCAGTGATGCATATGCTATGCATGAACTTTTCGAAATATAGTGACATTATAGAACATTACTTTTATCTGTCAGAAAGTGGGGCTTATAGGAGAACAGACGTAACAGAAGTGCACTATCAGGCACTAGTAACTCAGAACAGAACACCAGTTTCTGTCACACACTTAACCGGTACATTACAGTCAGATTTTCATTCTTTTTAACTTCAAAACCGTGCACAGAAAACTTTTGCATGTGTTTCAGAGAAAACGTATATGCATGAACGGTGCCTGAACTTAAACTGGCAGATAACAGAAATAAGACAATAGACAACAGAAAATACAGACATCTCAGGACATAACCCTAACTTTTCTACCCAAAACAACCCCGACAGAACTGAAAACCTAGTACTTCCGTGATGTAGGGCCTTAAGGGCCGAATCTATACATATGAACTTACCTGTTTCGCTGGAATGTAGCAAGCGTGAACACACAAGCACAGTGGTTCATGAACCTACAGCAAGTAAAATCGGTCATAAACTCTAAACTTCTCAAAATCAGTAAATAGTGTAGTTAAACTTGTTAACTACCGACGGGAATTACCTTCACTGAAGAAAACAGAAGAATGCAGGAGAAACAAAGTTGTGGAACTTTGTTTCAGTCGCTTGGAAGAGAGCAGTCGCCTGGAAGAGAGAAAACAGAGAGGAGCTTCACGTAAGAGTGAAGAGAATAGAGGAAGAGGAGGAAGAAGACATAGCTTCTTCAACAAGCTGCCACTTGGCATTCATCCATTGTCTTCCTCCCACCAACCTTAATTCCATCCCAATTTACCCCTTCATCCATTTCTAACTAATAGTTTTGTTTACTTATTCATTAGTTTGGTTTTTAACTAAATGGATGTTTTGGTTACACCTTGGTTTAGTTTTCCACTAAACATTCCAACAATTTCACCAAAACATACATTATATCAACATAAACCTAATCCCGTTCGACAATTTGAGGGATAATTTCCCGATCGAAAATGCCGGGTGTTACAGTTTTAGAACTACGAAAAATGAGTTTTGAGCACGGGTTTGAAGTGTGAGCACTAAATGTAAAGAGATAATGAGAAATGCAACGTGATCCCGAGTAGAGTTGACTCGCCGGAGAGTAGTGCTCGTGGAGCACCTCGAGAAGGTCTCTACAAGAGATGCATTGCGATAATAAGAGATTGAATAGTGATATCAAGTAGAGCTACCTTGCCGGGGAGTAGTGCTTGTGGAGCACCTCGTGAAGGTCTCTATGAGAGATGCACTGTGTAACAATCCTTCGGCATCTGCCGATGACGTCAGCCGGAAGACTAAACCATCAATCTACTATCATTCGGCATCTGCCGATGACGTCAGCCGGAAGACTAAACCATCAATCTACTATCATTCGGCATCTGCCGATGACGTCAGCCGGAAGACTAAACCATCAATCTACTATCATTCGGCATCTGCCGATGACGTCAGCCGGAAGACTAAACCATCAATCTACTATCATTCGGCATCTGCCGATGACGTCAGCCGGAAGACTAAACCATCAATCTACTATCATTCGGCATCTGCCGATGACGTCAGCCGGAAGACTAAACCATCAATCTACTATCATTCGGCATCTGCCGATGACGTCAGCCGGAAGACTAAACCATCAATCTACTATCATTCGGCATCTGCCGATGACGTCAGCCGGAAGACTAAACCATCAATCTACTATCATTCGGCATCTGCCGATGACGTCAGCCGGAAGACTAAACCATCAATCTACTATCATTCGGCATCTGCCGATGACGTCAGCCGGAAGACTAAACCATCAATCTACTATCATTCGGCATCTGCCGATGACGTCAGCCGGAAGACTAAACCATCAATCTACTATCATTCGGCATCTGCCGATGACGTCAGCCGGAAGACTAAACCATCAATCTACTATCATTCGGCATCTGCCGATGACGTCAGCCGGAAGACTAAACCATCAATCTACTATCATTCGGCATCTGCCGATGACGTCAGCCGGAAGACTAAACCATCAATCTACTATCATTCGGCATCTGCCGATGACGTCAGCCGGAAGACTAAACCATCAATCTACTATCATTCGGCATCTGCCGATGACGTCAGCCGGAAGACTAAACCATCAATCTACTATCATTCGGCATCTGCCGATGACGTCAGCCGGAAGACTAAACCATCAATCTACTATCATTCGGCATCTGCCGATGACGTCAGCCGGAAGACTAAACCATCAATCTACTATCATTCGGCATCTGCCGATGACGTCAGCCGGAAGACTAAACCATCAATCTACTATCATTCGGCATCTGCCGATGACGTCAGCCGGAAGACTAAACCATCAATCTACTATCATTCGGCATCTGCCGATGACGTCAGCCGGAAGACTAAACCATCAATCTACTATCATTCGGCATCTGCCGATGACGTCAGCCGGAAGACTAAACCATCAATCTACTATCATTCGGCATCTGCCGATGACGTCAGCCGGAAGACTAAACCATCAATCTACTATCATTCGGCATCTGCCGATGACGTCAGCCGGAAGACTAAACCATCAATCTACTATCATTCGGCATCTGCCGATGACGTCAGCCGGAAGACTAAACCATCAATCTACTATCATTCGGCATCTGCCGATGACGTCAGCCGGAAGACTAAACCATCAATCTACTATCATTCGGCATCTGCCGATGACGTCAGCCGGAAGACTAAACCATCAATCTACTATCATTCGGCATCTGCCGATGACGTCAGCCGGAAGACTAAACCATCAATCTACTATCATTCGGCATCTGCCGATGACGTCAGCCGGAAGACTAAACCATCAATCTACTATCATTCGGCATCTGCCGATGACGTCAGCCGGAAGACTAAACCATCAATCTACTATCATTCGGCATCTGCCGATGACGTCAGCCGGAAGACTAAACCATCAATCTACTATCATTCGGCATCTGCCGATGACGTCAGCCGGAAGACTAAACCATCAATCTACTATCATTCGGCATCTGCCGATGACGTCAGCCGGAAGACTAAACCATCAATCTACTATCATTCGGCATCTGCCGATGACGTCAGCCGGAAGACTAAACCATCAATCTACTATCATTCGGCATCTGCCGATGACGTCAGCCGGAAGACTAAACCATCAATCTACTATCATTCGGCATCTGCCGATGACGTCAGCCGGAAGACTAAACCATCAATCTACTATCATTCGGCATCTGCCGATGACGTCAGCCGGAAGACTAAACCATCAATCTACTATCATTCGGCATCTGCCGATGACGTCAGCCGGAAGACTAAACCATCAATCTACTATCATTCGGCATCTGCCGATGACGTCAGCCGGAAGACTAAACCATCAATCTACTATCATTCGGCATCTGCCGATGACGTCAGCCGGAAGACTAAACCATCAATCTACTATCATTCGGCATCTGCCGATGACGTCAGCCGGAAGACTAAACCATCAATCTACTATCATTCGGCATCTGCCGATGACGTCAGCCGGAAGACTAAACCATCAATCTACTATCATTCGGCATCTGCCGATGACGTCAGCCGGAAGACTAAACCATCAATCTACTATCATTCGGCATCTGCCGATGACGTCAGCCGGAAGACTAAACCATCAATCTACTATCATTCGGCATCTGCCGATGACGTCAGCCGGAAGACTAAACCATCAATCTACTATCATTCGGCATCTGCCGATGACGTCAGCCGGAAGACTAAACCATCAATCTACTATCATTCGGCATCTGCCGATGACGTCAGCCGGAAGACTAAACCATCAATCTACTATCATTCGGCATCTGCCGATGACGTCAGCCGGAAGACTAAACCATCAATCTACTATCATTCGGCATCTGCCGATGACGTCAGCCGGAAGACTAAACCATCAATCTACTATCATTCGGCATCTGCCGATGACGTCAGCCGGAAGACTAAACCATCAATCTACTATCATTCGGCATCTGCCGATGACGTCAGCCGGAAGACTAAACCATCAATCTACTATCATTCGGCATCTGCCGATGACGTCAGCCGGAAGACTAAACCATCAATCTACTATCATTCGGCATCTGCCGATGACGTCAGCCGGAAGACTAAACCATCAATCTACTATCATTCGGCATCTGCCGATGACGTCAGCCGGAAGACTAAACCATCAATCTACTATCATTCGGCATCTGCCGATGACGTCAGCCGGAAGACTAAACCATCCAACTACATTCCTTCGGCATCTGCCGATGACGTCATCCGGAAGACTAAACCATCAATCTACTATCATTCGGCATCTGCCGATGACGTCAGCCGGAAGACTAAACCATCCAACTACAATCCTTCGGCATCTGCCGATGTCGTCATCCGGAAGACTAAACCATCAATCTACTATCATTCGGCATCTGCCGATGACGTCAGCCGGAAGACTAAACCATCAATCTACTATCATTCGGCATCTGCCGATGACGTCAGCCGGAAGACTAAACCATCAATCTACTATCATTCGGCATCTGCCGGAGAGTAGTGATCGTGGAGCACCTCGAGAAGGTCTCTACAAGAGATGCACGGGTAAAAGATTAATAAAATGAGAATTGAATCGAAACCAACAGAGAGTGTAGAGACTGCATGTATAGGGGTTGAGAGTGCACTATGTTTTACATTGCATTATTGTAACGACCCCAGCCAGGAGCCGTCACGTGTTCATAATCCTTCATTAATCGTTTGCTTGACTTTTACTTTTACATTCACTTACTACATATTATATTATATGTTTTATTTATTTTCTTTCCTAAACTGGAAACAGAGACGTAGAACCATCAAGGAAGACGAACCCTCTCGTGTTCGACTTTCTACGCCTCGTCGGCTCAAACTTTCACAGAGTCGAGCGACTAACTCGGCCTCCACCAGGGGGAGAATTCGCGAGCCATACATGTCATCAGCTCGGCCTCCACCAGGGGGAGAATTCGCGAGCCATACATGTCATCAGCTCGGCCTCCACCAGGGGGAGAATTCGCGAGCCATACATGTCATCAGCTCGGCCTCCACCAGGGGGAGAATTCGCGAGCCATACATGTCATCAGCTCGGCCTCCACCAGGGGGAGAATTCGCGAGCCATACATGTCATCAGCTCGGCCTCCACCAGGGGGAGAATTCGCGAGCCATACATGTCATCAGCTCGGCCTCCACCAGGGGGAGAATTCGCGAGCCATACATGTCATCAGCTCGGCCTCCACCAGGGGGAGAATTCGCGAGCCATACATGTCATCAGCTCGGCCTCCACCAGGGGGAGAATTCGCGAGCCATACATGTCATCAGCTCGGCCTCCACCAGGGGGAGAATTCGCGAGCCATACATGTCATCAGCTCGGCCTCCACCAGGGGGAGAATTCGCGAGCCATACATGTCATCAGCTCGGCCTCCACCAGGGGGAGAATTCGCGAGCCATACATGTCATCAGCTCGGCCTCCACCAGGGGGAGAATTCGCGAGCCATACATGTCATCAGCTCGGCCTCCACCAGGGGGAGAATTCGCGAGCCATACATGTCATCAGCTCGGCCTCCACCAGGGGGAGAATTCGCGAGCCATACATGTCATCAGCTCGGCCTCCACCAGGGGGAGAATTCGCGAGCCATACATGTCATCAGCTCGGCCTCCACCAGGGGGAGAATTCGCGAGCCATACATGTCATCAGCTCGGCCTCCACCAGGGGGAGAATTCGCGAGCCATACATGTCATCAGCTCGGCCTCCACCAGGGGGAGAATTCGCGAGCCATACATGTCATCAGCTCGGCCTCCACCAGGGGGAGAATTCGCGAGCCATACATGTCATCAGCTCGGCCTCCACCAGGGGGAGAATTCGCGAGCCATACATGTCATCAGCTCGGCCTCCACCAGGGGGAGAATTCGCGAGCCATACATGTCATCAGCTCGGCCTCCACCAGGGGGAGAATTCGCGAGCCATACATGTCATCAGCTCGGCCTCCACCAGGGGGAGAATTCGCGAGCCATACATGTCATCAGCTCGGCCTCCACCAGGGGAGAATTCGCGAGCCATACACGTCATCAACTCGGCCTCCACCAGGGGGAGAATTCGCGAGCCATACATGTCATCAGCTCGGCCTCCACCAGGGGGAGAATTCGCGAGCCATACATGTCATCAGCTCGGCCTCCACCAGGGGGAGAATTCGCGAGCCATACATGTCATCAGCTCGGCCTCCACCAGGGGGAGAATTCGCGAGCCATACATGTCATCAGCTCGGCCTCCACCAGGGGGAGAATTCGCGAGCCATACATGTCATCAGCTCGGCCTCCACCAGGGGGAGAATTCGCGAGCCATACACGTCATCAACTCGGCCTCCACCAGTGTGAGAATTTGCGAGCCATACACGTCATCAACTCGGCCTCCACCAGGGGGAGAATTCGCGAGCCATACATGTCATCAGCTCGGCCTCCACCAGGGGGAGAATCCGCGAGCTATACTTATCATGGTCTCTTTTCCCGTCCCGCACTTAATCATGATTACATTTACTTTTCATGTTCTTAACTCAGTCATAAACGTGGACTCAATACATAAACATGAAGTTCACAGAGAGAAATCATACCATAAGGACAAGCAAAACATCCTGTAACTTAATATCTTCTTACACAATTTCTTCATATCATGGCAATAACTAGTCATAGTCAACAGACCGACATCTCAATGATTTCCTAATACCCTTGCGGTGTAGGGCCCTAGTGGCCGGAAATCTTAATACATTCACTTACCTGGATTCCTTAGCAATCCGAGCTTCTTCCCTTTAAACTTCTTCACCTAAAACATGTACATTACAGTAGTTAAAACAAAGGTCCTAATAGCTCTAATCATAAATCGTCCTAGGACTCTAATAGCTAAAGTCATTCCTAAATACTCTGTTTGATACCCGTGTTGCCAGAAATCCAAAAATAGGTGGACAGGTTCTACCATCGATTGAAGCTGAGTTGATTACTCTAAATGATCAGAATCGATTCGGAAATGACGTTACCACACTCAGTTAACACAATGTTCTAATATCACACGACCATTGATAAAGACCGAAACTCAAATGCCGAGCTGAGAACAGGGTAACAAACTAATAGATAGCCACAATGTCAATGTATACCTCGGATATGGATTCGTAGAGGAAAGGCAAGCTGAAACCAGCCGTCGGTAAAGGAAAGTTCTGGTAGCCAAGAGCAAGAACTTGGGAGAGAAGAAATCGCCGAGAGGGAATGTCGGCTACAGTGGTAATAAATGAGGTTTAAGGTTGCCATTTTCTATTTATACTCAATCCATCAATTTTAATTACAAAACTGCCACCCAACCTAGTTTTACTCAACTTGTAATAAATTTGTATTAACATTAAATTTAAATCATAGAGGTTAAATAAGAGGGGGTGGCAATGAAAATGGTCAGAAAATCACCTGGCCGAAATGTCGAGTGTTACAATTATTCCCTACTTACTAAGCATTAGGCTTACGTTTTGTGTTCTGTGGTGTAGGTGACGATATATATTCAGGTGAGCTAGGCGAAGGAGCCCAGGACTAGCCAACAGTCGGTGGCGCACGGGGTACGTCGGTGCGGCAAATTGTCGGGGTGCCTCGACCAGGGTCTTCGGGATGTGTGGTTGGGTATTTAGCTAGACTTTATTTTGTGTGTAAATACTCGTAGTTTGGAACATTTGTACATGTGGTTGTGGGTTGTTTTGGAATCCTTTTTGAACGTGTTTATAGAGTGTTGAATTTCAGGTTTTTGGGTTTTGGTAATTTTAGTCGTTATGCAGCTCGTTTTTGTCGTATTGTAAACAACATAGGGTTCAATTGTTTCAACGTTTTCGTTAATATTTTGGAGTCGGTTTTCCGAGATTTTTACGGGTCATGGAGCCAGGAGTGTAGGGAATGTTTGGTAAAATTTTTGGGTGATTTGGAAGTGTTTGGCTTGAGGAATAGTGGAAGAAATAAGTAGGAGGTCAAAGGAGGGGTGCAGGAGGGTGCAACTGGGCGCGCGCGGTAGGTGCGCGTGCCGATCGATCGGCAGGAGCTACTGCTCCTCGATCGCGCACCCGAGAGGGTGCCAATCGATCGACGCTTGGTGTCGATTAATCGGCACTAGCGCGCGCGGCGCCCAGACAGGGCCAGACCGGGTTTTTTTTAAATTTTTTATTTTCAAATATATTTTAACCCGACCTTTTTCGATATGTTTTGCACGTATTTTAGGCACGTTTTCCAACCATTTTTTAGGGTTCAAAAAACCCAAAAATCGAGTCAAAATTTTATTTAAAATTATTTTAAAATTCGTTTTAAACGCGGGATTGGTTAGCAAAGTAGCGCACCGAGCCGGGATGGGTTCGGGGGCGTTACAGACGGGTTCCTCCACGTCCACATCGTGACAATCTTCTAAATAGTGGCATTTCATCATCACTTGACTTAACGCTTACTATATCACTATTATCCAATATAATCATAGCTCTTTTATTTAGACAATTAGAAGCAATACGACTAAATTCTTGACATCTAAAGTATTTAATTTCACGAGTCTTACTTGGTGTAGAAGTCTTGATTTTACTTTGTATAGGGGTAGTACTTGTTGTCGTAGACTTGCCTTTGAACTCTTCCTTTGATTTTGTAGTTGATTTTTCATCCCTCTAATTTGATTTCCAATAAGAATTTGATGTCGATCTAATCTTAAAGTTTACCTTGTATTTCAATTGTCTTTCAATCTTGATGTACTTGTGTAACAATTTCTCTAGATCCACATAATGTTGCAAATCCACAATATCCGCAATTTCTCTATTCAAACTTCCAATAAATCGTGTCATTGTGGCTTCCATATCCTCCTCTACATTAGCTTTAATAATGGCTACCTACATCTCTTGGTAGTATTCCTCCCACTTTTAAATTCTTGAGTCAATTCTTGTAGCTTCCTACACCAATCTCGATAATAATGGTTAAAGAAAAAAAATTCTGCATAATTGCCTCCATGTCCTCCCATGTACGCCTTCAGATTCTTACTAATTGATTCCACCATATGCTTGCATAATTGGTGAACTTCATCGTGATTAACTTGATCTTTTTCTCTTGGTGTAATTGTAAAATTCAAAAATATGATCAACTTATATTTCTCATTCTATATATAGTTATGAATCACTCTTATCTCTAAAAGGTGGACTTACCGTTTTGATGTTGATTAGGTTTTCTTCCTCTCGATTTGCTTCAAATTGTCTTCCACTTATGTAATTATCATCCGCGAATGATTTCTCGTGTTCATATACCATTGATGTTTTATCTTTCCATGCATGGCTTGCTGTTGGGGACTCCATTTCATTAAATCGCACGTTTAGTGCCTTAAATTGATATTGTATAGTCCTCATGAACATCTTTGGATCAAAATTAGAGTGTTCTCATTCACTACTCATGGTATGGTCCAAAATTTTGAATAATCAACAAGCAAAGAGAAAAAATAAACAAATTTAAAAAATATGAAAGTTAAACAAAACTCTCTCACTCCCTCACCTGTTTACACTTGAACAATTGTCATTTCACTCGTGTTTCACTCACAATATGCCTTTTATAAAATAATTTCTCCCTCTTGCCTTTTGCCTCTCAATTTTATCTTTTATCTCTTTGTGTAAAAACTTGATTAAACGAAAAGATTCAACAAGCAAAAATAAGCAATATCAAACTTTTAAGCTAAAAATTCCAATATCTAATATTAGTAAAATCAAACAATTTTGAAAGGAATAAGAACAATGAAGGAAGGAAACTTATTTAATATTCAAGGAAGAAAATAACAAAGTACAAGAGAATAATGATATCAACGAAATTTAAGAACAAGAATATATTTTCCAAGAAAAATAGAAGAAATTGAAAGTATGGAATCAAACGATACTTCAAACAAGTAATGATATGAATGGAATTTAAGATCAAGAATATCGGGAGCGAAGAAGATCGTCAATGGAGGATGATGATATGGAATTGTGATATTACGAGTACAAATTTAAGGATTTGGAAAGACAATGTTGGCATTGTTCTCATTTGTATGAATATGATTTTTGCACTAACAAATGAGCGTTCTTTACTATTTCAACATTGAGTAGTTATGATGACAAAAAAACATTTGAAAATTTGAGACAGTTCAAATTGCACGAGTTTTATGATCATCTGGATTGCAAGTATATATACTTTATGGGGCAATATGTCCGATGAGAGCGATGCCTATAACCGCAGTTGACCGGCTAATTTCAACAAACTTTTTAGTGAGATAGTTTATTTGGTTCAAAATGTAAAATTTAATATTTAATTTCTTTAAAAAAATATTTAGTGCGTGCTGCCGTGCTCTAACAGTGACACTAAATTTTACTTTATAATATATATATGTAAAGTGGTATTAGGTTTACCTTCTATATACTCTGGTTTTACCTCATCACTTTAAGTTATCACACTCATTAATTTGTATAATAATATAAATAATATATTAATTAATGATCTTTATATTATCAAATAAGATTATAAATTAAAAGAAAAATCACATGATATTAAATCAAATTTCAATATATGCTACTCTAAAGCCCAGCCCAATTTCTCTTTCGCATATATTTGGGCTTTAGATCCGCTAAATCCACCGCCAACATGAAAAGTTAAAAATGCCACACCATCCCATACACCGGCGCGTGTCTCGCGTCGCCTGCAACATTTGCACTCAATCGGAGAGTGCTGCCAACGACCTATGCCCGAGAGTGGAGAAACTCTTCAAATTTTCACCTACGGAGTTCCCCGCCACGAACTCATCTCTCCCCTCACTTTGTTCGTTCGCGTCACGCGCCCACTTCTTTCTATTACCATTTGGCGGTGACATACACCTCCGTAAAGAAGCGTCAGTCAGTGTCCCCTACAAGCCCGATGATTCTAGTGGAGCACGACTCTTTTTATGAAAACCCAAACGCTTCGTTAACTCCTAGCGTCGCGCAGCCGCACTGGTGCCGTACACCTGTAAGTCTGAGGGGGTCTTTGTTTTAGAGAGAGAAAGCTTATTTTCTAGAGAGAGAAAGTGCAAGATCTGCAGAACCCACGAAGCTATTCCTAATCCAAACCCTACTGTTTCTCTCGGTAAGCAATCCTTTGTATCTTTTGCTTTGTTTATCTGCTGCTACGTTATCATTGTTTCTGGCGTTTTCAAATTGGAACCCTAGAAATTCTTTCCCCGTCGGTTTCAAACTTTCAAGGGTACCGATTTGGAGTTTTGGGGAAACTATTGTTGTACTATTGCGTTAAGGAAACCGTAGGTGGAAGAGATTTAAATCTTTGGTTGAAGGTGTGTTAGGGTTAGGGTTTTCTATTGTACATGTATGGCTTCAGAGCCTATATGTGTAGAAGTAGAAGGTAATGGAGCTACAGAGAAACAGAGATTTGCGGAGCATAAGGTCTATACACGAAAAGCTTTCAGAGGTTCAAGGAACAAACCTACCGTTAATACCAGTACCGAGATAAATGCAATTCCCACCCCCGCAAGGGCAGTTGCCGATGCAGCTGCTGCGAGTACTAATGACACAAAGAATGGAGAGGAGAACGGTAATATTACAAGTGCCACTCTTACCAGCAACTTTAATCTTGATAGTAATTCGTGTAAGGCGCCACAACCAGTAACTGAGGATGTGAATTTAACTATGGTGCAGCCGGTCTCGATGTCTGTTGTTGTGGTTTCTATTGATTCGTCAAGCCTCAACCATCAACAGGTGGCTGGGCCGAGGCCCCAAGACCTTCCCTCTGGTAATGGTCTCATCAACACGGGGGTTGAAGGTCAGACAATGGTTCATTCATCTTTGAAATCAAAACAAGATATGCGGGTGTTCAGGCATAAGCTGGAAACTGAGCTGGGGATCATAAGAAGTTGGGTCAAGAGGATTGAGGAGAAACAGGGGAAGTTGAATGGTTATGGTCATTCACATGCATCAGAAGAAGGAGCTGATGGTAATGCTGCCAGTAACCCATCTCGGTCAGAGGTTGCTTCGGTATGTGTACCCCGAAAAGTTTCAAGATCTTTACATCATTTGCGAGTATCTGTCTTTGACCATAGTCATGGCCTGAGTGATAGTCTTGAGAAAGAAAAGAGAACCCCTAAAGCAAACCAGTTTTATCGTAATTCTGAGTTTTTGCTTGCGAAGGATAAGTTTCCTCCAGCTGAGAGCAATAAGAAGTCAAAATTAAATGGAAAGAAACAGAGCGGAGAGTTAGGACTTGCACATGGGATGGGTTCTAAGTTCTTCAAGAGTTGTAGCTCCTTGTTGGAGAAATTAATGAAAAACAAGCATGCTTGGGTGTTCAATACTCCTGTTGATGTTGAAGATCTTGGTTTGCATGATTATTATATCATTATTAAGCATCCTATGGATTTGGGTACTGTTAAAATGAGACTGACGAAGAACTGGTATAAGTCGCCTAAAGAATTTGCTGAGGATATTAGACTTACTTTTCGAAACGCAATGACTTATAATCCAAAGGGTCAAGATGTTCACGTTATGGCAGAGCAGTTATCAAAGATATTTGAGGAGAGGTGGGTTATCATAGAGTCAGATTATAATCGGGAAATGAGGCTTGGACTAGATTACGGTGTTGCCCTTTCTACTCCTACTTCAAGAAAAGCTCATCTTCCCCGTCCACCGCCTCTTGATATGAGAAGGATTTTTGATAGATCTGAATCAGTGACACATCCAGTTGATTCCATACAGAAAGCCATAACTGTTACTCCTTCCAGTAGGACTCCTGCTCCAAAGAAGCCAAAAGCAAAAGATCCTCACAAAAGAGACATGACTTATGAGGAAAAGCAAAAGCTTAGTACCAAGCTCCAAAGTTTACCTTCAGAGAGGCTTGATGCTGTCGTTCAAATTATTAAGAAACGAAATTCTGCACTTTTTCAACATGATGAAGAAATTGAAGTTGATATTGATAGCGTGGATGCTGAGACTCTATGGGAGCTTGATAGGTTCGTGACAAATTACAAGAAGAGTTTGAGCAAGAAAAAGAGAAAAGCCGAACTCGCAATTCAGGCAAGTCAAGCTAGAGCAAATACTGAACACAGAGTCCAGGGAAAGGTAAAGGTCTGCAGTTTGATTAGTTGTTGTCAATCCAGAATTTTTACTCTAAAGCAGATAATGGTTAATTAGTTGTTTTGTTTTTTATTAGACTATGGCCCCTGCTGTGGCAGATGCTCCAAAAGAAAACAAAGCAGGTAAGTCATTTAGTGAAAGAGAGATTTCATTTTGTTGATGCCAACCAGTGGGAAGTGATTATATTCATTTATTTTCTTTCACCTCCACGCAGATGAGAATGGTGTTTCCTCTGTTTCACCTTTTCAAGGCGAAAAACAAGCGGATGACCGGAGCAGGTCAAGTAGTTCAAGCAGCTCTAGTAGTGATTCTGAAACTTCTTCTAGTGGTACAGTATTCTTTCTTAGATTTTGGTTTGGATTTAATTTAGTCTTGTAATTGGTGATAATATTTTTATTTCTGGCCTTTTAACATAATGTTGCGTTTGGTCTAAGCTGCCGTCGAATGATGTAATGTTATTGCAGACTCTGATAGTGAAAGTTCGTCAGCATCTGGATCTGATATAGGGGCTCCAACAACTTGAATACTGTCAGGTAGCATCGTGTTGAAACTGTGTTTGACTTATATTACTTATGGTTTACTTTGGATCCATTGTCCTCCATCTCTAATTGGCTTTTTGTCGAACTTGCTTTTATGATTATAATATTAGTTGGGTATTGTTCAAGATGTTCTGTGGTGGCCTGTACTTATTTCCTGGTCTGGCAGAATTCTTTTCCCTTGAACATGGATTTTATTTTATTAATACGCCGCCTTTAATTTACGTAATTGTTTTTAATGGTAATTGCTGATGCATGCTCATAAAGTCAGATTGGAAGTATTAACTGCATCTTTCACATCTCATATTGTCATTTTTAGTGCTTCTTATGTAGCCCGTTATTAATGCTATTTCAATCGTGGCACTTTTTTTTTTCATGTATGGGCGGCAAAACAGTGTACATTTAATATAATGAAACCCACGAAATGGTGGGGTATACCCTTACACTAATTTCTTTAGAAAAATGAGTTTAGTTACTGCATTGTCATCTGATCAATATCACCACAAACTTATTTCTCTTCGGCCCCTTTTAAAGACCCGAGCATTAAATAGAAATCCTAATTGTATTCAGTGCCACCGATGAGACACTGGACTTCTGTTCATTTTGGATTGTCATCAACCTTTTTTAGGAGACATTTTAGTGATGCTATTTTCGGTCATTTTTTTGTATGCTCTTTTCCTCGTGTATAAGAAATTTGAATTGGTATCATCATACATGTTTCGTGTGATACTCTATTTATGCAGATTCTGTAGGACTAACTTCATTTCACTGCTACAAGTCTAACTAGCAATTTGGTTAAACTTCAACCCGATGGTCTTTTGATACAGCAGCATAATTTCTCTGTTGGTTGTCTTGCAGATTTTAGATCTTGAAGGAAATGGTGGCTGCTTATAGGGGAGTTGGACCAAGTTTAAGTTAATGGTTTAGAATTAGCTATTGTTGTACAGAGCAAATGTCGCCAACGCCACCAATTCTTCTGCCACTGTAAACCAAGGTGCAGTCTACATGGTTAGAATTAGTTGCTTATGATGTTTATTTATCTAGAAATTTGTAAATTATTTAGAATGTGGTAACAAGGACTAGTAGATGCAATTAGTGTCGCATGACGTAGGACTTGTACGAGTGCAAAATGCTAATTACTTTAGGGATTAACCTTTTAGTGCCACATTTTCCTCGTTATTTTTCACTAAGTTCTCGGTTGCTCTTGTCATGCATTGGCCTGTAATTCTTAATGTAGCAGTGAGTACTTGATTTAAAATCGCATTTGTGGATGGCATTATATCCATGGACAGAATCTGTACCCATTTTCCCAATTTCAGTGATGGTTAGCAGCTTGGTCATTTTAGAAGCTTGGTCATTCTTATTTATCACACTGCTTGTGCTCATTTTCCAGATTATGTGTTCTCGAGAATATGACTATTCCAATGGTTCAGATCCACCTGTAATTGATGAATATTTAATTTTTTTTTATTTAAACTTTGGATCAGGTTAAGGAATAATCTTTATTTTGGACGAACATTACTGTTCCATTGGTCATGCATAGGTGGGAAAAGAAATTCAGTCTCAGTAAACTGGGGCGCCTGCCAGAACTTATCATTATACCAATCTACTCTTTGATTTTATGTTCCCATCTTATATATTGATTAGCAGATTCATATGTTTACGTGAGAAATTTATTATTTTAGTTTTTTTAAATAAATGAATAATACGGTAATCAAATTATAATATAAAATTAATCAGCATATATAACATTATCAATAATACTAAACTGCAAATTTTGCAAGGTTTAAGAAGAGGTGGGCAAAACGGGATTAGAAATGTGGGTAAACTCAGTATCTGTGGTTTTGTCATGTCTTTTTTATCGGTGGTAGAACTGTGGAAATGGTTTGGCTAATGGTCTTGAGTGGAAAAACCGCTTGAACAGTCAGCCGGATTGCAAATTAACCCACAAACAATGAACCAAACCCGACTTTGAGCCAAAATTTTGACCAGTAAACTATATTACATTTTATTTAATGAATTTTTATATTATTATTAATTTTAGGTGTATGATTAAACATTTTTTGTGTAAATTTTTATAGGTTTCTTATGTGGAGTGGAGGTTATCACAAATTCACACCACCAATAAACTATTGTTGATCAATTTCTTATTTGAAATTTATTTTTAATAATTATATATCCATGTGATTCTAATATTGATAATATTAATGATGATATTAAGGAAATTAGATAATTGAATTCTGCATTTTCAATAAGACAATTATTTGTACAAACATCTACTTCTTTACCTAAAAAAAAAAAAACTTGAAAGATGGAAACATTTTCAAATGAAAGAAATTAAAATTAGTGGAAAAGTAGAATTTAAAGCTCAATGCAACTATTGTATTAAAAATTATGCATATATTTCTGGTAGCTCAACTAGCATGTTTGGTAAGCATTATCAAAAATTCCACTTAAATGAGCAACTAAGGGACCCTACACAAATATTATTAAATGCTAGTGGTAGTGACAATTTTTTATATTCACAAAATAAAATGAGAGAATGAATAACAAAACTTGTAGCACAATGAGAGTTGCCTTTAGCATTCACCGATATAGATGAATTTAAAAAAATTATGAAAGAGTATGTTACTCCTAATTTTAAACGTGTTTCTAGAAATATAACTAGAAATAATATTATTAATGTAACACCCGACATTTTTGCCATGTAAATATTCCTGAAATTCGTTTAGCGGGATAAATGATTACATTAATACAATGAATGTTTTAATGAGTTTATCGGAGTGTTTAATGGAAAAACCGAATTGATTAACTAATTAACAAATTAGTTGGAAACCAATGGAAGGACAAATTAGGAAAACAATTAAGGTAGGTGGGAGGGAACTAATGAGTGCTTGACACTTGACAACTTGTTGAAGAAGCCATGTTCTTCTTCTCTTTCCTCCTACGTGAAACCTTCATTTTCTCATCTGTTTCATTCCACTGCTCTATGTTTTCTCTCCTCCAGGCGACTGCAACCTTTCCAAAAGACTTATATTCTCCTCTTTTTCCCAGTGAAGGTAATCATCTGCTAAAGTTAACGAGTTTGGACAAGTTAAAATGAGAGTTTTGCTGAAGTAGAGTTAAGATGTTTTGGAGAAAACTCTCTGTTATTGTATGAAAATACGTCGATTTATTTTCTAAAGGTTTGAAAGGAGCTGAAGCATGTCCTACCATGTTATTAGTTAGCATTTGTAGCTCTGTTAATTTCTCTTTTCGTGCACGTCATAGGTTCGTGCATCACCAAGGCGACACGTTCAAGACTCTCAACTCTACAGCAAACAGGTAAGTTCATATCCGTAGGTAGGCCATACATCACGGAGATACTAGGTATTTCTTATGTCTGGTGGTTTCGGGTAGAGAAAGTTAGAGTTAAGTTCTGAGTTATCTGTGTCTCTCATTATGTTCTGTTGTATTATTTCTGTTGCCTGCCGCTTTATGTTTAAGCACTGTAAAAGTTCATGCAAAATGTTTTCTGTACACGGTTTGAAGTTAAGAAAGATAAAATCTGAATGTAATGTATTGGTTAAGTGCGGGACGGGGACTGACCTACTGTTTCTGTTCTGTTCTGTTTCTATTCTGTAAATCTGTTATGTGCCTATCGTGCACTTGCCAGTTCCCCTATAAGCCCCACTTATACCCCTCTGCCAGTGAAAGTACTGTCACCGTATTCTGAAAGTTCATGCATAGCATATGCATCACTGCATTTTTATATGTTCTTACTGAGTTTTAGACTCATAGATGAACTCCCTGTTGTAGGTATTGATTCCCCAGATGAGGACATCGTGCCTCAAAATGATGATTTGATGTAGTTGGCGGATCGAACTCATGGGGTTTAGTTGTTGCAGTCAGACAAGAGTTAACCCTGTGAGAATGTATTTTTTTTAAAGTTATGTCAAGTTCTGAAACATCTGTTGAAGTTTTTAAAAATATTTGAAATGTAGGTTCAGCACTGTACAGCTTTTGTGTTCTTTTTAAAACGATGTATGAAATCTGTATTGATGTCCAAAACCTCTGTAATTGACAGTTGCATCTACATATTTCGAAATATTTTGAAAACATTCTGGAGCTGCTTGAGTTCTCCTTTATAGGTTGTGCATGGATGGTCTCGAATTTTAGAGCTATCCATGCAGTTTGTTTTCTTGAATCTCTGTCATTTGTAAATCATGTTTTACAATCTTGTTTTGAATCGGGTTTTGGGGTTTTGAAGTTTTCATACTTTCTGTTTTATGTCTCCCTGTAAAATAGTCGTTCATTCTGCCTTCAGTTTTTGCCTTTCAAGTCTTCTAGTATTTGGCTAAGTGTTAGTCATTCACCGCTGTCACTGTTCACTTTTGTCTTATTCACATCCACCGCTGCCACTGTTCACTTTTGTCTTATTCACATTCACCGTTCTCCTTTATTTATTCACATCCCTCGCTGAACAGTAGTCTGTAGTTCACATCCCCCGGTGAACAGTAGTCTATAGTTCACATCCCCCGGTGAACAGTAGTCTGTAGTTCACATCCACCGGTGAACAGTAGTCTGTAGTTCACATCCCTCGATGAACAGTAGTCTGTAGTTTACATCCACTGGTGAACAGTAAATTTCTGTCTGTAATACACATCCACCGTTCTCTTTTGTTTATTTGCATCCACCGCTGCCACTGTTCACTTTTGTCTTATTCACATCCACCGCTAGTCCATATCACCCGCCCAGTTTGATTACATTTTTCTGCTTCGTCTACTGCCTACGTCTTCCGCCCAGCTTATATTTCTTATTTATTTTCATCGCATGTTTTTTTATCACGATTTCCTCTACATGGCCATCGCCCACCCAGCCCTTTTTTTTTACGTTCAAAATGTTCTGTCTCCCTGTTTTACTCCTGCCATTTATTTCTGAAGTCCGGTTTTTAATCGTGTCTTTTCAGCCCTCAATCCAGAGAATGTTCTCTCTCTGTGTAAAGTTTTAAGGGTTCGTTTTAAAAGATTCAGTCTGTTTATTCAAAAAATATATATGTCCCGTTTTCTGTTAAATGTATAGAGTGACGGCTCTCAGACCCCGATCGGGGTCGGGGGCTGTCACAGTTATGGTATCAGAGAAACAAGGTTTTAAAAGCGATTCTGTAAACTGTCTGACTGAACAACCCGTTTGGTTTCTGTACCCGTTTTGTTTATTAAGTTAAGTTCGT
Organism: Begonia masoniana; assembly: GCA_022432975.1. Lineage (NCBI taxonomy): Eukaryota > Viridiplantae > Streptophyta > Magnoliopsida > Cucurbitales > Begoniaceae > Begonia > Begonia masoniana. The sequence continues at coordinate 32,081,248 of CM039513.1, forward strand.
TAATATGTATAGGGTTTCTTAGAAATGGTGAGAGGACAACAGGATGAAGCAAGCGAAAGTTCTCGTGTCATTGATAGATTAACTGAGCTGGTGGATGTACAGTCCCCCATGGTGGAATGTATGATGGCCCGAGAAGACAACAGGAATAATAATAATAATTAGGGGAATGCTTCACGCGACACCAGTGGAGATAGATTCTGGTGACTCCAGCCGCCTACATTTGATGGACTATCTACTGACCCAACTCACGCTGAGGAATGGGTCTGGCAGATAGAGAGAATGTTTAGATGCGCAGAGGTGGAAGAAAATAAGAAGGTTCTATGTGCCACGTATCAGCTCACCAAGAATGCAGGATTTTGGTGGGACACCATCCAGGCAACAACGGTGGCGTTAAGCTGAGAGGGATTTAAACGAATATTTTATGAGAAGTATTTTGACAGAAGTGCGAAGAAGGAAAAGATGATAGAATTCTCTCGGCTATGACAGTATGGATCAGTGGCCGAATATGTTCAGAAGTTTGAATCCTTATCCCGTTATGCACCTCATTTGGTGGCCACTGACGAAAACAAGGTGCACCAATTTATTCAGGGTTTGAAGCTGGACCTCTTACGAGGGATTTCATATTGGGGATTTGATGAGGCACCGTACACAAAAGTGGTGGCCAAGGCCTATCAGTTGGAGGCCTTAGAAGCGAAGTCCCAGAGACAGAGAGATCAACCAAGAGAGATTATTCGGAATGTTCCTCAACAACAACAACGAGGTCAAAATTTACAACCTCAACAGCAACAGAACATGGGCATTAAGAGGCCCAATGAGACCGCCACTTATCAAGACAAGGGAAAGAGACCAATGGGGGCTCCTCAACTCTCAGCATGCCCACGATGCCAGAAAATTCATAAGGGCGAATACAGACTCATTACCGGCCAATGCTTCTGATGTGGCAAGGAGGGCCATCACGTCCGAGATTGCCTGATGTCGAACAAGAGACCAAATCTGGCCGTACCAAGAGTTTTCACAATGATGGAGGATGATGATGATACCGCCCCGCACACAACAATTACAGGTACAATTTCGATATGTGATGCACCTGCTTATACCTTGTGGGACACGGGGGCCACACTTTCGTTTGTGGCAATGGACTTCGTAGTTAGATAGAAGTTTTGCTGTATGCCGTCAGATCAGCCCTACAGCATTATGCTACCGTCCGGAGAGTTTATGCACTCCGAGCAGGTTGTACGGGGTGATATAGTGTCAGTAGGAGACCAGAAATTGTATGCCAACCTTATCATCATCGGTATGAAAGGATACGATGTTATTCTGGGGAAGGACTGGCTGTTTAGACATCACGCCACCATCAACTGTAGGTCCGGGCTAGTGTCGTTTAAGCGTCCGAACGAGGTAGAGTTCTCCTATTAGACAATACCAAAGAAATACCGTATGCCTATTATATCTTCCTTGAAAGCTCAATAGCTGATGAGGTCAGGATGCATCGGATTTCTTGCCCACGTAGTAGATGTTTAAAGGCAAGGTGAGGTGGAACTTCAAAATATTCTGGTAGTTCGAAACTTCTCGGCGGTTTTCTTAGATGACTTACAGGGATTGCCACCTGATCGAGAAATCGAGTTTGAAATTGACGTATATCCTGGTGCTAAACCGGTATCGAAGAATCCGTACCGTATGGCACCAATAGAGCTGAGGGAGTTGAAGGCTCAGCTGAAGGAATTGGTAGACAAGAGTTTTGTGCGCCCTAGTTTCTCTCCGTGCGGTGCTCCCGCCTTGTTTGTCAAGAAGAAAGATGAGTCCTTACGTATGTGCATTGATTACCGTGAGCTGAACAAATTGACCATCAAAAATAAGTACCTATTGCCGAGGATCGACGATTTATTTGACCAACTACAAGGGGCTCGGGTATTTTCAAAGATTGACTTGCGCTCCGGTTATTACCAGTTGAAGGTCAGGGCTGATGATATTCCAAAGACCGCCTTCAGAACCCGGTACGGACACTACGAGTTCTTAGTAATGTCTTTTGGATTGACTAATGCCCCGGTGGCATTCATGGACTTGATAAACAGAATATTCCAAGATTTCTTGGATAAATTTGTAATCGTCTTCATCGACGACATCCTAGTTTACTCCAGAAGAGAGGCCGAGCACGAGGAGCACCTGACAATTGTGCTATCAACTCTGAAACAGCACCGGTTATATGCCAAACTGTCGAAATGTGAATTCTGGTTGGGCAGGATTAACTTCCTAGGCCATGTGGTGTCGGCAGAAGGAGTGTCCGTGGATCCAGCCAAGATTCTGGTAGTGAAGGAATGGCCGAGACCGATTAATGCCAGTGAGGTACAGAGTTTTGTAGGGTTAGCTGGTTATTATAGAAAGTTCATCAAGGGATTTTCTGTAATAGCGAAGCCTATGACCAACTTAACAAGGAAAGACATCAAGTCCAAGTGGTTTGAAGCTTGTGAGGTGAGTTTTCAGACACTTAAGCAGAAACTAACCACTGCTCCTCTGTTAGTATTGCCAGTTGAAGACGGCAAATTCAGTGTATATTGTGATGCGTCCAAGGTTGGCTTGGGATGTGTATTAATGCAAGAAGGGAAAGTGGTAGCATACGCATCCAGACAATTGAAGAACCATGAACAAAACTACACTACACATGACCTCGAGTTAGCGGCAGTTGTATTTGCGCTGAAAGTATGGAGACACCACTTGTACGGACAATCATGTGAAGTGTTTTCTGATCACAAGAGCCTGAAGTACATATTTACCCAGAAAGAGCTAAACATGAGACAAAGACGGTGGTTAGAATTTGTGAAAGATTACGATGTTGAGATTAAATACCACTCGGGGAAAGCTAACGTGGTAGCCGATGCAATGAGCAGGATGGCAGCTACTATGCAACTGGCTATGTCGGCCGTATCAATGTCTTTGAGGACAGAGATACAGAAGTTCGATATGGAGATAGTTTCTGGGCTATCGGCCATACTAGCAGACTTGACACTACGGCCCACCGTCTAGGTCTGAATTAAGGAAGCCCAGAAGACCAATTCAAAGGAGATGGATGATATAGTAAGCAAGTTACCTATGGCTTCTTCCGGTTTCAGTTATTCGGGATATGGAATTCTGAAGTTCAAAGATAGGTGGTATGTTTCGAGAGACGAAGAGTTACGAAAGAACATCTTGTCGGAAGCCCACTCATCTTTTTTCTCTGTGCATCCTGGTAGTACAAAGATGTATCAAGACTTGAAACTTCATTTCTGGTGACCTAATATGAAGAATGAAGTAGCCAAATATGTGGAGTCTAGCATGATATGTCAACAAGTCAAAGCTGAACATCAACGACTGAGTGGAACACTTCAGCCTCTCCCGATCCCCGAATAGAAATGGGAGAACATCACAATGGACTTTGTTGTTGGCCTTCCAAGAACAGCTAAGGGCCATAATAGCATTTGGGTTATAGTGGCCCATTTTCTACCTGTGAAGATGACGTACTCCATGGATCAGTACGCAGAGCTGTATATTAATGAGATTATTAAGCTGCATGGCATTCCTATGTTGATCGTCTCAGACCAAGATCCCAGATTCACTTCCAGGTTTTGGAGAAGCTTGCAGAGCTCCTTGGGCACCAAGTTAGATTTCAGCACGGCATTTCATCCACAGACGGATGGACAATCCGAGAGGACGATTCAAATACTAGAAGATATGTTAAGATCGTGCGTATTGGAATTTCATGCTCCTTGGAGTAGATATTTGCCACTCGTGGAGTTTGCTTACAACAATAACTACCTGGCTACAATCGGCATGGCACCTTATGAAGCTCTTTACGGTAGAAAGTGTAGATCCCCATTGTGTTGGGATGAGGTCGGAGAAGCCAAGCTTATCGGCCCTAAGATATTACAGCAGATGTCCGAGGTGATAGCTGCTATCAAACAACGAATAAAAACTGCTCAGAGTCGAGAGAAGAGTTATGCGGACCATAGAAGAAGAGACTTAGAGTTCGCGGAAGGCGATGAGGTATTCCTGAAAGTGTCACCTTTCAAGGGCGTAATGAGATTCGGTAAGAAAGGAAAGCTCAGCCCGCAGTTTATTGGCCCTTTTCCCATCTTGAAGCGTGTGGGAAGCATGGCTTACAGACTACAATTTCCAGCGTCAATGGATGGAGTTCACAATGTTTTTCACGTTACAATGCTGAGAAAATGTGTACGAGATCCAACCCAGATCGTGGAACATGTGGACTTTGATATCATGCCGACACTGACATATGAAGAAAGACCCATACAGATATTGGATACTTCACTCAAGGTGTTGCGCAACAAGGTAGTCCCATTGGTGAAGGTTTTGTGGCACAATCATGGTGTGGAGGAAGCCACCTGGGAAAGACAACAAGATGTTAGGACCCAATATCCGGACCTCTTTGCTTAGGCAAATTTTGGGGACAAAATTTCCGTTAAGGTGGGTGGAATGTAACACCCAGCATTTTTGCCATGTAAATATTCCTGAAATTCGTTTAGCGGGATAAATGATTACATTAATACAATGAATGTTTTAATGAGTTTATCGGAGTGTTTAATGGAAAAACCGAGTTGATTAACTAATTAACAAATTAGTTGGAAACCAATGGAAGGGAAAATTAGGAAAACAATTAAGGTAGGTGGGAGGGAACTAATGAGTGCTAGACACTTGGCAACTTGTTGAAGAAGTCATGTTCTTCTTCTCTTTCCTCCTACGTGAAACCCTCATTTTCTCATCTGCTTCATTCCACTGCTCTCTGTTTTCTCTCCTCCAAGCGACTGCAACCTTTCCAAAAGACTTCTATTCTCCTCTTTTCCCTAGTGAAGGTAATCATCTACTAAAGTTAACAAGTTTGGACAAGTTAAAATGAGAGTTTTGCTGAAGTAGGGTTAAGATGTTTTGGAGAAAACTCTTTGTTATTGTATGAAAATACGTTGGTTTGTTTTCTAAAGGTTTGAAAGGAGTTGAAGCATGCCCTACCATGTTATTAGTTAGCATTTGTAGCTCTGTTAATTTCTTTTTTCGTGCACGTCATAGTTTCGTGCATCACCGAGGCAACACGTTCAAGATTCTCAACTCTATAGCAAACAGGTAAGTTCATATCAGTAGGTTGGCCCTGAAGGCCCTACATCATGGAGATAATAGGTATTTCTTATGTCTGGTGGTTTCGGGTAGAGAAAGTTAGAGTTAAGTTCTGAGTTATCTGTGTCTCTCATTATGTTCTATTGTATTATTTTGTTGCCTGCCGCTTTATGTTTAAGCACTGTAAAAGTTTATACATACACGTTTTTCTGGAAAGTTCATGCAAAAATTTTTTAGTACATGGTTTGAAGTTAAGAAAGATAAAATCTTAATGTAATGTATTGGTTAAGTGCGGGACGGGGATTGGCCTATTGTTTCTATTCTGCTCTGTTTCTGTTCTGTAAATCTTTTATGTGCCTGTCGTGCACTTGCCAGTTCCTCTATAAGCCCCACTTATACCCCTCTGCCAGTGAAACGTAATGTACTGTACTGTCACCGTATTCTGAAAGTTCATGCATAGCATATACATCACTGCATTTTTATATGTTCTTACTGAGTTTTAGACTCATAGGTGAACTCCCTGTTGTAGGTATGGATTCCCCAGATGAGGACATCGTGCCTCAAAATGATGATTTGATGTAGTTGGCCGATCGAACTCATGGGGTTTGGTTGTTGCAGTCAGACAAGAGTTAACCCTGTGAGAATGTATTTTTTTTAAAGTTATGTCAAGTTCTGAAACATCTGTTGAAGTTTTTAAAAATATTTGAAGTGTAGGTTCAGCTCTGTACAGCTTTTGTGTTCTTTTTAAAACGATGTATGAAATCTGTATTGATGTCCAAATCCTCTGTAATTGACAGTTGCATCTATATATTTCGAAATATTTTGAAAACATTCTGGAACTGCTTGAGTTCTCCTTTATAGGTTGTGCATGGATGGTCTCGAATTTTAGAGCTATCCATGCAGTTTGTTTTATTGAATCTCTGTCATTTGTAAAGCATGTTTTACAATCTTGTTTTGAATCGGGTTTTGGGGTTTTGAAGATTTCATACTTTCTGTTTTATGTCTCCCTGTAAAATAGTCGTCAATTCTACCTTCAGTTTTTGCCTTTCAAGTCTTCCAATATTTGGCTAAGTGTTAGTCATCCACTGCTGCCACTGTTCACTTTTGTCTTATTCACATCTACCGTTGCCACTATTCACTTTTGTCTTATTCACATCCACTGTTCTCCTTTATTTATTCACATCCCCCGATGAACAGTAGTCTGTAGTTCACATCCCCCAATGAACAGTAGTCTATAGTTCACATCCCCCAATGAACAGTAGTCTGTAGTTCACATCCCCCAATGAACAGTAGTCTGTAGTTCACATCCCCCAATGAACAGTAGTCTGTAGTTCACATCCCCCAATGAACAGTAGTCTGTAGTTCACATCCCCCAATGAACAGTAGTCTGTAGTTCACATCCCCCAATGAACAGTAGTCTGTAGTTCACATCCCCCAATGAACAGTAGTCTGTAGTTCACATCCCCCAATGAACAGTAGTCTGTAGTTCACATCCCCCAATGAACAGTAGTCTGTAGTTCACATCCCCCAATGAACAGTAGTCTGTAGTTCACATCCCCCAATGAACAGTAGTCTGTAGTTCACATCCCCCAATGAACAGTAGTCTGTAGTTCACATCCCCCAATGAACAGTAGTCTGTAGTTCACATCCCCCAATGAACAGTAGTCTGTAGTTCACATCCCCCAATGAACAGTAGTCTGTAGTTCACATCCCCCAATGAACAGTAGTCTGTAGTTCACATCCCCCAATGAACAGTAGTCTGTAGTTCACATCCCCCAATGAACAGTAGTCTGTAGTTCACATCCCCCAATGAACAGTAGTCTGTAGTTCACATCCCCCAATGAACAGTAGTCTGTAGTTCACATCCCCCAATGAACAGTAGTCTGTAGTTCACATCCCCCAATGAACAGTAGTCTGTAGTTCACATCCCCCAATGAACAGTAGTCTGTAGTTCACATCCCCCAATGAACAGTAGTCTGTAGTTCACATCCCCCAATGAACAGTAGTCTGTAGTTCACATCCCCCAATGAACAGTAGTCTGTAGTTCACATCCCCCAATGAACAGTAGTCTGTAGTTCACATCCCCCAATGAACAGTAGTCTGTAGTTCACATCCCCCAATGAACAGTAGTCTGTAGTTCACATCCCCCAATGAACAGTAGTCTGTAGTTCACATCCCCCAATGAACAGTAGTCTGTAGTTCACATCCCCCAATGAACAGTAGTCTGTAGTTCACATCCCCCAATGAACAGTAGTCTGTAGTTCACATCCCCCAATGAACAGTAGTCTGTAGTTCACATCCCCCAATGAACAGTAGTCTGTAGTTCACATCCCCCAATGAACAGTAGTCTGTAGTTCACATCCCCCAATGAACAGTAGTCTGTAGTTCACATCCCCCAATGAACAGTAGTCTGTAGTTCACATCCCCCAATGAACAGTAGTCTGTAGTTCACATCCCCCAATGAACAGTAGTCTGTAGTTCACATCCCCCAATGAACAGTAGTCTGTAGTTCACATCCCCCAATGAACAGTAGTCTGTAGTTCACATCCCCCAATGAACAGTAGTCTGTAGTTCACATCCCCCAATGAACAGTAGTCTGTAGTTCACATCCCCCAATGAACAGTAGTCTGTAGTTCACATCCCCCAATGAACAGTAGTCTGTAGTTCACATCCACATCCCCCGATGAACAGTAGTCTGTAGTTCACATCCCCCAATGAACAGTAGTCTATAGTTCACATCCACCGGTGAATAGTAGTCTGTAGTTCACATCCCCCGGTGAACAGTAGTCTGTAGTTCACATCCCCCAATGAACAGTAGTCTATAGTTCACATCCACCGGTGACTAGTAGTCTGTAGTTCACATCCACCAGTGAACAGTAGTCTGTAGTTCACATCCCCCGGTTATTTCAATGTCTATTTATATTATCTCTGATTTATGGAGTCCACGTAATGTTATTGCATGACTCGGATCTGTGACTGAAACTAGATCATTGGATGGAACTGAACTAACTTAGGCCTTGAACTCTTTACTAGTTTGTATAAATGGACTATTCTATCTTTATAGATATGGTAAAGAGACGTATTCAATCTTTGTTTGTCTAGTAGTTCACAGTTATTCTCTTTATCGCGGGGTAGAGCAGCTTGGTAGCTCGCAAGACTCATAACCTTGAAGTCATGGGTTCAAACCCGGTCTCCGCAACATTTTTTTGGTTAAAAATTGAGGTTTGATTTTGGTAACTAGTAATTACTTTTTTTTTTGGGAGGATAGAACCACTATCCTACTAAGGTCAATAAAAAATAAATAAATCCATTATCCTAATCCTGGGCATCTCCTACATGGCAAAGAGAAATTTTACCATTCAACTATATCACATTTTTTTTTATCTCAATGTATAGATAGTATACTAGGCACGCTATTATTAGATAATTTTAAATTAGATTTATATTTAAATTCATTTATATAATAGTTATATAATATGTTTAACTATATAATTATATAGTATTGTTATATAGTCTATTTTAGACTTTTGTTTTTATTTGTTTATAATACTTTTCTATTTTTAGTACTATAAATTACTATATATATATATAGTATATATATGCATTTTTTATTTATTATATTCATATTTTTATCTTCGTATTATCATTAATATAGAATTTTAAAAATAGATTTATTATCTTTTTTTATTATTATTTCAAACATATTCAATAGATTAAACAATTACATCTCATTTGTACAATACATGTAACACCCATCCCTCTAATTTATTTTTTTCTTTATTTCATGGGAACTTTTCTATTGGATTTTAATGTGTCTCACAATCCCAAATAATTAGGGGAGGTTCATTTCATTTTTGTATCTAGAACAAATATGTTCAATTCAAGATATGAGAAAATTAAAGATACCCACCAGAAAGACTAATCCAATCTATAATGATGTACCGGAAAATACAATATTTTTGTTACCCAACCAACCATCAGGAGAAGAAAATACAACGAACACACTAATCAGTAACATTGATGAAGTAGCAATTAATGCAAAAACAGTCAGTTGGAAAGCAATAGTCATGTTTCTAATCCTCCAATGTACCAACAAAATATACCATTTATTATTTCATATTGTGTTGAATTTAATAATAAATAACTGTAAATAAAAGTCTCATTTTCACATCCATTTTTATCAGATTGACTGAACAAAAATAAATTGAACATGTAAATATTTGATACATGGAGTGTGACAGCCCGAAACCGAACCCGATCAGGGTTCGTGATCGGAGCCATCACTCCGGGACAGATAACAGAAAACGGGGACTATTTTTTTTGTACATTGAACTTTTAAAACATTTACAGAGAGAGAGAAAGTTCTCTGGATTCGAAATCAAACGGGAAAACAGTTAACAGAATCGAGTTCTTTGAAGTTGATAGCAAAACAGATTTCAATAATGGATAGCAGAAGAGAAGAAGTGGCGAAGAAAATAAATAAACAGAAGTGAATAACAGAGAAGACGGGGAGGAACAGGGAATAGAAAGGGCGAAGGAAATAATGAAATCGGGTGTGTGATGACGTCATCGAAAGATGTAATGACGTCATCGGCATATACAGATAGTAAACGAAATCGGCAGAAGGTGATGATGTCAGCCGGAAGATGGATGACGTCAGCCGGAAGATACAGGCAATAACGGAATCGGCAGAAGGTGATGACGTCAGCCGGAAGATGGATGACGTCAGCTGGAAGATACAGACAATAACAGAATCGGCAGAAGGTGATGACGTCAACCGGAAGATGGATGACGTCAGCCGGAAGATGTAACTAAACTGGGCGGAAGTGTAACGACCCCGGCCAGGAGCCGTCACGTGTTCATGTCCTTTCATTAATCGTTTGCTTGACTTTTACTATTATTACATTCACTTACTATCTCTCAACAGACTTTCACATTTTACATATATATTTTTTTTTATATATATATCAAATCTCATTCTAACTTAACTTAAGTTCGCTGAACAACCACATTTAGCTTTCACTCCTGCCGGTCGCTAAACGACAAACATCCAGTTGTTCTACCGGCCTGCACGTGCATCTCACATGATTCATTAGACATCTATCGGCAGGCACACATATTTGCATCTGCCGACGGTCACGTGCATCACGCGTGACCAATTAAATCATCACTCAATTACAACGACAAAAGACGACTTATCTACCGATGACAAGGCACTCCATCTGCCGATGGCAACACACAACATCTGCCGATGGCATTTATACTACATCTTCCGATAGATTAACTCACATCATCTGCCGATGACGTGGCACTACATCTTCTGGTAGATTAACTCACATCATCTGCCGATGACGTGGCACTACATCTTCTGGTAAGGCGGAATGACATTTCCATCTTCCGTATCTTGACCTACTACACATGCCGATCTCTAGGCATATCGTCTGCTGATGACGTCAGCCGGAAGACAAATACTTTTCCTCTTCCGATGACGTCCTCCGGAAGACAGACTTACCCGACTCCCATCACAATCCTCCTGTCGATTTCTACACTTCAAAATAATACATCTCCTGCCGATAGACAAGTACTTTCATCTACCGACTACTGAACATTAACCTAACATCTTCTTCTTCCGGTAGACAAGCAAACTTCATCTACCGATTCTAAACTCCATAATAACACTCACACCTTCCGATAGACAAATACATTTCGTCTACCGGCAAACTACCGGCAGCACAAACATCATAACTTCAAACTTAATACCGGGACACCAACAGAATAAACCACAGATTCATTAAAACTCATACAGCGATGACGTCAGCCGGAAGACTAAACCAACAAACAACTACCCTTCGGCATCTGCCGATGACGTCAGCCGGAAGACTAAACCATCAAACAATTAACTCTCGGCATCTGCCGATGACGTCAGCCGGAAGACTAAACCAACAAACAACTACCCTTCGGCATCTGCCGATGACGTCAGCCGGAAGACTACCTCTTCCAGCTTCCGTCTTACGGTAGAGAACTCTAAATCATCAAATGACTCCTTCCAACAGAAAGAAAACACAACTCATTCAAAATGCATATAGCGGAAGACTTAAGCAACTGACCATTTATAATCTATATAATCATTCCCTGACTCAGTGATCCACTAGACAGTTTCAAAGCTCAACGTTTTAAATAATCTCATCCTACTTAAACTACCATATTCTTTAACATACTGTAACATAAGAGTCTTAACCAGGGGTCATAAATCGCCTCTCCAGTCCCGCACTGTCACCTTGAGCATCCTCCAGCAACCAGCCTTAAGCATCCTCTTTGAACATAACATCCTCACCTGAACCTTCTTCACCTACACCATAAGGTTTAACTATAAGCCTAATGCTTAGTAAGGAATGCATGCTGACAGATATACATGAGTACACAATTTAAAGGGACATAAGTTCATAAACCATTCTTCATTCATGTTCATCTTTATCCTTTACATAACATGTATTAAGGCAGGGAACGAGGGAGGAAGACTGGGGTACATAGTCATTTGCCTATCGCGGCAGTCGTACATAATCATTTGCCTATCGCGGCAATCATGATACATCACTCGGCCTCCCCAGTGGGAGAATTCGCGAGCCATACATATCATTAACTCGGCCTCCACCAGTGGGAGATTTCGCGAGTCATACATATCATTACTCGGCCTCCACCAGTGGGAGAATTCGCGAGTCATACATAGCATAGTCTTTTCCCCGTTCTGCACTTAATTATGGTTACATTTACTTTTCATGTTCTCTACTTAATCATAAACGTGGGCATAATGCATAGACATGAGGTTCACAGAGAAAAGTCATACCATAAGGACAAGTAGAACATCCTGTAACTTTACATTTACTTACACAACTTCTTCATGTCGTGGAAATAACAAATCATAGTCAACAAGTTAACATTTCAGTGATTTCCTAATACCCTTGCGGTGTAGGGCCCTAGTGGCCGGAAATCTTAACACATTCACTTACCTGGATTCCTTAGCAATCCGAGCTTCTTTCCTTTAAACTTCTTCACCTAAAACATGTACATTACAGTAGTTAAAACAAAGTCCTAATAGTCCTAATCATAAACCATCCTAGGATCTAACAGCTAAAGTCATTCCGATTCCTCTGTTGACACACTGCAGTCTGAAATCCGAAACTAGGTGGACAGGTTTTACCATTGATTAAATCCGAGTTGGTTACTTAAAATGCTCAGAATCGATTCGGGATGACATTTCTACTCTCAGATTTTAAAAAGTCTAAAGCTACTCGGCCACTGCTAAAAATATCCGAACTCAGTGCCGAGCTGAAAACAGAGCTCTATTTACTAATGAATGACTACATTGTCCATTTCATACCTCGGGTGTGGATTTGCAGAGAAGAGCAAGCTCGAAACCGGTCGTCGGCAGAGGAAAGTTCTGGTAGCCGAGAGCAAGAACTTGGAAGAGAAGAAATCGCCGAGAGGGAATGTCGGCTACAGTGGCAATAAATGAGATTTAAGGTTTCCATTTCCTATTTATACTAAATCCATCGATTTTAATTTACAAAACTGCCACCCAACCTAGTTTTACTTAACTTGTAATAATTTATCTTAACATTAAATTTTAAATCATAAAGGTTAATAAGAGGGTGACAATGAAAATGGTCAGAAAATCACCTGGCCGAAACGTCGGGTGTTACAGGAAGACTTGTGTGACGTCAGCCGGAAGATATAGTTTAAAAGAAGGAAACGGGCAGCGGTGGATGTACTTAAAAAAAAAAACAGAAATGAGCAATGACAACCGGTGTATAAAATTTTACAAGTAGCGGTAGACGTGATCGGATGACATGGTTTCTAAGGTGAAACTTAACAACTTTTAACAGAAAGACGTACAGACAGAGAGCATGAATACAGAAAACATAGAAGTTTCAGATTTCTCAAACCACATCAAAATGGGGTTCTCGAACACAACAGAAAACATGACAGAAACTCAAGGAATTTCACTCTATATAAAAGCTCTAGAACCAGAGATCATTCATGCATATGCTAACGGAAAATATTCCAAACCATTTTAGAATACTTCAAAACTTAATCCAACTGTCAAATACAGCACAAACAGAAGGCATGAAAGTTGTAGACCTTCAATACCCGATTCTAAACAAGGTTGTAGGACATACTTTACAATTGACAGATTCAAAGAAACAGACTGCATGGATAGCTCTAGAATTCGAGACCATCCATGCAAACCTTAAAACAGGAAAATATTCTAAAACATTTTAGAACATTCAGGACATGAGTTCAACTGTCAAATACAGTGATTTCTAAAACTGAGACATCAGAACTTATACATTGTTCTAAAGGTAAAACCTCTGAAACAGTACAGAACCTAACATGCAATTGCAGAATCTACCAAAAGAAGAGCTTTTACAAAATTTTACAACACAACCAGAACTTTCAGAAGACTTTACAGATATAGACATTACAGAAAACTTAAACCTCGGGTCAGAATTTATCTGGCTGCAGCAACCACACCCCCATGAGCTCGATCCACCAGCCACCTATTCATCAGACTGAGGCACGAAGTCCTCATTTTCGGGTTCAGTACCTACATCAGAGAGTTCACCTATGAGCCTAAAGCTCAGTAAGAACATAATAGATATGCAGTGATGCAAAATGCTATGCATGCGGTTTTCAGAAATACAGTGATAGTACAGAACAGTACGTTTCAGTGGCAGAGGGGTATAAGTGGGGCTTATAGGGGAACAGGCAGTGCACGACAGGCACAACAGATTTTCAGAACAGATTCAGAACAGAAACAGTAGGCCAGTCTCCGTCCCGCACTTAACCGGTACATTTCAGTCAGATTTTATCTTATTTAGTTTCAAACAGTGTACAGAAAACATTTGCATGTCTTTCAGAGAAAACATGTATGCATGAACAGTGCTTGAACTTAAACAGGCAGAGAGCAGATGACAGAAATAACAGAACATACGGTGAAACAGAACATAGACAACTCAGAACATAACTATAACCTTTCTACCCAAAACAACCTGACAGAACAGAAAACCTAGTACCTCCGAGATGTAGGGCCTTAAGGACCAACCTACAGATATGAACTTACCTGTTGCTGCAGAGTTGATAGTTCTGAACGTCTCGGAAATGCTCGAACCTGTACATGCACGTTCAAAAAATAAACAAGCTGCAAATGCTAACAAATAAGTTAGAAGAATTTATTCCAAACTCATTCAAACCCTTAGAAAACAAATCAGTGTGTTTTCATCTAAAAACAGTGAGTTTTACCAAAGTATCACTATCCTTCACTCCAACCAAAACTCACTTTAAACTTGTCCAAACTTGTTAGCATTTAAAAGATGCTTACCCTAGTGGAAAAACAGAAAGGAGCCGAGGAGATCGAAGTAGCTTCGATGGCTGATTGTCGACTGGAAGAGAGAGTGCCGAGAAGAGAATGGAGAGAGAGCAGAGAAGTGAAATGAAGAGGGTTTCACGTAGGAGGAGGAACTTAACTTCCTCAACAAGTTGCCAGGTGTCAGCTATCCATTGGCTATCTCCCACCAACCTTAATTTCTCCCTAATTTACCCTTCCATGCATTTTAAACTTAGTGTTTAGTTTAGTTACACATTAGTTTGGTTCACCCCTCACTAAATGCTCCAACATTTTACAATGAAGTTGCTATCGTATTTATGGCAATTTAAATCCATACAATAATTCAACAGATTATTACATGGTCAAAATGCCGGGTGTTACATTCCACCCACCTTAACAGAAATTTTGTCCCAAAAATTTGCCTAAGCGAATAACTCCAGATATTGGGCTCTAACATCCTCTTGTCTTTCCCACGTGGCTTCCTCCACATTATGATTTCGCCATAAAACTTTCACCAATAGGATCACATGATTGCGTAACACTTTAAGTGACATATCCAATATCTGTATAGGCCTTTCTTCATATGTCAGCGTCGGCATGATATCGAAGTCCACCTGTTTCACGATTTGAGTTGGATCCCGTACGCACCTTCTCAGCATTGACACATGGAAAACATCATGAACACCATCCATTGATGCTGGTAGCTGTAGTCTGTAGGCCATATTCCCAATTCTCTTCAAGATGGGAAAAGGCCCAACAAACCTTGGGCTTAGCTTTCCTTTCTTGCAAAATCTCATTACGCCTTTGAAAGGTGACACCTTCAAAAACACTTCATCACCCTCAGCAAACACTAAATCTCTTCTTCTATGGTCCGCATAACTTTTCTGCCGACTCTGTGCAGCTTGGATTCTTTGCTTGATTGCAGCTATTACCCCAGACATTTGCTGTAGTATTTCAGCGCCGATAAGCTTGGTTTCCCCAACTTCATCCCAACACAATGGGGATATACACTTTCTGCCGTAGAGAGCTTCATATGGAGCCATGCCAATTGTAGCTTGGTAGCTATTGTTGTAAGCGAACTCCAGAAGTGGTAGGTGTAACGCCCCGAGTTATCTGAACCCGGTTCGTCACACAATGTCCGTACATGACTAAAAATTTCAACCGTATTTTTTTAAAACTTGCAGCGGAAATCATTTAAGTAAAAATAGAATTAGACAAAGCCATAAAAACAATGTTAACATAATCGTTGGAAATATTAAGAAGTAATCGGCCAATAGGAAATAGAAGTTTAAATTGAAATACTTAAGGTGTCACAGAGGTCAAACGGATCTGCCGATTAATAAAGTCAACGGAAGAAGCAGAAACAGAAAATAGAAGGCTTCTGCCGATGACGTCAGCCAAATGAAAAACAAAGGACATCTCTCGGTAGATTGTATCTACCGGTGACTAAACGACAAAATACACTCTACATCTTCCGATGACGTCAGTCAGATGATTTCCTTCATCCGATCGACTTTGTTCTACATCCACCGGTGACTAAACGACAAGAGTCCTCCTACACCTACCGACGACGTCAGCATGCATCTGCCGATGAGTTTACTGAGACATCATCCGATAGACTTAAACCTACACCTTCCGATTGAGTAGACTGCATACGCCGATCACTAAACGACAAACTCTCTACTTATATCTTCCGATAGGCACATAACTATAACCCGACATCTACCGATAGACTTCATCTACCAATAGTGAACAAAACAACATCTTTCGATAAAACAAGCTACATATACCGATCACTAAACGACATATTTCGTTCTATATCATCCAATGGCTTCCGCTGAAGACATCTTCCGATAGACAACAGAACAACAACTCAACCTCTGCCGATAGACTTCATCTAACGATAGAGAACAGAACCACATCTCATCTACTCCTTGGTATACAAACACGACTCTAACTACAGAAAAGAATTTACTCACTTCACTGAAACCATTCAAAAACATTTCAAACCATTACAATACTAAAAATCGAGTGAGTGCCAACATTAAATCTCAACAGAATACTATTAACAGGAAAATCTCGAAATTGTATTCAAAACATTGAAATCACTACTGTCATGAAAACTCAATATACTTAAATTGAAACACTGTCAACTAAACTTTCACACCAACAGACATCAGTTAATCCGCCTCATCAGTATACCAGTTCGAGACAGAGAAGTGCTCCTCCAACCTCATCTATTTGTCAATAAACTCAGGGAATTCACCTGCAGTATCCTCAACACCTACATCACAAAACTCATCTATTAGCCTAATGCTAAGTAAGTAAAGCAATAATGAAATTATATGCTGAAACTTAAATCCTGAATATGCAGTTTCTACTTTCTCATCTCAGTTGTACATCGTTTGTTTACTGATCAGATCCCTTGATTCCCTTGGGAGTAGGATCAATTCTCCCAATGTTATACATCCTCTTCATCAGTTAAGGGGTGGATGAAGTCCCTTAATAGCTATTCTGATCCCTCAGTTCCCTTGGGAGTGGGATCAGTTCTCCCAATGTCATAAATCCTCTTCATCAGTTAAGGGGTGGATTAGTTCCCTTAACCGCCAATGCATTTCAACCTGCACTTGCCTTTCCATAATGATGCATGAAAGTTCATTTTCGTATTCTTTCAAAAACATGATGCATAACATACAGAAAATACTCAAACATACATAGACCTACTGTTTTGTGATGTAGGCCCGAGGGCACACACAATACTTCACTTACCTGGCTTCACCGAGAGATCTTGGTGGTAGGATATTCCAAGAGCTGGCTCACCTAAAACATAAGCACAGCATTACTAAACTTCATTCTAAACATTAGGAAATCTAAAGGGCTAGTTCTAAGGGTTCTGTTCTTCGCCATTCTCGATTCATCGCTAAACCCCAAATCTCATCCCTCACTCTCTGTACTTCCAAAATGCACACATAGCCATCCACCAGTTATCTAGACACTAAAAACAGCAAGTAATCGAATTAAAACTCACCTTGGTTGGAGGGGAATCGCCTAGGGGGAATCCGTCGAGCTGAGAGGTAAAAAGAAATGAAACAGTGGCGGCTACTCACACTGGACTCTTCCTTAAATACGTTATCCACTATGTAAAAATTTTAATTACCATCATGCCCTCGCCTGAACATTTATTAACCTAATCAATAACTCCCCCAACCCTTCTATAAAAGTACATCATAAATAATAAATTAAATTTTGGTTCAATGGAACCGGGTGCTACAATCTACCCTCCTTAAAAGAATTTTGTCCTTAAAATTCAGTACCTGAATAGTTCTGGATATTGGTCCATCATGTTCTGCTGGCGCTCCCAAGTTGTCTCCTCAATGTTCTGGTTATGCCATAAGACTTTTACCAGTGAAACTTCTTTGTTGCGTAATACCTTTACTGCATAATCTAAGATTTTTACTGGTTTCTCCTCATAAGTAAGAGTAGGAAGAACTTCGATGCTCTGCTGTTCCACCATCTGTGAAGGATCTCTAACACATTTCTTTAGCATGGAAACATGAAACACATTATGAATTCCCTCCAGAGAGGCTGGTAAGTGAAGTTGGTACGCTGACTTCCCAATCCTCTTCACAATTTGGAAAGGTCCAATATATCTGGGGTTCAACTTGCCTCTTTTCCCAAATCTCACAACTCCTTTGAAAGGTGACACCTTAAGAAAAACTTCAGTACCTACTTCAAATTCCAGTTCTCTTCGTCTTTTGTCTGCATAGCTTTTATGCCGGCTTTGAGCTATTAAAATTCTTTGTCGAATAAGAGCAATCTTCTCCACTGTCTGCTGCACAATGTCAGGACCAATCAGTTGTGTTTCTCCAACCTCATCCCAATATAATGGAGATATGCACTTTCGTCCATATAATGCCTCGTATGGTGCCATGCCTATTGTTGCTTGAAAACTGTTATTATAAGAGAATTCAACCAATGGTAAATTCTTACTCCAAGAATCCTGAAATTCCAGTACACATGCACGAAGCATATCCTCCAACGTTTGGATAGTTCTCTCGGATTGTCCATCAGTTTGAGGATGAAAGGCTGTGCTAAAACTAAGCTGTGTTCCCATAGCCTTGTGCAAACTCTTCCAAAACTTAGAGGTGAATCTGGAGTCTCGGTCTGAAACTATGGTGCTTGGAACTCCATGCAGTCTAACAACTTCGTGCACATACAACTCAACCAATTGATCCATCGAGTATGTTATCTTCATTGGCAGAAAGTGAGCTGATTTGGTTAAACGATCAACTATTACCCAAATTGCATCGTGACCTTTTGCTGTTCTAGGTAATCCTATAACAAAATCCATAGTTATTTGTTTCCATTTCCATTCGGGAACTGGTAAAGGTTGCAATGTTCCAGCAGGCCTCTGATGTTCAGCCTTGACTTGCTGGCAGACCAGACATGACTCCACGTACTCCGCCACACTTCTCTTCATACCTGGCCACCAATAATGTTGCTTGAGATCTCTATACATTTTCGTACCTCCAGGATGAGCAGAAAGTCTGGAGGAATGTGCCTCAGATAGGATTTCTTTTCTAAGTTCGGTATCAGCCGGAACAAACCATCTATTTCGAAACTTGAGAATTCCATCAGCTGAGCAGTTGAAATCCGACTCGTCAGTAGAATCTATGCACAACTTATACTTATTGCATTCGGTGTCATTCATTTGAACTTCCTTTATTTTCTCCAAAATAGTTGGCCTCAAAGATATGGCTGAAAGCATGGCTGACACACTAGACACCGCCTCCAGGTTAAATCTTTGGAATTCTATCTCTAAAGCTATCGGTATTTCTAGAATCAATGCAGAGACTGAAGAAGTCACTCTACTCAAAGCATCAGCCACTACATTCGCCTTGCCAGGGTGGTACTTAATCTCGAAATCATAATCTTTAACAAACTCTAGCCACTTACGTTGCCTCATATTCAATTCCTTTTGCGTAAAAATGTATTTCAGACTTTTATGATCCGAAAATATCTCACAGGTTTGTCCATACAGGTAGTGTCTCCAAATCTTTAATGCAAAAACCACAACAGCTAATTCTAAGTCATGTGTAGGGTAATTCTTCTCATGCACTTTTAACTGCCTAGAAGCATAAGCTATAACCTTTCCATCTTGTATCAAAACACAACCAAGTCCAACTTTGGATGCATCACAATATATGCTAAACTTACCATTAACAACAGGAAGGGTCAGAATTGGAGCATTGGTTAGTTTCTGCTTCAAGGTCTGGAAACTGGATTCACATTTATCAGTCCAATTATACTTCACATTTTCCTTGTTAACATAGTAAGGGGTGTGGCAATCTTTGAAAATCCCTCGATGAATTTTCTATAATATCCTGCTAATCCAAGGAAACTTCGGATATCAGTGGCATTCTTCGGTTGGGGTCATTCCTTAACAGCTTGAACCTTGGCTGGATCAACAGATATCCCATCTCCAGAGATCACATGACCAAGAAAGTGAACTCTGTCCAACCAAAACTCACACTTAGAAAATTTGGCATAAAGTTGGTGCTGCCTCAGCAATCCTAACACCAAGTTTAGGTGTCCTGCATGCTCCTCCTTAGTTTTAGAATATATTAGAATGCCATCTATGAATACAATGACAAACTTGTCCAAATACTCGTGAAACACCCTATTCATAAGATCCATGAAGGCTGCTGGCGCATTTGTCAAACCAAAAGACATAACTAAAAACTCATAATGTCCATACCTTGTGCGAAAGGCAGTCTTTGGGATATCTTCAGATTTAACCTTCAACTGGCAATAACCGGACCTAAGGTCAATTTTAGAGAAAACTCTTGCACCCTTAAGCTGATCAAATAAATCATCAATCCTCGGCAGTGGATACTTGTTCTTGACAGTTAGCTTATTCAATTCTCTATAGTCTATGCACATACGCATTGATCCATCTTTCTTTTTGACAAAAAGGACAGGTGCACCCCATGGTGAAAAGCTAGGGCGTATGAACCCTTTCTCCAACAAATCCTCTAATTGTTTCTTCAATTCTTTAAGTTCTGTTGGTGCTAGTCTATATGGATTTTTAGACACAGGCTCGGTGCCGGGGTAAACATTTACCACAAACTCAATTTCCCTATCTGGTGGCAAGCCAGGAAGGTCATCTAGAAATACTTCTGGAAAGTCTTGGACAACTAAAATATTTTTGGGACTTGATTTTTCTACTAGCTACGTGTCTAAGACATTGGCCAAAAAGCATAAATACTCTCTGCATGGGAAGGGTCTACAATCTACAGAAGTCATCACAGTCATTTCCTTACTCTTCTTCAGAGCCTGGAAGGTATGGTTTAAACCACTAGGGGGGTGAAAACTAACAATTCCAGTCCTACAATCTATTGTGGCGTAATGCTTAAACAACCAATCCATTCCTAGGATCACATCAAATCCCGTTATGTCCATAACAATGAGATCAGTAGGCAAATTCATGTTCCCTACTAACACCACACTATCAGGCATCATTTGATTGGAGTGCATGTGCTCACCAGAAGGTAATGCTACGTTAAACACATGCTCAGAAGGAGTAAACCGTACATCTAACTTATTCGCAAATGCAGAGGCTATAAAAGAATGAGTTGCACCCGAATCTATCAAAGTAAAAGCAGGTATTGAGTTAATCATTATAGTACCTGACACTACAGCAGGCTGGTCCTCATCACCAGACTCCATCATGGAGAATATTCTTGGCTTAATCCTGGCAGGGCCACCCTTCAAAGCTGGGCAATCTCTGTTTGTATGGCCAACCTTGTTGTAATGGAAACATCGAACGACCCGGGGCTTTGGGCAATCCTTGTACAAGTGTCCAACCTCTTCGCAGTTGAAGCACTTACCCGATCCAAATCTACACTCGCCCGGGTGATTCTTCAAACACTTTGGGCACTGAGGGAACGTCTTGGTGTCTGGTACCTTCTTTCCTATCCCTTGGCTGTGCTGGCCTTCATTGGACCTCTTGGCGGTGGTTGAACAAACTTTCTCAGGGTTTCCTTTAGTCCAGCACATTTCAATTCAGCTTCTTCCACCTCCAATGCTGTGGACACAACATCACTGAAGGGCAAACCTTTATAACCCGAAAACTTGACCCCTCTGTACATTTCTGGTTTCAGTCCATTCAGGAATTGAAACACCTTATCTTCATTTCTGAACAAGGTGTCCGGCGAACCTGGACAGAGACTCGAATTGTCTAACGTATTCTGCCACAGACCCTGTCTGCTTCAAGTTCAAAAACTCTACCTTCTTTGCTGCATGGACTGTGCTATTAAAATATTTCTCATAGAAGGTGTCCTTGAACTGCGACCAAGACATCGCTGAGACATCGGTGGTGGTCTCGATTGTCTCACACCAAAGTTGAGCATCACCGGCAAAATGGAACGTGGCCAACGTGACTTTGTCTCCTTCACCAACATTGGCACACCTGAACATACTCTCAATTTTCCTAAGCCACTCCTCAGCGACAATCGGATTGGATGACTTTCCATCAAATGTGGTGGTTGAAGTCTTCGGAATCGGTCTCCTGAATGCTCATTGCTAGAACCTGAGTTGGCACTCCCCTGTACCTCTCGGTTCAGCAACACCCCCAACTGATCGGACTGCTGACGCACTAAGTTTGTTTGTTGATGTACCAAGTCTGTTAGTTGTCTAATAACACTAGGTTCCTCCTCACTCCTCAAGTTTGGCATTTCTCTCGGTATCCTAGGTCTTCCTGGGCGTCTGGCCATTAAACTGACTTCCTGTACAAGGTTAACTATGTTCATAAATATCTAATTACTGAGGCTAACATAAACACTTACAGTTGTTGGAGTACTTCCATGCGACGATTGGCACTGATGAGTAATTTTTTGAACGGTTTAACTGAATGTCTCTGATACCACACTGTAACGCCCCGAGTTATCTGAACCCGGTTCGTCACACAATGTCCGTACATGACTAAAAATTTCAACCGTATTTTTTTAAAACTTGCAGCGGAAATCATTTAAGCAAAAATAGAATTAGACAAAGCCATAAAAACAATGTTAACATAATCGTTGGAAATATTAAGAAGTAATCGGCCAATAGGAAATAGAAGTTTAAATTGAAATACTTGAGGCGTCACAGAGGTCAAACGGATCTGCCGATTAATAAAGTCAATTGTAACGATCCGGGGAGGATCGCCACGAAATTCTTGACTTTACATAAAACTTTAATTTATATTTGAACTCTTTTCTCCTTCTCCTTTTTTTTTCTTTAATAACAGTATACCTAACAGGCTTAAAGACTTCAACTTAATGGATGGGAAATTAGTCCCTTGTACATGCTTCCAATCGACGTACAAGTTGCATGGGTTTGCATGCATTAACCGATAGACACTGCGTCTTCCGGATGGCACGAGCACCCCACATGACTCATTTAAACACATATCGGCAGATGCGAATACTCGCATCGACCGACGATCACGTGCATCTCGTGTGACCAATTTAAAACATCCACCGATAGACATGTGAAATCCACGTGTTCATCTATGACATCTTCCGATAGCTTACAAGATCTATATCATCCGATCACTAAACGACAAGTTATTATTTACATCATCCGGCGAGGAAATATACTTCATCTTCCGGTGAAATAGGGAAACATCATCCGATGGACATGTGCTCCCCACGTGCATAGTTAAAACATGACCCGGTCACTAAACGACAAGGAAACCCTCACACCGTCCGATGGCTAAACACTCTACATCTGCCGATCGCTAGACGACAAAATGGCACTTTCATCATCCGATGGCTAACACTCTACATCTGCCGATCGCTAGACGACAAAATAGCACTTTCATCGTCCGATGGCTAAACACTCTACATCTGCCGATGAAGAAACATACTACATCTTCCGGTGACGTCAGCCGGATGAATGCCTCATCCAGCTTCTATCTTATGACAGTAAAACACTATAATCATCAAACAACCTTATCCAACAGAAAATACTACGACTCACCCAAATCTTAACCTGGGAATTATAAACCCTAATGAGTGAAAACCATATCCCATACAAGGTACACATAGCGGAAGGCTTAAGCAAAACAGACCATTCAATGATACTTAAAATCGCTAACAGACTCTGAAGTCAAACCATTAAATCTCCGAATCTCATTGTTATAAGAAAACTCTATTCTACTTAGTCATCTGTTTATCATAAACTTCTCTGACTTACTATGGGTATAACCAGGGAACTTGATCGCCTTCCAGCCTTCATAGTCATTGATCATATTCATCATTCATAGTCATTGATCATATTCATCATTCATAGTCATTGATCATATTCATCATTCATAGTCATTGATCATATTCATCATTCATAGTCATTGATCATATTCATCATTCATAGTCATTGATCATATTCATCATTCATAGTCATTGATCATATTCATCATTCATAGTCATTGATCATATTCATCATTCATAGTCATTGATCATATTCATCATTCATAGTCATTGATCATATTCATCATTCATAGTCATTGATCATATTCATCATTCATAGTCATTGATCATATTCATCATTCATAGTCATTGATCATATTCATCATTCATAGTCATTGATCATATTCATCATTCATAGTCATTGATCATATTCATCATTCATAGTCATTGATCATATTCATCATTCATAGTCATTGATCATATTCATCATTCATAGTCATTGATCATATTCATCATTCATAGTCATTGATCATATTCATCATTCATAGTCATTGATCATATTCATCATTCATAGTCATTGATCATATTCATCATTCATAGTCATTGATCATATTCATCATTCATAGTCATTGATCATATTCATCATTCATAGTCATTGATCATATTCATCATTCATAGTCATTGATCATATTCATCATTCATAGTCATTGATCATATTCATCATTCATAGTCATTGATCATATTCATCATTCATAGTCATTGATCATATTCATCATTCATAGTCATTGATCATATTCATCATTCATAGTCATTGATCATATTCATCATTCATAGTCATTGATCATATTCATCATTCATAGTCATTGATCATATTCATCATTCATAGTCATTGATCATATTCATCATTCATAGTCATTGATCATATTCATCATTCATAGTCATTGATCATATTCATCATTCATAGTCATTGATCATATTCATCATTCATAGTCATTGATCATATTCATCATTCATAGTCATTGATCATATTCATCATTCATAGTCATTGATCATATTCATCATTCATAGTCATTGATCATATTCATCATTCATAGTCATTGATCATATTCTTTGTTTAGGTTGTGTGGATCAAGAGAGGATCATATTCATAGTCATTGATCATATTCATCATTCGACAGTGAGTTTGATCTTGTTCCCTACTGCGGGTCGTATTCATATGTCCTTCTTTGGACTGTGACATACGCCGAACCGCCCCCAACCCTCACTTAATCCACGTTGCATAAATCTTATATATACATATATACATACATATCTTGTTCATGGAAAACATGTGTTAAAACATTTTCTTATGCTTGAGAAACATTCATGATGCATGAACATGAGGACTTTTAACTCATCAAACTATGACAAGGATAATACCAGAGCAAACAACTTCACATTCACTAACAGGTCATCACATGGTGTAACTCGCAACATACATAAATCCTTCAAGTGCAGACAAGCTCATAATCATAAGGTAAACATTAGACATCTCAACCTAGTACTCCCACGATATAGGGCTCTATTAGTCGGAAATCTTAATACATTCACTTACCTGGTCTCCTTAGCACTTGAGCTCCTTTCTCTTCAAACTTCTTCACCTAAACATTTACATTGCAACAGTTAAAACAAAATCCTAATACTCTACTCATAAATCATCCTAGGATCTATTAGCTAAAGTCATTCCCGAATCCTTGGTTTGATATACTGTGCAAAATCTGAAATCCAAAATAAAACAAACAGGTTCCACTATCGATTAAATCTGAATTGATTACTTAAAATGTCCAGAATCGATTCGGGTTGACATTACTACCCTCGGATCCTAAAATGTTCTAATACTACTCGGCCATTGATAAAATCCGAGTTCAAATGCCGAGCTGAAAACAGAGCTCCAAACACAAGCAGATAACTACATTGTCCATTTCATACCTCGGGTGTGGATTCGCAGAGGAATGCGGCTAGAAACCGGTCGTCGGCGAGGAAGACACTGATAGCAGAGAGTAAGGACGTGCGAGAGAAGAAATCACCGGAAAGGGTGGTGTCGGCTACAGTGGTTTAAATGAGGTTTGAATCCTTTCCTTTTTCTTTAAATACTGGCCTCAATCCTCCATTATTACAACTTTGCCACTCAACCTAGTTTAGATCCACATGTAATTAATTAAGCTTGGCATAAATCCTAAACTACGAAGATTAAATAATTATGATCGTTAATACAGTTAAGAAAATCACCTGGCCGTTAACTCGGGTGTTACATCAACAGAAGAAGCAGAAACAGAAAATAGAAGGCTTCTGCCGATGACGTCAGCCAAATGAAAAACAAAGGACATCTCTCGGTAGACTGTATCTACCAGTGACTAAATGACAAAATACACTCTACATCTTCCGATGACGTCAGCCAGATGATTTGCTTCATCCGATCGACTTTGTTCTACATCCACCGGTGACTAAATGACAAGAGTCCTCCTACACCTACTGACGACGTCAGTACGCATCTGCCGATGAGTTTACTGAGACATCATCCGATAGACTTAAACCTACACCTTCCGATTGAGTAGACTGCATACGCCGATCACTAAACGACAAACTCTCTACTTATATCTTCCGATAGGCACATAACTATAACCCGACATCTACCGATAGACTTCATCTACCAATAGTGAACAAAAAAACATCTTCCGATAAAACAAGCTACATATACCGATCACTAAACGACATATTTCGTTCTATATCATCCGATGGCTTCCGCTGAAGACATCTTCCGATAGACAACAGAACAACAACTCAACCTCTGCCGATAGACTTCATCTAACGATAGAGAACAGAACCACATCTCATCTACTCCTTGGTATACAAACACGACTCTAACTACAGAAAAGAATTTACTCACTTCACTGAAACCATTCAAAAACATTTCAAACTATTACAATACTAAAAATCCAGTGAGTGCCAACATTAAATCCCAACAGAATACTATTAACAGGAAAATCTCGAAATTGTATTCAAAACATTGAAATCACTACTGTCATGAAAACTCAATATACTTAAATTGAAACACTGTCAACTAAACTTTCACACCAACAGACATCAGTTAATCCGCCTCATCAGTATACCAGTTCGAGACAGAGAAGTGCTCCTCCAACCCCATCTATTCGTCAGTAAACTCAGGGAATTCACCTGTAGTATCCTCAACACCTACATCACAAAACTCATCTATTAGCCTAATGCTAAGTAAGTAAAGCAATAATATGCTGAAACTTAAATCATGAATATGCAGTTTCTACTTTCTCATCTCAGTTGCACATCGTTTGTTTACTGATCAGATCCCTTGATTCCCTTGGGAGTGGGATCAATTCTCCCAATATCATACATCATCTTCATCATTTAAGGGGTGGATGAAGTCCCTTAATAGCTATTCTGATCCCTCAATTCCCTTGGGAGTGGGATCAGTTCTCCCAATGTCATAAATCCTCTTCGTCAGTTAAGGGGTGGATTAGTTCCCTTAACTGCCAATGCATTTCAACCTGTACTTGCCTTTCCATAATGATGCATGAAAGTTCATTTTCGTATTCTTTAAAAAACATGATGTATAACATACAGAAAATACTCAAACATACATAGACCTACTGTTTTGTGATGTAGGCCCGAGGGCACACACAATACTTCACTTACCTGGCTTCACCGTGTAATATCCGACTCGTACGGATTTTTGAGGATATTATTATTTTAATATAGGATGGCATTTTTGTAAATATGTCAAATCAGGTCCGTTTTACGAAAAGAAAGCGTCATGACGATCCTAACAATTAATAGGAATTTTAAAGAAATTTAAGGAATTTTCAGAATAATATCTATATATTCCGAGTAAATACGCTTTTCGTAATATAAAGGACGTTTTAGTAAAAATAGTAAATGAGGTCCGATTTATGAACGGACAGTTTTAATAGAACCTAGATAATAAGTTGGATTTATTGGCGAAATAAGAAATTCGAAACGGTTGAAAACACGAGAGGTAGTGACGTTCAATAAATAAATAAACTAATTAAAATAAATAATGAAATAAAAATAAAAATAAAATTAAAAACTTAATTTTAATTAAATCAGCAGAATGGTTAAAAAACCATTCTGCTGTGTTTCTTCACCGCGACCCGCACCCGAGCTCCCGACGACAGCCCGACGACAGAGACGAGCGACGCCTCTCCGACAGCCAACGGCGGCGACTTCTCGCCGTTCTCAGGCAGACAACGGCGACGTGCGATCTCCGGCCCGTCTCGCGCACAAACCGAATCGGTGAGTGATTCTTCGCCCTGTTTCGGTTCAATTTGGGGCCGAGGGTGGCGAGCTCGATTGAGCTCCGATCACCGGCCGTTTATGGTCACTTCTGGCGTGGGTTTGCCAACCCTTGGGCCGGCTATTGTTGCTCGGCCGCGGAATGCTCAATTTGAGCGAAAATCTGAGAATTCCGAATTGGGGGATTTCGGTTTTTGGTGTGTTGCCTCGTGATTTCGATTTGTTTAGGCTAATTGAGGCTAATTAGGGTTGATTGGTGAGGAAATTGATGAGAATTGATGAAAAACCGAAAATGGTGAAATTCCCGGTTTAGGGCAGATTCGGGTTTTGCTGCAATTGACCTAGCTACGGTCGATTGTTTTAAAATTCCTTTCGGCAGATTAAAATAGGTTATTAGAGGAGCGCGTGGCCGCTGGAATCGTTCGATTCCGATAACCGACGCGAAAGTTACGCGCGTTCGAAGTTTCGGGTCGGTTTTTACCGAACCCAAATTAGGGTCTGAAATTGATAGGTTTATAGTAATTAACGATATAAAGGATGTATTGAACGTTATTGGACGGAGTTAGAGTGAATTGCGAGAAATGTTAAATTTGTGAATTTTTGGGTTTTTAGGAAAACTCGTTAATTGTGATTTTAAGCTATCGAGCGTTAATCGTTGTTTAAATACTTCGATTAATTAGGTGAAGATTTTAGGGAAATTCCTTAGTTAAGGTTTTTGTTAAATTTGGACATTTAATTGTTTAAGCTCGTATTAACGACAAATTGATGAAAATTGCGTAGGTAAACAACGCTCGTGGACGGAGCAAGAGCTGCAATGGGCACGAGGTAAGTTCTCGTGATCTTCTCTGGCCGATTGGCCTACACCGTACTTCGATGTAGCGTCGAGGATCTCAATGGATTGTTTGTTTTAAATTGCTTTGGTTGGGTAGATAGGTTTATAATTGTTATAGGTTATTCTAATTTGGTCTTGATGGTATGCATGTTGGTTGTTTAGTTTATGTTCATATCTGCTCATGCATCACGTGTTTTTAAAGATCATGAAAAATGAATTTCTGCACGATGTTTTAAAGTAAATGCAAAGAAAGAATGACCCTTCGGTATATAGTTTAAATGGCCCGTCGGTATACAGTTTATAGCAAAGCAAAGCAAAGCAAAGTAAAGAAACGTTTACATGACCCTTCGGTATATAGTTAAATGGCCCATCGGTATACAGTTTATAGCAAAGTAAAGCAAAGAAATCGGTATACAGTTTATAGCAAAGCAAAGTAAAGAAATCGGTATATAGTTTATAGCAAAGCAAAGCAAAGCAAAGTAAAGTAAAGTAAAGTAAAGTAAAGAAAACAATGCATGATTTACAGATTCATATGCACAGCACGCATTTGCATTTACTAGAGCTTACTGAGATTTTTATCTCATAGATGTCTGTATGGTGTAGGTGATCCCGTTACAGGTGACTACGAGATCCCTCCACCCGAGGAGTGATGGCAGTTGACGGAGGATGATGCTCGCGGCAGTGTGCTGGCACAGTCGATGCTCAACCGACCCGTGGGGACGTATGTATAGATTTTGGGGTTATTGAGATGTTTTGGACTGAGAGTTGTATAGACATTTTAGGATGCTTGGTTCTGGTAGTTGATAGGTTTACTTTTAAGGTTTTAAACGTTTTGGAAACCTATTTTTATAAACTGTTTTAGTAAAATTTTCATTGGAATCTGTTTAGTTGATTGATTGATGTTTAGATGGTTTGATTCGGGTTAGTGGATAAAATGGGTTTTGATGTTTTGATAGACTTGTTTTATAAAACGTTTTGTTAAGGTTTTTATCTAAAGTTTAATGGAACTGCTTGGTATTTTCTTTTGAAACAGGAAGGATATGTCACACTTTTAAACGGAACCATGCAGTTCGTTTTCATGAAAATGTACTTCATTTTAATCGTGTTTAGAGTCGGTTTTGGACAGAGTTACGAGAACGTATGAATGTTTGAAAAGTTTATGTAAAATGTATAATTGAAATGGAGATAGAAATGATATTGTGAAGAAGTGATAAGTTGATAAATTGAGGAATGATAGAAGGTTGAGTGGTTTTATGTAAACTGTTTTTGTATGATAAATGAATTTTCTTTAAAGGTTTTCGAGGATGTTTTTAATTGATTTAGAGGCTTAAAAAGAAAAATTTCGTACGGGAAATTAGGAATAGTATGAGGGTCGTTACACACCGAGAGTTCCTAGTGGTAGGATATTCCAAGAGCTGGCTTACCTAAAACATAAGCACAGCATTACTAAACTTCATTCTAAACATTAGGAAATCTAAAGGGCTAGTTCTAAGGGTTCTATTCTTCGCCATTCCCGATTCATCGCTAAACCCCAAATCCCATCCCTTACTCTCTGTACTTCCAAAATGCACACATAGCCATCCACCAGTTATCTAGACACTAAAAACAGCAAGTAATCGAATCAAAACTCACCTTGGTTGGAGGGGAATCGCCTAGGGGAATCCGTCGAGCTGAGAGGTAAAAAGAAATGAAACAGTGGCGGCTACTCACACTGGACTCTTCCTTAAATACGTTATCCACTATGTAAAAATTCTAATTACCATCATGCCCTCGCCTGAACATTTATTAACCTAATCAATAACTCCCCCAACGCTTCTATAAAAGTACATCATAAATAATAAATTAAATTTTGGTTCAATGGAACCGGGTGCTACAGTAGGTATCTACTCCAAGGAGCATGAAATTCCAGCACGCATGACCTTAACATACCCTCTAGTATTTGAATTGTTCTCTCGGATTGCCCGTCCGTCTGTGGATGAAACGCCGTGTTGAAATCCAATCTAGTGCCTAGGGAGCTTTGCAAGCTTTTCCAGAACCTCGATGTGAATCTAGGATCTCGGTCAGATACAATCGACACTGGTACCCCATGCAGCTTGACAATCTCACTTATGTATAGTTCTGCATACTGGTCCATAGAGAATGTCATCTTCACAGGCAGAAAATGGGCCGACTTTGTCAATCGTTCTACTATGACCCAAATACTGTTATGGCCCTTAGCTGTCCTTGGAAGGCCAACAACAAAGTCCATTGAGATGTTCTCCCACTTCCATTCGGGAATTGGAAGAGGTTGAAGTGTTCCGCTTGGTCGTTGATGTTCAGCTTTGACTTGCTGACATATCATGCAGGACTCCACAAATTTGGCCACTTCATTCTTCATACTCGTCCACCAAAAGTGAAGTTTCAAGTCCTGATACATCTTCGTGTTTCCAGGATGCACAGAGAAAGGAGATGAATGGGCTTCCGACAAGATGTGCTTCCGTAGCTCTTCGTCTTTCGGAACATACCATCTGTTTTTGAACTTAAGAATACCATCTCCGGAATAACTGAAATCGGAAGAAGCCATTGGTACCTTGCTCACCATATCAGCCATCTCCTTTGAATTGGTCTTCTGGGCTTCCTTAATTCGGTCCAGGACAGTGGGCCGTAGCGTCAAGTTTGCTAGTATGGCTGACAGCCCAGAAACTATCTCCATATCAAACTTCTGTATCTCATTCCTCAAAGGCATCGACACGGTCGATATAGCTGGTTGCATAGTAGCTGGCATCCTTCTTAGCGCATCAGCTACCACATTAGCTTTACCAGGATGGTATTTGATCTCAACATCGTAGTCTTTTACAAATTCTAACCACCGCCTCTGTCTCATATTCAACTCTTTCTGAGTAAAGAGGTATTTCAAACTCTTGTGGTCAGAAAACACCTCACATGATTGTCCATATAGGTGATGTCTCCATACTTTCAGCGCAAACACAACTGCCGCTAACTCAAGGTCGTGAGTAGGGTAGTTTTGTTCATGGTTCTTCAATTGTCTGGATGCATATGCTACAACTTTCCCTTCTTGCATTAATACGCATCCCAAGCCAACCTTGGACGCATCACAGTACACGCTGAATTTACCGTCTTCAACTGGCAATACTAACAGAGGAGCAGTGGTCAATTTCTGCTTAAGTGTTTGAAAACTCAGCTCACAAGCTTCAGACCACTTGAACTTGATGTCCTTCCTCGTTAAGCTGGTCATAGGCTTTGCTATCACCGAGAATCCTTTGATGAACTTTCTGTAATAACCATCTAATCCGATAAAACTCCGTACCTCACTGGCACTTCTCGGTCTTGGCCATTCCTTCACTGCCAAAATCTTGGCTGGATCCACGGACACTCCTTCTGCCGACACCACATGGCCCAGGAAATTAATTCTGCTCAGCCAGAATTCACACTTTGATAGCTTGGCATATAATTGATGCTGCTTTAGGATTGACAGTACAATAGCCAAGTGCTTTTCATGTTCGGCCTCACTCCTGGAATAAACCAGAATGTCGTCGATGAAAACGATCACAAATTTATCCAAGACATCTTGGAATATCCTGTTCATCAGGTCCATAAATGCTGCCGGAGCATTAGTTAACCCGAACGACATCACTAAGAATTCGTAGTGCCCGTACCGGGTCCTGAAGGCGGTCTTTGGAATATCATTAGCTCTGACCTTCAACTGGTAATAACCGGAGCGCAAGTCAATCTTAGAAAATACCCGAGCTCCTTGTAGCTGGTCAAATAAATCATCGATTCTCGGCAACGGGTACTTATTCTTGTTCGTCAACTTGTTCAGCTCACGGTAGTCAATACACATCCGTAGGGACCCATCCTTCTTCTTGACAAATAAGACGGGAGCACCCCAAGGAGAGAAACTGGGGCGCACAAAACCCTTATCCACCAATTCCTTTAGCTAAGCCTTCAACTCCCTCAGCTCAATCGGTGCCATACGGTACGGATTCTTCGATACTGGTCCAGCACCTGGGTATACGTCAATCTCAAACTCAATTTCACGATCAGGTGGCAATCCCGGTAAGTCATCTAAGAAAACCTCTGAGAAGTCCCGTACTACCAGAATATTCTGAAGTTCCACCTCACTTAGCCTTTGGACATCCACTACGTGGGCCAGGAATCCGATGCACCCTAACTTCATCAGCCGTTGAGCTTTCAGGGAAGATATAACAGGCATACGGTGTTTCTTCGGTATTGGCTGGTAAGAGAATTCTACCTCATTCGGGCGTTTAAATAACACAAGCCCGGACCTACAATTTATGGTGGCATGGTGTCTAAACAGCCAGTCCATCCCCAGAATGACATCGTACCACTTCATACCGATGACAATAAGGTTGGCGTACAACTTCTGGTCTCCTACTGACACTATATCACCCCGCACCACCTGCTCGGAGTGCATAAACTCTCCGGACGGTAGCATAATGATGTAGGGTTGATCTGACGACGTACAATTAACCTTCTGTCTAACTACGAAGTCTATGGCCACAAACGAATGTGTGGCCCCCGTGTCCCACAAAGTATAAGCAGGTGTATCACATATTATAATTGTACCAGTTATTGCCGTGTGCAGATCAGCATCATCAACATCTTCCATCATTGCAAACACTCTCGGCACGGCTTAACCTGATCTGGTGTCGGGTATTGGGCAATCCCGAACAAGATGGCCTCCTTTGCCACATCGAAAACATTAGCCGGTAGCAAGCCTGCATTCTCCTTTGTGAGGCTTCTGGCACCGCGGGCATACTGAAAGTTGAGGAGCCCCCATTGGTCTCTTTCCTTTGTCTTGATAAAGGATGGCTTCATTGGACCTTTTAATGCCCTTGTTTTGTTGCTGTTGAGGTTGTAAATTTTGGCCCCTTTGCTGTTGTTGCTATTGCTGTTGAGGAACATGTCGAATAATCCCTCTTGGTGAATCCCTTTGTCTCTGGGACTTTATTTCTAAAGCCTCTAACTAATAAGCCTTGGCCACCACCTTCACATACGGTGCCTCATTGAACCCTCCAGTTGTGATTCCTCGCAAAAGGTCCATCTTCAACCCTTGAATGAACTGGTGCACTTTTTTCTCATCAGTGGCCACCAGGTGTGTTGCATATCGGGACAATGACTCAAATTTCTGAACATATTCGGCCACTGACCCATATTGTCGCAGCCGAGAAAATTCGAGCAACTTTTCCTTCCTCACTCCCCGGTCACAGTACTTTTCGTAGAAGATTTTCGTAAATCCATCCCAGCTTAATGCCACGGTAGTGGACTGCACTGTGTCCCACCAAAATCCAGCACTTTCGGTGAGATAGAATGTGGCGCAATTAACCTTTTTGTTGTCTTCTACTTCTGCATATCTGAACATCTTCTCCATTGTTCGAATCCAGGTTTCAGCACGGGTCGGGTCTGTAGACAGTCCATCAAATGAAGGCGGCTGGAGTCGCCAGAATCTGTCTCCACTGTTGTCTCGCGGTGCATTATCACGATTGTTATTCCCATGGTTATTGTTTCTATCATCTTCTCGGGCCGTCATGCGTTCAACCATGCGTGACTGTGTACCCACCAGTTCGGTTAGTCGGTCAATGGCACGAGAGCTTTCACTTGACTCTTCCTGACGTCCTCCCACCATTTCTAATAAACCCTATAAACAGAATAACCTAACTTAATAAACAGAACTTTTACAGAAATTTTTAAACACTTACAGTTGGTGGAGCGATCTCACGTGGCGGGTTGCGCAGTCAGACATTTCACAGAATCGGTTTTAAAACCTTATCTCTCTGATACCACAACTGTGACAGCCCGAAACCAAACCCGATCGGGGTCCGGGATCGGAGCCATCACTCCGGGACAGATAACAGAAAACGGGGACTATTTTTTTTTGTACATTGAACTTTTAAAACATTTACAGAGAGAGAGAAAGTTCTCTGGATTCGAAATAAAACGGGAAAACAATTAACATAATCGAGTTCTTTGAAGTTGATAGCAAAACAGATTTCAATAATGGATAGCAGAAGAGAAGAAGTGGCGAAGAAAATAAATAAACAAAAGTGAATAACAGAGAAGACGGGGAGGAACATGGAACAGAAAGGGCGAAGGAAATAATGAAATCGGGTGTGTGATGACGTCATCGAAAGATGTAATGACGTCATCGGCATATACAGATAGTAAACGAAATCGGCAGAAGGTGATGACGTCAGCCGGAAGATACAGGTAATAACGGAATCGGCAGAAGGTGATGACGTCAGCCGGAAGATGGATGACGTCAGTCGGAAGATGGATGACGTCAATCGGAAGATGGATGATGTCAGCCGAAAGATGTAACTAAACTGGGCGGAAGACTTGTGTGACGTCAGCCGGAAGATATAGTTTAAAAGAAGGAAACGGGCAGCAGTGGATGTACTTTAAAAAAAACAAAAATGAACAGTGACAACCGGTGTATAAAATTTTACAAGTAGCGGTGGACGTGATCGGATGACATGGTTTCTAAGGTGAAACTTAACAACTTTTAACAGAAAGACGTACAAACAGAGAGCATGAATACAGAAAACATAGAAGTTTCAGATTTCTCAAACCACATCAAAATGGGGTTCTCGAACACAACAGAAAATATGACAGAAACTCAAGGAATTTCACTCTACATAAAAGCTCTAAAACCAGAGATCATTCATGCATATGCTAACGGAAAATATTCCAAACCATTTCAGAATACTTCAAAACTTAATCCAACTGTCAAATACAGCACAAACAGAAGGCATGAAAGTTGTAGACCTTCAATACCCGATTCTAAACAAGGTTGTAGGACATACTTTACAATTGACAGATTCAAAGAAATAGACTGCATGGATAGCTCTAGAATTCGAGACCATCCATGCAAACCTTAAAACAGGAAAATATTCTAAAACATTTTAGAACATTCAGGACATGAGTTCAACTGTCAAATACAGTGATTTCTAAAACTGAGACATCAGAACTTATACATTGTTCTAAAGGTAAAACCTCTGAAACAGTACAGAACCTAACATGCAATTGCAGAATCTACCAAAAGAAGAGGTTTTACAAAATTTTACAACACAACGAGAACTTCCAGAAGACTTTACAGATATAGACATTACAGAAAACTTAAACCTCGGGTCAGAATTTATCTGGCTGCAGCAACCACACCCACATGAGCTCAATCCACCAGCCACCTATTCATCAGACTGAGGCACGAAGTCCTCATTTTCAG
This sequence comes from Begonia masoniana, assembly GCA_022432975.1. Taxonomy (NCBI): domain Eukaryota; kingdom Viridiplantae; phylum Streptophyta; class Magnoliopsida; order Cucurbitales; family Begoniaceae; genus Begonia; species Begonia masoniana. Next base: position 32,117,361 of record CM039513.1, read on the forward strand.
GTTCAGTACCTACATTAGAGAGTTCACCTATGAGCCTAAAGCTCAGTAAGAACATAATAGATATGCAGTGATGCAAAATGCTATGCATGCGGTTTTCAGAAATACAGTGACAGTACAGAACATTACGTTTCAGTGGCAGAGGGGTATAAGTGGGGCTTATAGGGAAACAGGCAGTGCACGACAGGCACAACAGATTTTCAGAACAGATTCAGAATAGAAACAGTAGGCCAGTCCCCGTCCCGCACTTAACCGGTACATTTCAGTCAGATTTTATCTTATTTAGTTTCAAACAGTGTACAGAAAACATTTGCATGTCTTTCAGAGAAAACGTGTATGCATGAACAGTGCTTGAACTTAAACAGGCAGAGAGCAGATGACAGAAATAACAGAACATATGGTGAAACAGAACATAGACAACTCAGAACATAACTATAACCTTTCTACCCAAAACAACCCGACAGAACAGAAAACCTAGTACCTCCGAGATGTAGGGCCTTAAGGGCTAACCTACGGATATGAACTTACTTGTTGCTGCAGAGTTGATAGTCCTGAACGTCTCGGAAATGTTCGAACCTGTACATGCACGTTAAGAAAATAAACAAGCTGCAAATGCTAACAAATAAGTTAGAAGAATTTGTTCCAAACTCATTCAAACCCTTAGAAAACAAATCGGTGTGTTTTCATCCAAAAACAGTGAGTTTTACCAAAGTATCACTATCCTTCACTCCAACCAAAACTCACTTTAAACTTGTCCAAACTTGTTAGCATTTAAAAGATGCTTACCCTAGTAGAAAAACAGAAAGGAGCCGAGGAGATCAAAGTAGCTTCGATGGCTGATTGTCGAGAGAGTGCCGAGAAGAGAATGGAGAGAGAGCAGAGAAGTGAAATGAAGAGGGTTTCATGTAGGAGGAGGAACTTAACTTCCTCAACAAGTTGCCAGGTGTCAGCTATCCATTGGCTATCTCCCACCAACCTTAATTTCTCCCCAATTTACCCTTCCATGCATTTTAAACTTAGTGTTTAGTTTAGTTACACATTAGTTTGGTTCACCCCTCACTAAATGCTCCAACATTTTACAATGAAGTTGCTATCGTATTTATGGCAATTTAAATCCATACAATAATTCAACAGATTATTACATGGCCAAAATGCCGGGTGTTACATGGAGCCATAGTATGACATGCAATCTATCTAATTTATATAGATAGAAAATTTCTTATATATATAGAAATTGATCGTATCTTGGGTTATGGAATCAAAGAAAGAGAGATATTTTAAGAGAAAGGGAATATCAATTCACTGTTGAGAAACGAAAGAAGACTTACATCTCTAAGTTTCACTTAGACATAGCTCGCTTCTTTTTGGGGGTGATAGTGGAAAAGTTGACAGATAAGTCACCCTTACTGCCACTTTATAGAATCGTACATAACATTTTCACCTCAAGATAAAGAATATCGTAATCGTTCAATTCTTTCGAATTCATTGGATCATTTTTCTCGTTCGAGAATCTTTCCTTTCTTCCATTCCGTCCCAAAAGTGAATGGGACCAATTTAGACACGTTTTCCTTCATTTGGAATCTGGGCTCTTCTACTTCATTTTAATTGACTTATTTTTTTTATTCTTTTACCTCTTTTTTTTTTCTTTTTTTTTTATTCCCTTACATCATTCCTTAACTCCCATAAGTTTGATCCTGTAGAATCTGACCCATTTTTTCATTGAGCAAAAGGTATGAAATAAATCAAATTGATTTTTTGATAAAAAGTGCTATCAAATAGATAAATCGTCATTTTTTTCCTCTTTCTCTATCCCTATCCCAGGAGCACAGCGTTTGAATCAATAGAAGACCTTTTCTCCTATATCTGTGTGAATCAATATTATTACATTCCAATTTCTTCCCGTTACCTCTCAAAGAAAATGCCGAATTGGATCCCAAATTGATGGGTTAGTGTGAGCTTATCCATGTGGTTATGCACTCTTCGAATAAGAATCTATTTTATGAAAGATTCTGGCTTTCATGCTTTGGTTAGCCTCCAGGATCCTTTCGATGACCTGTGTTATGTTGAAGGGATATCTATATGATTTGATCTGATTGATTGCATAAAGCCCCCAGTAGCATGGGAACCGAGAAAAGTATACAGAAAAGACAATTATTTTCTATTCAATTAGTATTAATTAGTGATCTCGACTCAGTGAGTTCTTTCTTCCTTGATCAACTATTGGCACCAGTCTTATATTTTGTCTCTGTAGACCGAGAAGAAAGGGGGCTCAGAGAGAAGAAGATTGTAACATGAGAGAAGTAAGGAGGTCAACTTCTTTCAATATACAACACAGATTCGGGCAATGCAATGCAGTTAAACTCTTATGTCGATCCGAATAAATCATCCTTTCCAAGGAAGTCAATATTTGTTTGCTAGGCAAGAGGATAACAAGTTATAAATTCTGTCTTGGTAGGACATGTATTTCTATTACTATGAAATTCATAAATGAAGTAGTTAATGGTGTCGGGTTACCATTATCTTTTTTGCAGTTACGAATCTTGTATGTATTCCTAAGAAATGTTGCTCATTTTTTGGAGTCCTTATCTTGTATCTATAGAGGGGTGTGGAAACACATAAAAACTTTTAAATGGAAATGGAAAATAGATGTAACTCCAGTTCATTGGGAAATGGTAAAATCTTTGGCACAAGAAGAAGGGCTTGATCCGTATCATCTTAACTTGGTTCTTCTTTCTCTATTTTATTAAGAATATCGAGTTAGGTTCTTTTCCTACCCGTATCGAATAGAACATGTTGAGTCAAATCTTCTTCATGTAAAACCTATTTTATTTAGATCAGAAAAATCATACAGTTACACATAAAAACTTTTTAATGGAAATGAAAAAGAGATGTAACTCCAGTTCATTGGTAAATGGTAAGATCTTTGGCACAAGAAGAAGGGTTTGATCCGTATCATCTTCACTTGGTTCTTCTTTCTCTATTTTATTAAGAATATCGAGTTTGATTCTTTTCCTACCCGTATTGAATATAACATGTTGATCCAAATCTTCTTCATGTAAAACCTGCTTTATTTATATTGGAAAAATCATACGGTTTTATGAAACCATGTGCTATGGCTCGAATCCATAGTCAATCCTATTTACGTTACGATAGGATCAGTTGACAATTGAATCTCATTTTTCCCTTTCTTTTCATTTTTGTATCCGTAATAGTGCGAAAAGAAGGAAGACCCAACTCCAAGTTGTTCAAGAATAGTGGAATAGTGGCATTGAGTTTCTTGAATCTTTATCATAGGATTATACAGTTCTATTTCTCGATGGAGGGCAAGGGAATGGATATAACTCAGTGGTAGAGTGTCACCTTGATGTGGTGGACGTCATCAGTTCGAATTATCCCTAAACCCAATGTGAGTTTTTATATTGTTACTTGCTCCCCCGCCGTGATAGAATGGATAAGAGGCTCGTGGGATTGACGTAAAAGGGTAGGGATGACTATATCTCTGGGAGCAAACTCCAGGCGAATATGAAGTGCATGGATAAAAGTTATGCCTTTGAAAGACAATTCTGAATCAGCTTTGTCTACGAACAAGGAAACTATAAGTAATGCAACTATGAATCTCATGGAGAGTTCGATCCTGGCTCAGGATGAACGCTGGTGACATGCTTAACACATGCAAGTCGAACGGGAAGTGGTGTTTTCAGTGGCGGATGGGTGAGTAACGCATAAGAACATACCCTTGGGAGGGGAACAACAGCTGAAAATGGATTCTAATACCCTGTATTATAGAAGGCTGAGGAGCAAAAGGAGGAATCCGCCCTTTCGATTATTAGTTGGGGCTCACATCTAATTAGCTATTGTCTCGCTCTCAACTTGGCCCTTCCTTCTACTTGACTAAGTAATATTCTACTCGTTTAGTGGGTCTATGGGCTAGGCCATGGTGCAATCAGCTATGATATCCTATACTCAACTTTTTCTTTAGTAAGTTCATCTACAACTTCTGGCGGTGCCCTCGTGGGCACTTTCCTCTCTGGATCTATATGGTCTAATCGAAGTCAACTGACTCACATGGAATACAGGGTGAGTTTTCACCGAGATGATCACTTGAGTTTACAAACTACCTCTCTTATCCTCTTCTCTACAAGATCTACTTTCTTGTTCCTTCAAACCGGGCCAAGCCTTTAGGTTAAGTTGGTTGTTTAAGTTAAGTAGGTTGGGCTAGGTTTGGTTGATCTTTTGGAGTTATCTTCAAGAAGGGTCGTCACTCCCTTGATACGCCTTGCCTTGCTACTTCATCTAAGTGGGTTTGGGCTAGGTTGTTGTGCTCTTGCCACCTCTTGGAAAAGAAATAGGCTAATGGGCAAGACCACTCTTGCCGCAGTGGTGTGAGGCATCAGAGGCTATTGCCTCGTGGCCAACCTTAATTTCAATTGAAGTAGAGGGCTGAAGTTCGACGCAAAGCTTTTTTCTTTGTTGTTAAGTTATAGAAGCACTGAGCAACATCTAACAGCTCCAGTCCTTCTGGTTTCCACCAAGGTGTCTTAACTTAAGTAGTCCTCAAAGAGTCCTTTTATTATCTCTGTCTGAGCTTTCAAAGATATACCGACCTTTAAATATCTATCAGGTTTTCATCAATTTCACATAACATAAAAAAAGCTCTTTTCATCATCAAAAACAACCCGATTTACGAGACCTCTTGCATTACCATAATAAAAAAGAAAAGAGAGAAATTCAATTGCTAGTGTGATTTAGAATTTACCTTTCTAAAGGAATAGCAATGGGGGAGCATCCGGGAACAAGAAGATGAAATCGGAGGATGAATTCTATTTAATAACGTACAAATAGGTTGAAGGAAAGAAATCAAAGGTCAGCTTCTATGATTTCATCTATATCAAATATGAATATCAGAATAGCTTATATAGTCATGATGCAATTAATGTCCACCTCATTTTTAGGATTTGAATGGAACAATGGAGAAGTAGGAAGACTTTGGTGATTCATAATGGGTATCTATAATATCTATGTCCTATGACAAAAAATATGAATATTGAACCATGATAAAAAGTATACCCTGTAGTAACATAGTAGTTCTCCTAATCGACTATTTATCATCATAATGAAGATTTCGTTTTTAAACTAATAAAAAAACTACTCGCTAGGTGGTTATCTTTTTTTCATATCTATATCTTTTACCCTCTAGTGAAAATATGAAGAAAACTAAGAAAAAAGTTTCATGAAAAATGGAAAAAAAAATTTCGCAATTACACCTATTTCTTAGGGCGTTTAAAGAGCGTGACTTTCCTATAAATGAGTTAGTTAAAAGGGCCCATTTGATTCAATGCATGAATTAGACCACTATGAGTTTTGTTTACCACGCGCGCACGCACACGCGCGCGCGCACACACACACACACACAAATATATATATATCATTCGTGTCTCTGTTATAGTTATAACACGGCGAAACAAAATGGTTCGCATAAAATCCAATGATAAAATGAGAAAAAATCAGAAGTTTAAGTTGTACTCCTAATTTCCTGAGATTGTAGTTCAATCGGTCTGAGCACTGCCTTGTCAAGGAGGAAGTTGCAGGTTCAAGCCCCGTCAGTCCCGACGGATCAAAATCCAATAAAAAAAATACACCAATTCATCTCATCATTTTCTATGAAAAGGAGTACACAGAATTTCATTCCAAATGGGATCCTCAAATTAATCTTCTTTTTTGAATATTTATTGTATTGGAGCTCGTCTTTCTTCTTGGTTTTCCAAGAAGATTAGATCATTCAAAAGAACAAATGAAGGAGTTTCGTTCACTTCCCTTTTTTCCATTTTGCCTCTTTTTTTTGGTTTGTTTATAACTAATGGAAGTGTAAAGGCAGGCAGATGAGACTATTTTTCTTGTATTTATTTGAGTTAATAAAAAAGAGAAAGATAAGAAATCTAATTTTGAATTAGGTATGGATAAAGAATCTTCCTATGTTATACTATTGTATTCTCGGTGCAGATATCGTTATTCATAATATTTTATACGATTCAATATCATCGAAATCTCATTCATCCCTTTGGAATGTCTTTACAGGAAAAATTATTTTCATCTCTATAGGATTCAATCTTGAGTTATTACGAATTCAAGAAAAATGAAACGATGAGATTCGATTTTGGAAGTGAATATTTTTGCATTTATTGCTACTGCATTCTTCATTCTAGTTCCTACTACTTTTTTTTACTACCAAGTATAGTATAAACCTTAAGTGAAAAGAAATTGATTCATTTTCTTTTAATGCAAATGGAGTTCTTTTATAGTTATTCCCAATGATTGAAGAAATGAAAGAGATTACTATTCCATGGAATGTGTAGTGATTTTGAATTGACCCAATTAGCTATAAGGTTCTTTTTGCTACCGTCATAAGGTTCAACTAACCGTTGGTTTGCTTAAACAAGATTTCACTTAAGTGAACCCAACGCAAATTTAGTGAAACCTAAGTGTAGCTAGGTCACGTGAAATGTGAAGAACCTTTGCTTCCTTTTTTAGACACCTTCTATAATTATTCCCTGGAGCACAAGAGCTAGGGTAAATTCGTCAACTGGATAGCTATAGTACGAAGTTTGGGGGAGGGGGAATATATATATTCTATATATTAACTTTTCAATCAGGTATTTTATGTATAGGTGAAAAAGGGAATGAAATGGAGCTAGTGAGTGGCAATTGGTTCAGCGGTGCTATCAAAAACTGTGTTCTATGTGTTATCAGAGCCACTCGTCCCTTCTCCTTTCCTTTCAGCCAAGGCCAAAGTCTAATCTCCCGTAGCTAATGAAAGAGAATACCTTCAAGGAAAACAGACTATAAGCCCTAAGAGCCCGCAAGCACACCTCTGTCTCTCTATTAAAAAAAAGCCCTAAATGAGTTGAGTAAGGATAGTAAACTCCTTGTTTTCCTTTCGATAGCTATCGAGTTTTTCCTATTTTCAAGTCAAGCAAGAAAGCAAGTGGATTAGAAAAAGTCTTTCTGGTTGTCTCAGAAAAGAAATTTCTTACTAGGGGGAGGTGCTTAACCATATCCTTATACTTGTTTGTTTGTAAAAGGTCTAAGGATATGGTTAAGAGAGCTAGTTGGCTCAAAACAGCTTTATATGTTAAATGTTATATAGTGTTACTTATGCCCGCCTATGGATAAGTGGGTGTTGAGATTGACACGAATCCTTACCGTATCTGATATCCCCTAGCAAGGCTCGAGAGATCTCGAGTGATACCAAACTTCCATAGAAGACTGATTCGTTGTTATGACACCCTTAATTTCATTTGAAGCCTTAATTGAAGTAGAGGGCTGAGGATCGGTCTCTCTGTGTCCTCCCTGTGAAGGTTGAAGAGTGACCTTCACATTCTTTTCTCTTCTGTCTATCAATAGTTGCATGAATTGCACGATGAATGTGAAGAAATAGACCATTATCTCAGAAATAATGAGTCAAACTTGTATTTGCAGTGAATCCCAACTTCGTAGACATTCATTAATAGCTCTACCGTAATACTTAGCGGATAATCCCAATTTCAGTTTAATAGTACATCCCAATGGGGGGCACGACTATAAGCTATGTTGTTGTAACTTCTCATTTTATTGATGACTTTTGACAATTAAATAAATGACTTTTAAGATTTCGTAATCGTTATTATCATCAAACTAGTATTACTATTTATCAATATATTGTAACAATATTACAAAAATATTCTATTAGAGATAGAACATTTAGTATAACTCTTGGTAATACTAGTGCTAACGATGTTGCTATTTCTCATTTTAAAAATTATTTTCAATTAGATATTACTCTCGATTCTCTTTTTCATATGAGTTGTATATGTCGTATTTTGAATTTAGTTGTTAAAGATGGTATGATATATATTTCGCCTTATATTGAATTAATTTGATTGGCAATTTCTTATATCATTGGATCTAATTCAAAACAACAAGAATATATAAGATTTTTTATTTGTGCTTTATTAATAAGAAAATACAAAGTATTAAACTTGACAAATCTAGTTGTGATGTTATTAATACATTTCTTGATTTTTTAAAACCATTTTATGATTTCTCATTTTGTTCTCCCAATTTTTGTATTGTAAAACAGACAACTTAAACCAAGAAAATTAAAAACTGATGTAGATAATAGGTGAAATTTGACTTATTTAATGTTGAAAAATGCTAGGTCATATTGGCAAGTTATTTGTGCTTTTATTAATAAGAAAATACAAAGTATTAAACTTGACAAATCTAGTTGTGATGTTATTAATACATTTCTTGATTTTTTAAAACCATTTTATGATTTCTCATTTTGTTCTCCCAATTTTTGTAAACTTAACTAATATGCCTCAAGGACCCATGACACGATCCCGAGCCAAGACGTTGGCCTCAGCCAATCCTCTTTCTGACAAGTTTGCTCTTTTTGCAGGAAAAGACTATTTTGAGGGTTTGAAGTGGGAACCAAACATCCTACACATGGAGAAGCCTCTCTATATGTTAACTTGGGAGCAACACTCGGCAACATCAATTGTTGAAGGAGGAATTTTATTTTCTTTTAACAAATGATGTAACCGAGCATATCTTATTTTCTTTTCACCAAAAACACCTAGTTTCTTTTATATTGCTTTGCATAAATGGCTGAACACGTTTGGAGGGAGAATGAGCTGCATTTGTAGAGAGAAATGAACTACATTTGAAGGGAGAAAAGTACATTTAATCGTGGGAGAGAGAAACGTTGTACTCGGCCGATGAGGTGGCCGAATGGCATGCCACTTCTAAAGCCTTCTTCTCTTTTTTGTGAGCTGAACCCTAAATTGTAATTGAAGAAGGGTATTTAGCCTTGTCTTAGCTGCTGTAGCAGTCACTTTTGAAAAATGAAAAGCTAAAGTTATCTTCCAAAAAAAAACCGAGCCACTTTGAGTCTCAAAACTCATTGCCGCCAATGAGTCATATCCGAGCACTTTGGTGTCCATTGCTTTTAAGTTTGTGAGTATTCTTGGAAGCTCTTTTTATTACTCTTTTCACTGCCTTCTTGGAGGGTAGTATTCATAGCAAAAAAGCATAAACTCTCTTCTTTGCGAGCTGAAGTATTCTTCCCTTAGAAAAGCCATAAACCCGAGAGGTCCAAGTTTTATCACCTTCCGAACTAGCAGCACTTCCACACTGCATAACTTTTCATCCACAATGTATCAACCCTTAATATTTTTAGGGTCTTACAGTCACACCCCAAGTAAGATTGTGTTAAATTGTCACGTTATTTGGAGTTATATAGTGAAAGGTGTGCTGCTCAGAAGTTAGTCTTTTCTCTGCTAACATAGCAGTATTTCTAAGCAGATTGAGTCATCCTGACTCTTCCGTGCATAACTTTTTGGCCACTCTATATTTTTCATTGAAATTTTAAGGGTGTTTCATACATGTGAGAGGTACGCTCTTGTTAAAATTTCAAAGCATTTGGATATGTTTTTCATTATTTGTGTCTGTTGGAATCTGGAGAACCTTGGTGATTATCAATTGGAAATCTAAGGGAAACTAGTGCTTTTGTTGTCACACAAGTTGTCATTAGGTTGAAGCGTATCATTTGGTATCAGAATCTTACTGTTATCCTTGATTGTTTTGCTGTGTTTTGGTGTTTTTGGCTAAATGATGACCAGAAGTGGTGTCAATCATAATCAAAATCGGGATAGTATTGTGCAACCACCTGAGGCACCTAACCCGAAGGTTGGTGAGACTAGCTACCAAGGTCAAATTGATGACATTAACCAAAAATTGGAGAACATTAGTCAATGGTTAATGGAGTTGAGAAATGATTGTGTAAGGTCCCCTAAAAATCCTTTACCTAGGAGAAGAGCCAAGAATCCGAGGAGGAGAAACCAACACAATGAATTTGTTGAAGAAATGAACTCCAAAGATGCTGAGTTTGACAATGATAGGCACGACCCTAGTGAGGACTTGAAGCATGTCAAGTTATCAATTCCTTCATTTAATGGTTCTTGTAATGGAGACGTGTTCCTAGATTGGATGAACAAGGTGAAAAAGGTCTTTGAATACTACAACTAGTCTAAAAGGGTGAAGTTACAATTGGTGACTTTAGAATTGACGGGATATGTTAGTTTATGGTGAGACAACTTAAGAGCCCAAAGAAGGCGTGAGGAAGAAGACCCGATTGTGACTTTGAGGGTTATGAAATCTTTGATGAGGAAGAGGTTTGTACCAAGCCACTACAAACAAGAATTGTTCTTATAATTACAAAGTTTGAAACAAGATACACAATCGCTTGAAGAATACTTGACCAAATTTGAGACACTCAAGATTAGGAGTGGAGTTGTGGAACCCGAAGAGCAAGTCATTGCAATATTCATAAGGGGTTTGTAAATAGAGATTAGTGACATTGTAGAGTTACAAACGGTGGATACCATGGATGCGGTGGTACAACTTGTTTTGAAAATTGAAAGGCAAGGGAATTAGCAATTGGTTTCCTCTTAAAATCGAGAATTTTTTCAAGCCACCAAATAAGGTGGATGACAAGAAGTCTTTTACCAAGAATTGGCCCCCAAAAGGGGTAGAAGACAAAAATATAATGGAGGATGCAAATCGACCGAGAGAAAGAGAAATCAAATACTTTAAATGTCTTGGATTGGAACACATTGCTTCCCTATATCCCAATAGAAGAGTAATGATTCTTAAAGAGGGCACATGTGAAGTAGTGAGCGAAGATGAGCATGAGAAAGGTTCTAGTAAGAACTTTGAAAGTCAAGAGGAGGTTTATCATGCACAAAAGGGACCACTCTTGATGGTTATCCAAAGAGCCCTCATTTCCAAGGCCAATGAAGAAGATAGTCAACGGGAGAATATCTTCCATAGCCGGTGTTTGATCATGGAAAAGGTTTGCTCCCTCATCATTGACGGAGGAAGCTGCACCAATGTGGCTTTTCTTGAATTAGTGGACAAGCTTGGGTTGGAGACCACTACACATCCAAACCCCTACAAACTAAGGTGGTTGAATGATTGAGATGACGTCAAGGTTTCCAAACAAGTGTCCATCAAATTTTCTATTGGAGGTTACAAAGATAAAGTGCTTTGTGAAGTGGTGCCTATGAGTGCTAGCCACCTATTGTTGGGGAGACCTTAGCAATTTGATAGAAGGGCCTCTCATGATGGGTATTCAAATTTCTATTCTTTGAAATTTTAGGGAAAAATGATTAAGTTTGTCCCACTCAAGATGGAACAAGTTGCTAGAGATGAAGAAGCAAGGAAAAGGGGAAAGATAAGTCCAATCTTTTCATGTTCAAGAAGGAGTTGAAGAAGTCTCTCTTATAGGGTAGGTCTCTCATTCTCTCATTGTTTCGGGAAAAGATGAAAGAGCTAGGATAAATTCTCATGAAAGTTATAGCTCTCTTAAACCAATTTGAAGATGTATTTTTAGAGGAGCTACCACAAGGCCTACCACCCTTTCAGGGTAATGAGCACTAAATTGAACTACAACTGAGGTTGTGCTTCCAAACCACCCTGCTTACAGAATGAATCAGAGGAAACTAAAGAGTTGCAAAGTCAAGTAGAAGAGTTACTAGAGAAGGGTTACATCCGGGAATCAATGAGCTTTTGTGCCATACCTACCCTTTTAGTGTCAAAGAATGATATGTCAATGAGAATATGTGTAGATAGCCGATTCATCAACGAAATCACCATCAAGTACCAACTTCCTATTCCGCGGCTCGAAGACATGCTAGATGAGCTTAGTGGAGCTTCCTATTTTTCCAAGGTGGACCTAAAAAGAGGCTACCACCAAATTCGAACTAAGGAATGAGATGAGTGAAAAACGACATTCAAAACCAAGTATGGGCTTTTCGAATGATTAGTGATGTCTTTCGGCCTCTTCAATGCTCCTAGCACCTTTATGACACCGAAGTTTTTAACGTGGTTCGACCAATCTTGTCTACTTCCACGCTCTAAGGCTCCCCCTGAAGATTCTTTCTTTCTCCTCACGAGAAATCTAGATCGAACTTCATTGGCGTCGATCTACTGCCTTTTAAAATTCTGGATTGCTCTTCACGGGCGTCAATCTACTGCCTTACAGTTTTTGCAAGATGAAAATAGTTTTGAGTACAAAGCTACACTCTCTCAAATGCTAAATCTCAAATTGTGATATGGAGAAGTGTAAACAAAGATTATTGCGTAAGCTCGTAGGAGTTCAGAGTGACTGTTCAAAAGATTGACAAAAGTTCTTCTCCCGAGCTTCATTCTTCTTTATATACTCTTGTCTGTAATCCGCGTCTCATTCAAAAATATGACCGTTGAAAAGCATCCGTACGTAGAAAAAATAGCCGTTGAGATCTGGAGTCGCTATCACTCGCGGTCTTTAATTCGGAATTATTAAAACTCTGGACGTTCCCCCTTTAGACGAATGAGTTTGGATGAATGCTTCGCATCAATTCGTTATTCTGTCTTTGAACACTGGCTTGTACATTTTGGACGCTTACTCGTCGGACGAATACTTTGGACAATTACTACTCGAACGAGTACTTTGGACGATTGCTATTTAGACGAGTACTTTGGACGATTGCTTTTATCTTTACTTTGGACGACTGTGTCTGTCTTTACTTTAGACGATTGCATATGACTTATAACTTCAGACGATTGCATCTGACTTATAACTTCTGACGATTGCGTCTGACGAGTAACTTCGGACGAGTACGCTGTTCTACGTTTGGACGAATGCGTTTGTCTTTCAATGTGGACGAAAGACTTCGGACTACTAACACTTAACCAAAAATATTAGAAACATAATACCCTTTTCAAAGGGCATTTCCAGATAAATGTAATGAACACAATAATCCAATTATGCAGTTTATATATTTCATATTAATCACAATCCTCAAAAAACATAGTTAGACTTAAACACTATTTAAGTCAACAATCTCTACCTTTTTGATGATGACAAATATATAATCTATTTCAACATACTAATCTGCATTTAAGCTACATACTCCCCCATACTCTATGCAGTATTCCTTATCAATAAGTCGTAAGTATGTATTCAGTAATTTCTCAATGATGCATTCTGTAAATTCTATATCATTCAGTAAATTCTAAATGCATCCTTAAGTAAATTCTAAATGCTATATCATTCTCCCTCTTTGACATTATCAAAAATAAACACGGAAAGGATGAATGACATTCAGCACATCACGTTATAGACGACAGGAAAAAACAGGCATAGTTTGGCAACATGTTAAGAATTCACAGTGTAAAAAAAATATCAGTCACAGTGTGATAAAAAATATAAAGAATAAAAAATATTCCTAGTTCTCGGGGGAGGATGGATTCTTCCAGCGCATGATATTCCATAATTGATCAAGAAAATCATCCTTATCAGGAGGGGATTCCACCTGAGGATTAATTTCCTCAACAGGAGAGAAAGGAGGAACACTGTCTGCATTAATTGCATCCCCTGCATCTTCCATAGGCATATCGACAGGGTCAGCTATTGCAAGAGCAGCAGGAACAGCACCAACATCAGCAATATCTTGATTACAAGTAGCTGGTTGATCAACAATAGTTGGAGCAAGAGTTGGCTCAGCACTAGAAGGATCAGCTGAAGTAGCTGGACGAGCTACCTCAAGATTCTCGTCACTTTCATCCAAATTCTCATTCGCATTAGAGAGCTCACCAGCACTTCTAGTCATAAGGGTGCTAAGGTCTCCAATATGAGTGATAACCCTGGCACAATCTCGCCGCAATTGCACTGTTAAATGAGTTGAATGGAATCTAAAGGAGGAAATGACATCATCAATAGCTGTACTTTGATTTGATTCCATTAGATCAATCCGTTTGTACAGTCCTTGAATGGCAGCTGCGAGATTGTCTAGTTGAGATGGGACAGAAGCTTCAAAGTGATCTTGGCGGGAAAGGTACATGGACTGAAAGGATTTCTAACCAGTGCCAAGGCTTTCGATGCTTGCCGGAAGCTCATGATATTGTTCCTCAGAAATAGAATTCCTCACTGGAGAAGTAGGAGGACCTTTAGGTCTAGGAGGAACACGAGCTGGCAATAAAGGGATCTGAGTAGGAGAGGGAACAGGAGTTGGAGTGATTGGACGTGGAAGAGGTTGGAGTGGAATATCAGCTTAGACTGGAGGAAGAGCATGATCACTCACAAGCTCCTGAGAGTGAAATTGAACATGACTAACCTCTTCAGGAGTTTGAATAAGAAGAACTAGAGGTGGCAGAGGATCAAGGACAGGAAGCAGAGTGTCATCTTGAGCACTTTCTTCCTCTTCTTCTTCGGTAATGATCAAGCGCCTTGAAACACCTCCTCGACCGACTTTTTCAACCAACACACCTTGAGCATTTCTTGTTATTCTCATTCTTGACAAGGTGGAGGATGGGAAGAAGTCTGATTTCTTCAGGACTAAGAGTGTGTTAGAATCCTGTAACCTGACACCAAACCTTTGAAAAATCTTCATTAGCAGAAGATTGTATGACAGAGACTTGGATACATTGCAGATAACTTGAAGCATCCAATTTAGAACAATGCATCCAACATGAAATGGTTCATTTTTGAATAGCTGGCCAAGCAAGAATAGATCCATTCCACTGACATGGTCTCTATGACCATCGACTGGCAAGATGTTGTAGTGGATCATCTGGTGAATGACTCTAGCCCTAAGGTTCAAATCCTTACTCTTCAACTTTAGGAAAGAGTTGCTTAGATCCTTGGCAATCAATTTGACTAATTCCTTGCCTGCTGGCTTCTCGAGAAAGGACACATTCAGAAACTCACAATGAAGGACTTCATAGATAGCTTCCTAGGTCAGTTCAATATGTCGTCCATAGACATAACTCCTGAGTATGAGGGGTCGTGTAGAATGTTCTAGATTTGCATAAAATATTCTAATCGGAGTTTCACAATAAGGAGCCTCAAAATCAAACAGCCCCATTAATCTCATCTTAAGTAATGATTCATCTAAGTCCAAACCAGACAAATCACGAAAAACTACTCTAGAACGAATAAGAGGTTTGGTTTCAAAGCCTTCATAGTACCTATTAAAGACGGCCTGATTTATGAACTCGTGATTTGGCCATTGAAGAGGCGAAGGAATTGTGACGGACTGTGCATCCACTGGATGTGAAGTCTTTTACTTTTTCCTCGAGAAGACTTGTTCTGCGCGAGAGGAAGATGCCATTGAAAAAGATATAGATTTCTGAACAGAGACGGATTTACACGAAGATCAGAGAAGAATAGGAATTTCTGGACAAACGAAAGGAATTGAGAGGTTTTAGAAGAGTTTTCAAAAGTTAGAGTTTTTGTAACATTTCGAAAGATTTTATAGTCCATTTTGACAATGTCCATTGTGACAACGTCCATTGTCAACGTCCATTGTGACAACGTCCATTGTCAACGTTCATTCATTTCAGAGAGGAGTAAATCTTAGAGATCGTCTATTTTTTTATTGACCACACTGCTTATTGGCCAATATTCTCCAATCAGAAAAAATGAACCTTAATTTTTCTCATGCCTAATGAGACCTAAACTTATTCTAATATTATTAAAGATCTTCTCATCTAATGGTTGATAAAGATATCTGCCAATTGATCAGGAGAGTTGACAAATTCTAAGGAGATACCCCTTTTCTAAACATGATCTCTAATGAAATGATATCTAACATCAATATGCTTAGTCCTAGAATGTTGGATAGGATTCTTAGAAATGTTAATAGTACTAGTGTTGTCACATCTAATTGGAATCCTATCATAGAGTAGATTGTAATCTTCCAAAGTTTGCTTCATCCAAAGCATTTGTGCACAACAACTGCTAGTAGCAATATATTCACTTTCGACCATTGAAAGTGCAACAGAATTTTGCTTCTTGGAGTACCAGAAAACAAGAGATTCACCTAGAAATTGACATGTTCCACTGGTACTCTTTCTATCTACAAGGCTTCTAGCATAATTAGAGTCGGAATATCCTATGAGATCAAAGGATGTACCCTTCGGGTACCATAAACCTAAATCATATATCCTACTTAGATATTTAAAAATTCTTTTAACAACAGTTAAGAGAGATTCCTTAGGGGAAGCTTGAAATCTAGCACATAAGCACACACTAAATAGGACATCTTGCCTGCTAGCCGTTAGGTATAATAGAGAACCAATCATACCTCTATACTTCTTAATATCCACACTTATCCCATTTTCATCTTTGTCCAGCTTAGTAGTGGTGCTCATTGGGGTTTTAGATGGCTTTGAGGAATTTAATCCGAATTTCTTTAAAAGCTCTTTAATGTATTTTTCTTGACAAAAGAAAATGTCATCTGGAGTTTGACTAATCTGAAATCCTAAGAAGAATTTTAACTCCCCCATCATACTCATTTCAAACTCACTTTGCATAACAGTGGCAAACTCATTACAAAGTGAAACATTTGTAGAACCGAATATGATATCATCAACATAGATTTGAACTATAAGAATGTCTTTGTCCTTTTACATGGTAAAAAGGGTTGAATCGGTATTGCTCTTTTTGAACTTTCTTTCCTCAAGGAAATTCTTCAACCTATCATACCAAGCTCTAGGAGCTTGCTTAAGTCCATATAGAGCATTCTTGAGCTTATAGCATGGTCAGGCTTGTCATAGACTTCAAATCCTAAGGGTTGCTCTACATAAACTTCTTCCAAGATATAACCATTTAAAAATGCACTCTTATCATCCATTTGAAAGAGTGTGAAGTTTTTGTAGTAAGCATAAGCTAAGAGCATCCTAATATATTCTAGTCTAGCTATGGGTGCAAAGGTTTCTTCAAAGTCTATTCCTTCTTCTTGGTTGTAACCTTTGGCTACTAATCTAGCTTTGTTCCTAACAACAACACCATTGTCATCCAGCTTATTCTTGAACACCCATTTTGTTCCTATAATGGGATGATCATCGGGTTTTGGAACAAGTTCCCAAACATTGTTCCTTTCGAATTGGTTTAATTCATCTTGCATAGAAACTATCCAATTTTCATCCAATTCGGCTTCTTCAAACTTCTTAGGATCTATTTGTGAGATAAAGGCTACATTTACACAGAGATTTTTAAGAGAGGCTCTAGTTTTGACTCTTAATGTTGGATTACCTAGAACTTCATCTAAAGGATGATCTTTTATATATTTTCAATCTCTAGGAAGAGCATCATTTTCATCCTTGATTGGGACAATGTCTAGAGAATTTGAAGAATGTTCTAGAGAATTTTCTCCTTGAACGGTTTCAGCAAGTTTGTCTAAGGAGAGAGAATCCAGTTGTTTTTCTAAATTGTCATCTTCTTCCACATTGATTGTAGAGTGAAGAGTCTCATCAAAATTGACATGCATGGATTCTTCTACAACCAGTGTTCTTTTGTTGAAGACTCTATAAGCCTTACTGGATAGGGAATAACCAAGAAAAATTCCAAGGTCAGATTTGGAATTGAATTTTCCCAAGTTATCCTTGGTGTTTAGTATGAAACACTTACAACCAAAGGCTCTAAAGTATTTGATAGTAGGGATTTTTCCATTCCAAAGCTCATAAGGGGTTTTCTCAAGAATAAGATATATGGAGACCCGGTTTAGCACATAGCAAGCTATGGAAACAGCTTCTGCCTAGAAATACTTTGGAAGGGAGTTCTCATTGAGCATGGTCCGCGCCAACTCTTGAAGAGACCTATTTTTCCTCTCAACAACTCCATTTTGTTGAGGGGTTTTAGGGGAGGGGAAATTGTGCTCAATTCCATATTTGAGACACAAGAGTTCAAATTTTTTATTCTCAAATTCTGCACTATGATCACTACGAATAGCAACAATGGTGAGCTTCTTTTCATTTTGAACTCTCTTCCTAAAGTTAGAGAAGGTGTCAAAAGTTTCATCCTTTGACTTTAGAAAGAATACCCAAGTGAATCGAGAGAAATCATCTACTATGACAAATGCATAATGTTTGCCTCCTAGACTAGCAATATTTGAAGGACCAAAAAGGTCCATGTGAAGAAGTTGTAGAGGCTTGGATGTAGAAATTGCATTCTTTGATGCAAAGGAACTTTTGATTTGCTTGCCCATTTG
Source organism: Begonia masoniana (assembly GCA_022432975.1). Taxonomy (NCBI): domain Eukaryota; kingdom Viridiplantae; phylum Streptophyta; class Magnoliopsida; order Cucurbitales; family Begoniaceae; genus Begonia; species Begonia masoniana. Next base: position 32,135,429 of record CM039513.1, read on the forward strand.
ACAAGCTTCACAAACTTTATCCTTTTTAAAGGATATTTTTGGAATCCGTCCAACTAAATTATCCTTAGTAATCTTTGCTAAAGTATCCATACCTACGTGTCCTAGTCTTCTATGCCAAGTCCAACTATCAACCAACAGATTTACAGCAAGGCACTTCTCATCACAGCAAACAATATTAATTAAGTCAATAATATAAACATTTTCTTTCCTATAACCTTTAAACAGAATCTTGTTATTTGAGACATCTTTAATTATGCAAGAAGTTGATTTAAAAGTCACTTTATATCATTTATCACATAATTGGCTAATACTAAGTAAATTATGCTTTAACTATTCTACTAACAATGCATTTTCAATAATAGGGTTAGAGCTGTTACCTTTGTTACCGATGCCAACAATCTTACCCTTTTGGTTTCCACCAAAAGTGACGTTTCCTTTCTTATTGTTGACAATAGAAAATTTGGTTGAGTCTCCCGTCATATGCCTTGAGCGTCCACTATCGAGGTACCATTGATTCTTCCCGGGAGAGCAATCAACCTGCAAAATAGAAATCAAGTGTTCTTCTTAGGTACCCAAATCTTTTGGGTCCTAGTGTTAGCTTTGGTTTCTTTAGGAACCCACTGTAATTTACTACTTGATTTCTTACCAAGTTTCAAATGACATTCATATGATTTATGTCCTATCTCATTACAAGCATGGCAAGTAGTTGGTTTAACAAAGAAATTCTTATATGCTTTCTTTTTATTAAACATTTCATATCCTAAACCTGCTTTATCAAATGTCACTCTTTGACAGCCTAACAACATGTTCAAGTTCTTGCTACCGTTAGTAAATTTAAGAACAATGTTATTCAAATTCTCATTTCTACTCTTAAGATCACTTATCTCCTTTTCATGCAAATTACACTCCTTAGCATGCTTTTCAACCAAGTTTGCATTTTCCTTCTTTAAAGAGTTGTATTTATATTTAAGCATGCTATATTGTTTAACTAAGTCATTGAATGCATCAACTAGATCACTATCATTAGTTTCACTATCACTAGAGGAGGAGCTAACCTCATTTTCGTGTGCCATGAAGCAAAGATTGGCGACTTCCTCATCTTCTGAAGAAGTGTCACTCTCACTGTCATCCCATGTAGCTTTCATGGCCCTCTTCTTGAATCACTTGAGACCATTCTTGGTTTGAGGACATTCAGCCTTAATGTGTCCTGGTTTCCCACATTCAAAACAGGTAATCTCCTTATCCTTTGGAGGCTTTTCTCCCTTTGAGAATTTCCTCCCATTCATTCTTTTCAGTTGGAGGAATTTACTAAACCTCCTCGTGATGAGAGCGATATCCTCATCATCAACTTCTTCCTCGGATTCCTCTTGTTTGCTTGAAGAGGCTTTGAGTACAATATCTTTCTTTTTGTTGATCTCTTTCTCTTTGAGATCTTCCTTGTCATTGGCTCCTATGGTTATCTCATGAGTCATTAGAGAGCCAATGAGTTCTTCTAGCTTGAGAACCTTGAGATCCCGAGATTCTTGTATAGCTGTCACTTTCGGTTGCCAGGCTCTTGGTAGGCACCGATGGATCTTTCTCACAAGTTCTTCACCTGAATAAGTCTTACCAAGAACTTTTAAGCCATTAGTAATGTTAGTAAATCGAGTAAACATAGAGAAAATAGTTTCATCCTTCTCCATCGAAAAAATTTCATATTCATGTACAAAGCATACTCAATTTACTCTCTGTAACCTGGTTAGTTCCCTCATGTGTAACTTCTAATAAATGCCATATTTCATGTGCACTATCACACCCTTGAACTCTGTTGAACTCATCTCTATTAAGTGCACAGTACAGTATATTTATAGCTTTAGCATTCAAACTTAGATTCCTTTTATCAGATTCAGTTAGTTCACTAGGCAGTTTAGGAATGCTAATCTTGATCAGTTTTCATGGCCTTGAAAGGACCATTTTCTATTATGTTCCATATCTCATAGTCCATGGCTTGAACGAATATTCTCATTCTTGCCTTTCAAGAGACATAATCACTACCATTAAAAAATGGTGGCCTAGAGATAGACTAACCCTCTATGTGTGTGGAGTTTGTGTTGAATGCCATTGCAAGAGTATCACAATATTTTCTAAATCACAACTTAGACAATATTTAACATTGCTCTGATACCAATTGTAGGATCGTTATTGTCTAACATGGGGGTGAATTAGACTTTCTAAAATAATTTATTAACCTAATCGTTTTCGACACTGCAAATTAGGTTTATTTTATCTTCTCTCTTTGTATGCAATTATTAAAATTATAGCAGACAAGCAAGCATGTTAAAGTAAGAGAGAGAGAGAGAAATTGACACCGAAGTTTTTAACGTGGTTCGACCAATCTTGCCTACTCCCACGCTCCAAAGCTCCTACTTGAAGATTCTTTCCTTCTCCTCACGAGAAATCTAGATTGAACTTCACGAGCATCGATCTACTGTCTTTCACAATTCTGGATTGCTCTTCACGGGCGACAATCCACTACCTTACAGTTTTTACAAGATGAAAATAGTTTTGAGCACAAAGCTACACTTTCTTAAATGCTAAATCTCAAGTTCTGATATGGAGAAGTATAAACAAAGATTATCGCGTAAGCTCGTAAGAGTTCAGAGTGACTGTTCAAAAGATTGGCTAAAGTTCTTCTCCTGAGCTTCATTCTTCTTTATATACTCTTGTCTGTAATTTGCGTCTCATTCAAACATATGACCGTTGGAGAGCATTCGTAGGCAGAAAAAATAGCCGTTGAGATCTGGAGTCACTATCACTCGTGGTCTTTAATTCGGCATTGTTAAGACTCTGGACGTTCCCCCTTTGGACGAATGAGTTTGGACAAATGCTTCGCATCAATTCGTTGTTCTGTCTTTGAACACTTGCTCGTACATTTTGGATGCTTGCTCGTCGAACGAATACTTTGGATGATTACTACTCGAACGAGTACTTTGGACGATTGCTATTGGGACGAGTACTTTGGATGACTGCGTCTGTCTTTACTTTGGACGACTGCGTCTGTCTTTACTTTGGACGATTGCGTCTGACTTATAACTTCGGACGATTGCATCTGACTTATAACTTCAGACGATTGAGTCTGACGAGTAACTTCGGACGAGTACGTTGTTCTACGTTTGGACGAATATGTCTGTCTTTCAATGTGGACGAAAGACTTCGGACTACTAACACTTAACCAAAAACGTTAGAAACATAATACCCTTTTCAAAGGGCATTTCCAGATAAATGCAATGAACACAATAATCCAATTATGCAGTTTATATATTTCATATTAATCACAATCATCAAAAAATATAGTTAGACTTAAACACTATTTAAGTCAACACGAGGGTGGCGACCACCTAATGGATGGTTACCTCTTCAAGGGGAGTAAACTGCGCATTCCTAATAAGGCCATTCGGGAGTCCCTAATTAAGAAAGCTCATGGTGGTGGGTTTTCTAGTCATTTTGGAGAGAAGAAGACCATGGATATGATCCAAAAGCATTTCTATTGGCCCAATCTACTACAAGATGTACATCGGGTATTAGATAAGTGTATTATTTGCGAGAAAGCCAAGAGCCAAGTACTTCTTTAAGGGCTCTATTTACCATTGCCCGTACCGTGTCATCCATGGGTGGAAATTAGCGTTGATTTTATTTTGGGGATTCCTCGCACCGCTCGGGCTAAGTAATCAATTATGGTGGTCGTAGACTGATTCTCTAAAATGGCCCACTTCATAGCTTGCTCCAAGACAGATGACTTCATCTTCATAGTCGAGTTGTTTTTCAAAGAAGTGGTCTGTTCGCATGGGGTTCCTAAATCTATCGTGTTGGATAAGGACACTAAGTTTTTGAGCACTTTTTGGAAGACCTTATGGAGGAAGGTGGACATAAAATTACTTTTCAGTATTTCATTTCACCCTCAAATGGATGGCAAGACCGAAGTAGCAAATCGTACTTTGGGAACTCTTTTGAGGATCATAGTGGGCAAAAGGCTCACTGATTGGGATGTTCAACTCCCATACATTGAGTTTTCTTATAATAGGAACGTACAATCCTCTACTTAAATGACTTCATTCGAGGTGGTGTACAGTTTTAACTCACTCATACCATTGGATCTTGTACCATTGCCCATAAAAGATTTCGAAAACCTTATGGGAGCTAACAAAGCCAAGCAAGTCAAGAAAATGCATGAGCAAGTTAGAAAAACCATTCATAAGAAGAACGAGATTTATGATAAGCATGCCAACAAAGGGAGAAAGGAGATTATCTTCAATGAGGGAGACCTAGTTTGGCTTCACCTAAGGAATGAAAGGTTCCCCAAGCAACAGAAGTCTAAGTTACTCCCAAGAGTCGATGATCCGTTCAAAGTCTTAGAAGAATCAACAATAACGCCTACAACCTTGAGTTACCAGGGGACTATGGAGTATCCGCCACTTTCAATGTCCATGACCTATCCTCATACATTAGAGAGGAGGGTCACCGGGAGAATAGTGAACCTTTGGATTTTAGGTCAAATTCTCAATCACCCGGGGAGGATGATATGCCTCAAGGACCCATAACACGATCCAGAGCCAAGACCTTGGCCTCGGTCGATCCTTTTTCCAACCAATTTGTTCTTTTTGCAGGAAAAGACTATGAAATGGGAACCAAGCATCCTAGACTTGGAGAAGCCTCGCCATGTGTTAACTTTGGAGCACACTCGGCAACACGAATTGTTGAAGGAGGAATTTGTTTTCCTTTTGACAAATGATGTAACCGAGCATATCTTATTTCATTTTCACCAAAAACACCTAGTTTCTTTTATATTGCATTGCATGCATGGTTGAACTCATTTGGAGAAAAGCCATGAGCAAGTTAGAAAAACCATTCATAAGAAGAACGAGATTTATGATAAGCATGCCAACAAAGGGAGAAAGGAGATTATCTTCCATGAGGCCGAATTATATGAGGGAGACCTAGTTTGGGCTTCACCTAAGGAATGAAAGGTTCCCCAAGCAACAGAAGTCTAAGTTACTCCCAAGAGTCGATGATCCGTTCAAAGTTTAGAAGAATCAACAATAACGCCTACAACCTTGAGTTACCAGGGGACTATGGAGTTCCGCCACTTCAATGTCCATGACCATTCCTCATACATTAGAGAGGAGGGTCACCGGGAGAATAGTGAACACTTTGGATTTTAGGTCAAATTATCAATCACCCGGGGAGGATGATTGCCTCAAGGACCCATAACACGATCAGAGCCAAGACCTTGGCTCGGTCGATCCTTTTCCAACCAAATTTGTTCTTTTTGCAGGAAAAGACTATGAGCTGCATTTGTGGAGGGAAATGAGCTACATTTGAAGGGAGAAAAGTACACTTGATCGTGGGAGAGAGAATGGTTGTACTCAACCGATGAAGTGGCCGAATGACATGCCACTTCTAGAGTCTTCTTCTCCTTTTTGTGAGCTGAACCCTAACTTGTAATTGAGGAAGAGTATTTAGTCTTCTCTTAGCTGTTGTAGCAGCCACTTTTGAATAATGAAAAGCTGAAGTTATCTTCCCAAAAAAATCGAGCCTCTTTGAGTCTCAAAACCCATTATCGTCAGTGAGTCATATTCGAGTACTTTGGTGTTCATTGCTTTCAAGTTTGTAAGTATTCTTAAAAGCTGTTATTATTACTCTTTTCACTGCCTTCTTAGAGTATTCATAGCAAAAGAATATAAACTCTCTTCTTTGCGAGCTGGAGTGTTGTTCCTTTAGAAATAAACCCGAGAGGTCTAACTTTTATCACCTTCCAAACCAGCAGCCCTTTCTCACTGCATAACTTTTCATCCACAACGTACCAACCCTTGAAATTTTCAGGGTTTTACAGTCACACCCCAACTAATATCATGTTAAATTTTCAAGTTATGTGGAGTTATATAGCAAAAGTTGTGCTACTCAGAAGTTAGCCTTCTCTTGGTTAACATAGCAGTATTTTCGAGCAGTTTGAGCTGTCCTGACTTTTCCGTGCATAACCTTGTGACCATTATATATTTTCCATTGAATTTTAAGGGTGTCTCATACACGTGAGAGGTAAGCTACTGTTAAAATTTCAAAGCATTTCGATTTTTTTTGCATTATTTATGCATGTTGGAATTTGAGAAACCTCGGTGATTGTCAATTCGAAATCCGAAGGAAAGTAATGCTTGTGTTGTCACAAAGTTGCCATTTGGTTGAAGCACATCATTAACATGTAATTTTATACAATATCGATAAGTAGATGTATTTAAAGATATACTTAATAAAATAGAAACACAATTTAAAAAATATTGTCTTGACATTTTTCCTATTTTTTTGTTATGTATGCATTATGGATCCTATATATAAATTAAGAGAAGTGTGTCTCATGATTAATAGAATTTTTACTAATTTACATACAGCTCTCTTACTTTCTAGTGATCAAATAACACATGAAATTGCTAGTTTATATTATTCTTATGTAATTAAATATTCTAATATTAGTAGTTCATATTCTTCTTTGCATGCTCGTTCTAGTTGTGGTGGTGGAGCTATTGTAGCTCCACAATTTGATATTCATGATATTTGGAATCATAGATACGAATATTTATTCTACTTCTATGCGAAATGAACTAGATATTTATTTTAACAATCGATATTAATTTTCTCATGATGAGAACTTTGATATTTTATATTAGTAGAAAATATTTTCCACTACATATCTTATTTTTTCTATAATGGCACGTGATCTACTAACACTTCCGGTGTCTACCGTAGCATCAGAGTCTGTTTTTAATGCAAGTGGGCATGTATACGATGAACGCCGAGGAAGACTCGCACCCAATCTCGTGGAGGCACTCATTTTCATGAAGGATTAAAACGGCGTCAATACGAGAAATAAACAACGACAAGACAAAATACTAGAAGACTTTATAAATTTGTACGTTGAAGATTAGCTTTTCATTTAAATTTGAATGTATTGTAATTTGAATTTTGAAGCATTTTTTAACTTGTAATTTTTTTTGAAATTTTGCGCATGGTTGACAATTAGATGACTGTCAACGTAGTTTGGATGTATCTAATTTGTAGTAATACAAGTGTGAAATTTATAATGAATGTTATATTTTTTTAATATATTTGTCTCAAATAATTTTTTTGTAATTACATGTCATTTTTATATTAATTAAATAATTTTATTATTTAGATGACTAACTATCATATTTTAACATTACAATAATAAATATTTATTATAGTTTTAATAACTAAAATTTTAAAACTTATATATATAATATATTTATATAAAATAATTTTATTTATGTATGTTGAGCTTGTTAAGGTCGGCTCATTAGGCTCATTGGGCAGGCTCGACTCGTTAAGCTCGTAGTTCGTGAGCCGGCTCAAGTTGAAAATTTTTTGAAATCAGCTCTTTATGCTCGCCAGACTAGTTAGGTTCGACAGACTCTGTGAGTCGGGCCTTCCCAGTCTCGGCTCGGCCAGCTGGCTTATTTGTCATCTCCGCTCTACTCTTCCTTTTTTTTAACAAAAAAAATTATTTATTTCTGGAACGAATTAGAACAGAGTTCCGAATCTGCAAAACCAGAATCTGGAAGTCCATGGTTCGGTCTGGTTCTGCCCCAAAACCAGACCGAACAAGCCTTGCCCAGCCCTTAGATGTCAGAGTTGGTTTATTCTTTAATGTAAGATAAGAAGGAACACGAAAAGATAGGTTTAAAGCATTGACTCTGCAAATTCTATGCATTAATCATGTAACGGCAGGCTGTACAAGGGGTTGAACTCTCTTGGAGCATAATGAGTGTCGTGTAATAATGGAGTTTGATTTTAAATACAATAGTCAAAGATGCTGCCTTCAAGCAAAATAACAGATCATCCATTCCGCCCTCCATCTTGGTCGATTTCCATCTCCACAGTCCAGATAAACCCAACAGAAGCAGAAGAAGAAGACGAAGCGGAAGAAGAAGCAGAGAGAAGGAGTAAGAAAATCAGAGAAAAATGTGCTGCGGAGATGGCGATTGCAGGCCCCTCGGCTTTCTTCTGGGCCTACCCTTTGCCTTCCTCGCCCTTCTCATCTCCATCGTGGGCGTTATCGTCTGGATTGTTGGGTTGAATTCTCACCCGCCTCCCATTTTTCTTCAATTTGGTTTTCCCCTTTTGCTCGATTTCTGATTTGGGTTAGATCTAATTGCTGAAATTACTTCAATTCTTGTCGCAGATTGACGCTTACTTGCATATGCCCCTGCTGTCTGTGCGTGACGATAATCGTGGAGCTTGCCTTGGAGTTGATCAAAGCCCCTATTCACGTTATGCAGTGGTTCACTTCTAAAATCCCCTGTTGATTTTACCACTTCGGTAACTCTGTGCTGGCTGCTCCTGATTATTCTGTTGTGTTTAGTTTTTATGATCGCTTCCCTCTTTGTGAAATAAATTGAAACTACGTTTCGTTTGATTGTTTCATCAAGTAGATATGACATTGATCTTTTCTCTTCCATCTTGCTTCCTCATTATTGTCTTAATCCATTTTCTGTCGTCGATGGTGATTCTGGTGGTGTTCTGCAAATTTAATAGCTGGATTTAGAGAACGAACATAGTTCAAAACTCCATTGTTGTTCTGTTCATTTCCTTGTACCGCTGATTTTAGAGTAGAAGTTTGGCCATTTTTACTTGTTGAAACAGATCTACCATGGTTACTAAGATTTATTTACAATACCGGACAGAAAAACCACAGCAACTTCAGAGAACTTTATTTTTCTATACAAAATACTAGTTTCCTTCTTATATTCCTGATTTTGCTTGTTTATCTCCTCCTTCAACCGCGTCCTTCTTGTCTGTTCCTGTAGTGTCCTCCCCGACAACTATGTCTTTTGCTGTTTGAGCAATCTCCTCTATAGTTTCGCCAATGGCTTCGAGAACACCTCCTTCGTCTCTTTCGTGCCCTGATTCTCCTTCTCCTTCTCCTTCAAAGCTTTGTTCTTTCTCAGTACCCTCGATACACCAAAAAATAAATAAAACAAGTTTTAGTAATCAATAAAAAAATAAATCTTGAGATCAACTGAAAGAAGAGGAAAATGAAAGAACAAAGCTACCTCTGTCTCAGGTTTAGTTAATTTTTTCGAATCTATCTCTCTTTTTGCTTCCTCTTTCTTCTTTGCTGTGTATTCTACTGCACTCTCCCCACTGGAGAGAGCAGCATCTTTCATGACAGACAGTGGCTTACCTGCGATCTCCGCCGTTTTTTGGCCGGCGTACTCTGCAACCCCCTTCACTCCACTCCCCACCATTTTCGTCCCCTCCACTATCTTCTCAGTCGAATAATGGGCAGCCGTCCAACCAGCCACCACAGCTTTTTCCTTCACGTCCTCCGCCATTTTCGCTGTGTATTGCGCTGCAGTCTTCCCGCTTTCCACTGTCATTTCCTTTGCCGCCTGTACCTTTTCTCCAACGTAGTGAGCTGTTGCTTCCCCTGCTGAAACTGTGTAGTCTTTCGCTTTCTCTGCTATCGGCTTCGTGTAATCTGCTGCTGTTTTTGCGGCGCTTGATATGGCGTCCTTTGCTGAAACGTAACCTTGTTCACCCTTTTCTGCTGTTATTTCTTTGGCTTGTTGGCCTTTCTGTTTAGTATACTCGGTGGCTGAACTTAGTCCTTGATTGAAAGATTGCTTTGCTTCTTCATACCTTTCCTCAGCTGCTTTAATGGCTTCCATTGAGTTTTTCTGTGCTGTATTCCTCAGCTTAGAGATTTCCTCTAGAGATGGTTGTGTTTTCTCTTCCGCTCCTTTCTTTTCCGTCTCTCTCTCTTCCCTTTTCTCCAATCTTTCTCCTTGTTCATCGCCTTTACTTTCTCTGTCACCAACTGTTTCTCTCTCTGCATCCTCCTCCAGCATTTTGCTTTTCACCTTATCTGCAAGAGACTCAAACTTGGTAGCCAGTTCATGCGTCTCCCTTCCTTCACTTTCTCTCTCCTCTCTTTCTTTCTCAGCAGTAATATCATCTCTGCGAATCATTTGCTCAGAAGCCATCGAACCTTTCGATCAAAGCCTAGTGAAGCAGCGAGTATTTTGGAGTCGTAGAAAATGGTGAGGTTTAAAGGGTCGAGGCATGGCGGTTGACGAGAGATGACTATGGATATGCATGCATGGGGAGACGACGCGTGGAAATGTTTTAGAAATAAAAGGAGGTGACTCAGCCAGACAGCGTTAAGAAAACTTAGCACCTTCAAATGGTGTATTTTTACAAGGCAAGTAGCCACGTGGCAAGCTTTCATCTCCCCACCCAATGTCCGTCGGGTGTCAAATAATTAGGGATGATTAGTTTGAACCAAAGCCCAAAACATGGTTCATTAATTGAAAAGGTGGTCCAAAAGCAGTCCAAAATGAAAGCAACCTAGTCAAGCTTTGACCTGTTTCTCAAACTAGTATTCAATTAGTCTTCAAGAAAGATATGACCTTCTTTCATCAAATCAGTCTTTGAACCTTTATCTTTAGCAATTAAGAGTATGTACTTTGGGTCATTAACAATTAAGACCTCGTTGCAGTCAAAGCCGTTTTTCAAGCGACAAGTTCTAGGTTCTATCTTCTCCACATGCGATTTTGAAGGAGGAGAAGTTGTTAACATAGCGAGGAGAGTACTTGTAGTGGAAAACTGGATAACCATCACAAGTCCGTTTTGTATTTTTTTTTTTAATGAAATACAAAGCTTTAAGAGGAGATAAAGAAAAGTAACATAAGTTCTCATTTTAAAGAAAATGATATCATGAAATATGTTCGCATTGGAAATACGAAACACGAGATTCGTGTTATAATTCAAGATCACACATATAATCATGTAAATAGTTGAAGCACTGTATTAGAGAATAAAAATAAGGGGTTATTGGGGATTTTAGACCAGTTTGACATACTTACTATCAACACTTTGAGATTATTCTTCCATGCAGCATGTCTCCTTTGCAAAGGTGAGGCGGCGGAGAAAGTTTGATTATCTACAGCAACATTCTCATTCTGCCATTTTAGAGAATCTCCCAATCATTTTCACCCAGATTTTGAGTCTCCACTTCAACATCTCCCATCATACTCTCTCCCCTTTCGGGTTTCCATCCGGCCAGATGCTCGTATTCCTGCTTCCTCGTCAATCTCTTTTTCGAAGTAAAGGCTTCCCTTATCTTCTTCTGAAAACAAAAAATTCAATAAAGAAAATTGTTTGGAGAGCATTGTTATTTTATGGAGTGAGATAGATACTCTGTAGGGCCTGTTTTTGGCTTTTTTATGGGAGACAAGGTGAAGATCATCTTCGTTCGATATCACTACACAACTTCCGTCGAGCTTAGTTGAATCAAGTTGTAGAACGCTTCTTTTTTCCTGATCAACATCGGCATCGCTCTCGATCTCAAAGAAATCCCACCAATCCGATCTTCCTGTTAAAAAGCTTGACTTGCCTTGAGTTCTTATAAGAAAGATCCTCATACAACAAACTGTATATGATTTGAATTTTAATCTAGATACAAAATTCAGATCAAGTTCTGGATGAGAAACAATCCATAAAGCTTTCCTTCACAAACAATCCACTGATTCATACCTGGATGAGAAACAAAGACCTCGTCAACTTCATTCAGAGGCGATGCCACCTCAGCAACCAATCGATTAACTACACCTGCAGCAACCACATGATTGGTCAAACTAGAGAAGCAAAGAAAGATTGGAAAAATAGGCACGTGTGGATAGAGATATAATCATCACCATCATGCTCAGTTATTGAATCACCACAAGATGAAACATCTGTTGTGACATTCTTTCCATTTTCAATTTCATCGTTTGCACCTTCAATTGATAAAGTTGTTTCATCTAATTGATCACGCAACGAAGCTTCACAGATTGATGTTTTTCCATGTGGGTTTTCAGCTTGAGGAGCTCTTTTCTCTAGAGATCCTTTGAAGCTCGCATCTATTTGCTTAGAAATATTTCCATTGCCCCATCTAGAACATGAATCGATAAATGGTTTCTTTACAGAGGCTTTGGGTGATGTTGATGAGAGAGTATTGGCCTTGCCCTTTTGTACATCTGCCGTAACTTTTATTTTCTCAGTTGATTTCCCGGCAAGGGCATCTGGACATCCGATTCTGATCTCCATGCCTTTACTTGGCTTCTTGCATATCAGCACATTAGAATATTGTATATCAGGCAGGTCTGAGGCGTCCACTTTCTCATCGCTAAAAAGAGTAGGGGGATTCAAATCATCCATCACGTCTGAATAGAACTTTTTGACACTGGCCCCAACATTCTGCACCTGATTCTCTACATATTTGACTGTGTCCTGATCCAAAACAAGGGAAAAGAACTCAACTATTAATCATTCTCCGAAGAACAATAGTAAGAAACTTAAGGAAAGAAGATGATGGGAATAGAGAAGATTGTAGGGAGATGGCGATTGGAAATTGTTGAGGAGATCTAGGCAATTAAATATATCCGGTTATTAACGAGCCACGGATTTATGTTGTGCAGTTAGTAGACCCAACAGAGATACACACTCGTTATGAAAATAAATAGAGAATACTAGATTTAATGTGAAAAGATGACTTCCAAGCAGACGGATTACAGTCTTTTGAGGAGCTCCATTTATGAACATTTTGTGCATAAATATACTTAACATCACCAATCAAAAAAGAGATTACCTCGTACATAATTTCTTCCACTTCCAAGAACATAGCTTCAAACTTCTGGTATACATGCCCAACCCAGGCTATACCTTTTGCGTCCATGGCAATTATAATCAAACTATACTTGGACGGATAATGAGGTACTTGATCTCACGTATGGTTATGCAAAGTTCCCGATTCAACTGAGAAGAAAAGTATTCAGGATTACAAACTCGAAGCTAAGAGATTCATATAACGTAGACAGAAAAATGGTTATGAAAGTGTCGGCCAGAATCTATGCAGAACTCAAACTAAATACAGATGAAAATCATTGTAAACAAAGTGAAACTTATAATCCGAAAAAGATAGATCATCAACTAAAAGCAGCAACATTTAGTCCACTCTATGTCCAACAGCAATAATTTGTGCGACTTAATGGAAAATTAATCAAGCTCAGCTGTTGATTTCTATTCCTATTGTTTAATGCTCTTTTCTGAAATTTTGGAACAACAGTAGAATGAAACATTACAATTCAGTTTTCTAGCTCGTAAAATCATTCGTGATTTTAGGGAAAACTTGATACCAAAATCCAAAGTCAAGAGATTGAAACAAAAACCCTAAAACTATTTAACGAAACCCAGAACCCGAACCAGAACCAGAACCAGAACCAGAACCAGAAACCAAACTGGATCAGAAAAGAACTCCTCATCCCACAAAGGGAAGTTCGTCATCCTTACGATTCTAATTTCAAAAACGGGAAGCTTTCCAAAATTCGTAGGCAAAACCAATTCCAACTATCCGTGATAGGATCATCAAAGGTGGAACCCAAAACTCAAATTTTCAGTCGAAAGGTTTGTAGGTGGGCCAAAGTGACGGGCGAAAAAAGAAATATATGCTGCATTAAATATTTGACAAACGAAGAACACACGATCACAAAACAAAAGCTAAAATCTTTGAAATTTGATGACAAAAAAACTCATCTGAATACCTTTTCAAGCATAAACTCCGAAACCCGCTCCGGAAATTGAGACTTTAGAGCTTAGTAGTGGTTGGAGAAGATAGCAAAAAGTAATACCCATCAACCGAAATGTTCTAATATAAGATCATAGATTTTGTAAAACCCATTTTCAACTCAGCTTTTAAGGGTCCCAACCGAAGACTACTTGAACCAAAGTATAACAAATAAGATAAAACTAAAAAAATTAAAAAAAAAAAAGAAAAAAAAAACACACACACGCACCCACACAAAACCACGCGAAGAGCGAATGAAGCGAACATAGATTTCAACGAGGAATCATTCTTCCTTAGAAACCTCCACGTATCGAGATTCGAGACAGTCGAAATTTTGCAGGGTTCTTTCTTAGACTGTTGGAGATGTGAAACAATGTGGTTTATTTTGGATCGCCGAGTAATCTAAGATTTGGATCGATTTCTAGTACACTAGTACTACAAAATGAGTTATCTTACTACTAATGCTGTAATAAAATTATAAATTAGTGTTGTAAGTTTAATAAAAAAATATGAATATACAAAATAATCTAAGATTTTTTTTACGTTTGACTTATTTTGCACTTGATATTTGATTTATTTGACAATTATTTAGTGTACTCATATATTTAATTATAATTATTTATTAATACCTATAATAATGTCGAACCCAATTAATTGATCAAATAAAACTTAGTCTTAACATTTAATTAAAGTACGAGGTTAATTGTGCATATACTATAGTTAGGTTTAAGTTTAATGATGGGTAGAACTTATCCTAACCCACTAAATATAAATTCATGGTTATGGTTCTTGAGTCAAATGTAACACCCGGGAAATTTCATGCCGAATATTCATGTTAAGTGTGCCGAATCCTTATAAGACCTTAGAAACGATTACCGAACAAAGTAAAAATAATAGAGAAGCTATAATGCAAGAATTTAAAGACTTCGGTGGGATCGATTGCCCCCAATGTGACTTCGGTGGGATCGATTGCCCCCAATGTGACTTCGGTGGGATCGATTGCCCCCAATGTGACTTCGGTGGGATCGATTGCCCCCAATGTGACTTCGGTGGGATCGATTGCCCCCAATGTGACTTCGGTGGGATCGATTGCCCCCAATGTGACTTCGGTGGGATCGATTGCCCCCAATGTGACTTCGGTGGGATCGATTGCCCCCAATGTGACTTCGGTGGGATCGATTGCCCCCAATGTGACTTCGGTGGGATCGATTGCCCCCAATGTGACTTCGGTGGGATCGATTGCCCCCAATGTGACTTCGGTGGGATCGATTGCCCCCAATGTGACTTCGGTGGGATCGATTGCCCCCAATGTGACTTCGGTGGGATCGATTGCCCCCAATGTGACTTCGGTGGGATCGATTGCCCCCAATGTGACTTCGGTGGGATCGATTGCCCCCAATGTGACTTCGGTGGGATCGATTGCCCCCAATGTGACTTCGGTGGGATCGATTGCCCCCAATGTGACTTCGGTGGGATCGATTGCCCCCAATGTGACTTCGGTGGGATCGATTGCCCCCAATGTGACTTCGGTGGGATCGATTGCCCCCAATGTGACTTCGGTGGGATCGATTGCCCCCAATGTGACTTCGGTGGGATCGATTGCCCCCAATGTGACTTCGGTGGGATCGATTGCCCCCAATGTGACTTCGGTGGGATCGATTGCCCCCAATGTGACTTCGGTGGGATCGATTGCCCCCAATGTGACTTCGGTGGGATCGATTGCCCCCAATGTGACTTCGGTGGGATCGATTGCCCCCAATGTGACTTCGGTGGGATCGATTGCCCCCAATGTGACTTCGGTGGGATCGATTGCCCCCAATGTGACTTCGGTGGGATCGATTGCCCCCAATGTGACTTCGGTGGGATCGATTGCCCCCAATGTGACTTCGGTGGGATCGATTGCCCCCAATGTGACTTCGGTGGGATCGATTGCCCCCAATGTGACTTCGGTGGGATCGATTGCCCCCAATGTGACTTCGGTGGGATCGATTGCCCCCAATGTGACTTCGGTGGGATCGATTGCCCCCAATGTGACTTCGGTGGGATCGATTGCCCCCAATGTGACTTCGGTGGGATCGATTGCCCCCAATGTGACTTCGGTGGGATCGATTGCCCCCAATGTGACTTCGGTGGGATCGATTGCCCCCAATGTGACTTCGGTGGGATCGATTGCCCCCAATGTGACTTCGGTGGGATCGATTGCCCCCAATGTGACTTCGGTGGGATCGATTGCCCCCAATGTGACTTCGGTGGGATCGATTGCCCCCAATGTGACTTCGGTGGGATCGATTGCCCCCAATGTGACTTCGGTGGGATCGATTGCCCCCAATGTGACTTCGGTGGGATCGATTGCCCCCAATGTGACTTCGGTGGGATCGATTGCCCCCAATGTGACTTCGGTGGGATCGATTGCCCCCAATGTGACTTCGGTGGGATCGATTGCCCCCAATGTGACTTCGGTGGGATCGATTGCCCCCAATGTGACTTCGGTGGGATCGATTGCCCCCAATGTGACTTCGGTGGGATCGATTGCCCCCAATGTGACTTCGGTGGGATCGATTGCCCCCAATGTGACTTCGGTGGGATCGATTGCCCCCAATGTGACTTCGGTGGGATCGATTGCCCCCAATGTGACTTCGGTGGGATCGATTGCCCCCAATGTGACTTCGGTGGGATCGATTGCCCCCAATGTGACTTCGGTGGGATCGATTGCCCCCAATGTGACTTCGGTGGGATCGATTGCCCCCAATGTGACTTCGGTGGGATCGATTGCCCCCAATGTGACTTCGGTGGGATCGATTGCCCCCAATGTGACTTCGGTGGGATCGATTGCCCCCAATGTGACTTCGGTGGGATCGATTGCCCCCAATGTGACTTCGGTGGGATCGATTGCCCCCAATGTGACTTCGGTGGGATCGATTGCCCCCAATGTGACTTCGGTGGGATCGATTGCCCCCAATGTGACTTCGGTGGGATCGATTGCCCCCAATGTGACTTCGGTGGGATCGATTGCCCCCAATGTGACTTCGGTGGGATCGATTGCCCCCAATGTGACTTCGGTGGGATCGATTGCCCCCAATGTGACTTCGGTGGGATCGATTGCCCCCAATGTGACTTCGGTGGGATCGATTGCCCCCAATGTGACTTCGGTGGGATCGATTGCCCCCAATGTGACTTCGGTGGGATCGATTGCCCCCAATGTGACTTCGGTGGGATCGATTGCCCCCAATGTGACTTCGGTGGGATCGATTGCCCCCAATGTGACTTCGGTGGGATCGATTGCCCCCAATGTGACTTCGGTGGGATCGATTGCCCCCAATGTGACTTCGGTGGGATCGATTGCCCCCAATGTGACTTCGGTGGGATCGATTGCCCCCAATGTGACTTCGGTGGGATCGATTGCCCCCAATGTGACTTCGGTGGGATCGATTGCCCCCAATGTGACTTCGGTGGGATCGATTGCCCCCAATGTGACTTCGGTGGGATCGATTGCCCCCAATGTGTTCAACTCAGCTTTAAGGGTCCCAACCGAAGACTACTTGAACCAAAGTATAACAAATAAGATAAAACTAAAAAAATTAAAAAAAAAAAAGAAAAAAAAAACACACACACGCACCCACACAAAACCACGCGAAGAGCGAATGAAGCGAACATAGATTTCAACGAGGAATCATTCTTCCTTAGAAACCTCCACGTATCGAGATTCGAGACAGTCGAAATTTTGCAGGGTTCTTTCTTAGACTGTTGGAGATGTGAAACAATGTGGTTTATTTTGGATCGCCGAGTAATCTAAGATTTGGATCGGCTCAATTATTTAATGTAAATTTCTAGTACACTAGTACTACAAAATGAGTTATCTTACTACTAATGCTGTAATAAAATTATAAATTAGTGTTGTAAGTTTAATAAAAAAATATGAATATACAAAATAATCTAAGATTTTTTTTACGTTTGACTTATTTTGCACTTGATATTTGATTTATTTGACAATTATTTAGTGTACTCATATATTTAATTATAATTATTTATTAATACCTATAATAATGTCGAACCCAATTAATTGATCAAATAAAACTTAGTCTTAACATTTAATTAAAGTACGAGGTTAATTGTGCATATACTATAGTTAGGTTTAAGTTTAATGATGGGTAGAACTTATCCTAACCCACTAAATATAAATTCATGGTTATGGTTCTTGAGTCAAATGTAACACCCGGGAAATTTCATGCCGAATATTCATGTTAAGTGTGCCGAATCCTTATAAGACCTTAGAAACGATTACCGAACAAAGTAAAAATAATAGAGAAGCTATAATGCAAGAATTTAAAGACGGAACTATGGGGAGATTAAGATTTTACGTTTATGAATTGGTATATGGGGTTAATGCATCATGTTTAACGAAAAATGTTTTTCATGTACGAAGTATGTAAGTGAGGTAATGAATAAATGTGGTTTCGGTGGGATTGATTGCCCCCAATGTGATTTCGGTGGGATCGATTGCCCCCAATGTGACTTCGGTGGGATTGATTGCCCCCAATGTGACTTCGGTGGGATCGATTGTCCCAAATATTTCTTCGGTGGGATCGATTGCCCCCAATGTGTCTTCGGTGGGATTGATTGCCCAATGTGACTTCGGTGGGATCGATTGCCCCCAATGTAACTATGTCAAGTGAAGTTATGTAAAGTAAATGTCAAAAAGTGTATTGTTTCACGAATTGCATGTACATGTCACTATACAATGTCAAGTGAAGTTAAAGTAAAGTAAATGTTAAAAAGTATAACCAAAACAAATCATTTAGTTAGAAAACCAATGGAGAGGCAGTTTAGGTAGGAATTTAAGGTTGGTGGGAGGAAGCCAATGGATGGATGCCAAATGTTCAAAACTTGCTGAGAAACCTACCTCTTATCTTCTCTTCTACGTAAACCTCCATATTCTTCCTCTCCTCTTTGTTTCTTTCTTCCAGGCGACCAACGGCAATTTTAACCTCAACCTTTTTTCATGTTTTCTTCATTTTTCTCCACCTAAGGTAATCTTCTAAGCTAGTTAGTAAGTATGGACAAGTCAAACGTTAGTTTTCTTGAAGTTTTAGGGTTAATGTCCGAACGTGCATGATGTAGATCCGTGGATCGCTGAGGACTTACGATCAAAGCTGCAACTCACGGACAATAGGTAAGTTCATGCGTAGGTTTGGCCCTTAAGGCCCTACATCACGAAGATACTAGGTTTTTCATTTATGTCGGGTTGTTGTTGGGTAGATAAGTCATACGTTATGTTCTGAGTTATTTGTGTTTTGCTTTACATATGCTGTGTTATTTCTGTCACCTATTTGTATTAAGTTTAAGCACTAAAAATTGTTCATTTTGTTCTGTGAACAGTCGTCCACGCCTTCTGTAAAACAGTCGTCCACGCCTTCTGTAAAAGAGTTGTTCATTTTGTTCTGTGAACAGTCGTCCACGCCTTCTGTAAAACAGTCGTCCACGCCTTCTGTAAAAGAGTTGTTCATTTTGTTCTGTGAACAGTCGTCCACGCCTTCTGTAAAAGAGTTGTTCATTTTGTTCTGTGAACAGTCGTCCACGCCTTCTGTAAAACAGTCGTCCACGCCTTCTGTAAAACAGTCGTCCACGCCTTCTGTAAAACAGTCGTCCACGCCTTCTGTAAAACAGTCGTCCACGCCTTCTGTAAAAGAGTTGTTCATTTTGTTCTGTGAACAGTCGTCCACGCCTTCTGTAAAACAGTCGTCCACGCCTTCTGTAAAACAGTCGTCCACGCCTTCTGTAAAACAGTCGTCCACGCCTTCTGTAAAACAGTCGTCCACGCCTTCTGTAAAACAGTCGTCCACGCCTTCTGTAAAATAGGTGGTTGATGGCACGAGCTTGCGGGGGTTTGGTTGTGGCAGAAAGACACATTTCTGACCTGAGAGAGTGAAGTTTTTAAAATGAAGGTCGTGTGTGTAGACTTTGTGTTTATATTTTTACAATTTCTGTTTGGTGAATTCTTGAAGTTTATGTCAAGTTTTGTACAGCTTCTGAGATTTTAAAACTGTGTACAGACTCTGTGTTGATATTTTGAAACTGTGTTTTGAATCGGGTTTTGGGGTTTTGATGCTTTTATGTCAAAAGATGTAAGTTGTCAAACAGAGAGGTAGCCGATCGATCGCTTGGGGTAACCAATCGATTGGCAGAGTATATGTTTATGTCTTTCAAGTCTTCAAGTTTTCAAAAAGAAAAAGTCGTGAACAGTCGTCCACGCCTTCTGTAAAAGAGTTGTTCATTTTGTTCTGTGAACAGTCGTCCACGCCTTCTGTAAAACAGTCGTCCACGCCTTCTGTAAAACAGTCGTCCACGCCTTCTGTAAAACAGTCGTCCACGCCTTCTGTAAAAGAGTTGTTCATTTTGTTCTGTGAACAGTCGTCCACGCCTTCTGTAAAACAGTCGTCCACGCCTTCTGTAAAAGAGTTGTTCATTTTGTTCTGTGAACAGTCGTCCACGCCTTCTGTAAAACAGTCGTCCACGCCTTCTGTAAAACAGTCGTCCACGCCTTCTGTAAAACAGTCGTCCACGCCTTCTGTAAAAGAGTTGTTCATTTTGTTCTGTGAACAGTCGTCCACGCCTTCTGTAAAACAGTCGTCCACGCCTTCTGTAAAACAGTCGTCCACGCCTTCTGTAAAACAGTCGTCCACGCCTTCTGTAAAACAGTCGTCCACGCCTTCTGTAAAAGAGTTGTTCATTTTGCTCTGTGAACAGTCGTCCACGCCTTCTGTAAAAAAGTCGTCCACGCCTTCTGTAAAAGAGTTGTTCATTTTGTTCTGTGAACAGTCGTCCACGCCTTCTGTAAAACAGTCGTCCACGCCTTCTGTAAAAGAGTTGTTCATTTTGTTCTGTGAACAGTCGTCCACGCCTTCTGTAAAAGAGTTGTTCATTTTGTTCTGTGAACAGTCGTCCACGACTTCTATCGTCCACGATGTAACGACCCTAATACTGTACCCATTTTTCCCGTAATATATTTTTCATTTTATACTTATACTTTCCTTTACTTTAAATAAAACTTTGTGCGGAATAAAAACTGAAGTTGAAAACAGAATTTAAATCGGAATCGGAATCGAACCCTAAAATCATTTAAAACAAATCATTTATTAACTAATTAAAACTCAAAACATTTATTTAATACATTAAAACCCAGTCAAAAAGCGGGAGGGCAGAACTGGAATTCTGCCCTCAAGAGAAGCAGCGACCGGGCGCTGCTATATGCAGCGTCTGGTCGCCATGTGCACTGCATAATGCAGCGACCAGTCGCTGCATTATGCAGCGCCCAGTCGCTGCAATGCAGCGCCCAGTCGCTGCAATGCAGCGCCTGTTCGCTGCCTGCAGTGACCAGCACGGCGCCCAGTCGCCTCTTCTTCCTTCTCTTTCTCTTCTCGTTTTTCATCTTTTTCTCTAAGCGCTCTCTGGAACCCAAATTCCAGAGAGCAAAACACTTTAAAGTTTCCTCCCTGCGCATCACAACTTCTACCCATTTTACATCACATTTTTCATTCTTTATCGTAACCGCTTATACTTAAACCCAACCGACTCGCAGCGGACTTTACGAAGTCCAACTACGTGGATAGCTCTAAAAACCGAGCTATCCGTAACAACCTAAAAACCAATCAAACATTTCAAAACACTTCTTTTCGTTGGTTCATTTTACTTTTTGATTAGGTCGCAGACAGATTGTCACCGAGGTCTAAACCCACCTCGCCGTGACCAGATAACAGATTACGTAGATTCTTTTCGTTGGTTCATTTTACTTTTTGATTAGGTCGCAGACAGATTGTCACCGAGGTCTAAACCCACCTCGCCGTGACCAGATAACAGATTACGTAGATTCTTTTCGTTGGTTCATTTTACTTTTTGATTAGGTCGCAGACAGATTGTCACCGAGGTCTAAACCCACCTCGCCGTGACCAGATAACAGATTACGTAGATTCTTTTCGTTGGTTCATTTTACTTTTTGATTAGGTCGCAGACAGATTGTCACCGAGGTCTAAACCCACCTCGCCGTGACCAGATAACAGATTACGTAGATTCTTTTCGTTGGTTCATTTTACTTTTTGATTAGGTCGCAGACAGATTGTCACCGAGGTCTAAACCCACCTCGCCGTGACCAGATAACAGATTACGTAGATTCTTTTCGTTGGTTCATTTTACTTTTTGATTAGGTCGCAGACAGATTGTCACCGAGGTCTAAACCCACCTCGCCGTGACCAGATAACAGATTACGTAGATTCTTTTCGTTGGTTCATTTTACTTTTTGATTAGGTCGCAGACAGATTGTCACCGAGGTCTAAACCCACCTCGCCGTGACCAGATAACAGATTACGTAGATTCTTTTCGTTGGTTCATTTTACTTTTTGATTAGGTCGCAGACAGATTGTCACCGAGGTCTAAACCCACCTCGCCGTGACCAGATAACAGATTACGTAGATTCTTTTCGTTGGTTCATTTTACTTTTTGATTAGGTCGCAGACAGATTGTCACCGAGGTCTAAACCCACCTCGCCGTGACCAGATAACAGATTACGTAGATTCTTTTCGTGGTTCATTTTACTTTTTGATTAGGTCGCAGACAGATTGTCACCGAGGTCTAAACCCACCTCGCCGTGACCAGATAACAGATTACGTAGATTCGTTGGTTCATTTTACTTTTTGATTAGGGGTCGCAGACAGATTGTCACCGAGGTCTAAACCCACCTCGCCGTGACCAGATAACAGATTACGTAGATTAATTAGGTCCATTACTTTGCTTAAAAACACGTACAGAATGATGCATGACAATTCATATCAGACAGTAATCATATAGACAAAGCATACCATCACTCCACAATCAACCTATACACATATAGACAGAACATACCATCAAAACTCAACAATCAACCTATACACATATAACTTAACTACCCAACCAAAGCGATTAAACAAAACATCACCAAGTTCCTCGAGAAGACCACGACGTACGGTGTAGGCCAATCGGCCAGAAAAGATCACGAGAACTTACCTCGTGTCCAAAGCAGCTCAAACTCCGTCCACGAGTGTTGTTTGTCTGAGGCAAAGCACAATATGCCGTTAAAATCAATTTAAGCTAATAAACGTCCAAATTATCAAAACCTTAACTAAGGCAATTTCCTAACGCTTTAACCCAATCCATTGAACTATTCTATCGAGCATTTTACGCCCGGCACCTAAAAATCCAAATTACGAGTTTTGCCCTAAAACCCGAAAATTAACCAATTTTTTAACTTTTTCACAAATTGATTTTTCTTCGTCCAATAACGTCCAATACGTTCAATATATACTTAATCACGGCTAACCTATTAATTACGAACCCTAATTCGCATTTTAACGAATTCCGATCGAAACCCTAATTTCCTAAAACGTCGTAAAACTCGGAATAAAAGCTCTAAGATCGTAGATACATACCTAAGGTAGCGAGAGGAGGAGAAATCGTGAAGGAAACGAGACGAACGGGAGGCGAAACGGAGGTCGGAAGCTCGAGATCGCCGTTGACGCCAGAGAGGGTTTGCTCTCTGGTTTTTGCGATCGCCAGAAGAAGAAAGGAGGTGAGGGAGAGAAGAAACAAATTTGATTTTTAATATAATTGATTTGGAAATTTACTAAAATGCCCTTACTTTGTTTTTATATAAATTTCGTGTTTCGTTTCGTTAATTGGCTAGCTATTCGGTTTCACCAAATCTTCTTATTTCACCATTTAGTCCAACTTATTATTTGGGTCCTAACGAAACTGCCCGTTCGCAAAACGGACCTCGTTTACTATTTTTACAATATCGTTCTTTTTATTACGAGAAACGTAATTCTCGTAAATTTAGGGTTTGAACTCCGAAAAATCCCATAATATTCCTAAAATCCATATTAATTATTAGGATTCTAATGACGCTTTCTTTTCGTAAAACAGAGTTAATCCGACATATTTACGAAAATGCCATTTCATATTAAAATAATAATATCTCGTAAAGCGGGATATTACATTCCATCCACCTTATTTAAAATTTTGTCCTCAAAATTTGACCTAACTCATAGTCTTTGACATTAATGTTTCATGTCATTCGGCCTTGCACCACGATTCATTATCTGTACTTACGGTCATATTTCGTGATTCTAAACCTAGGCCCTCCACTATACTCTCCAACATCGGCCTTAAATTTGCATTCACTACTTTCGATTCGATCATATACTCTCCTTCTAAAGTGTTGAGCACAATTTAAATATGTAAATCTCAAATAAATCCACTCTGTGACCTATTTGCTACCTTAATATTTGTGCATGCTTCAACTTTCAACCTTCACTTAATAACTCACATATTAAACTTCCTATTAATACTAGCTTCAAGGTTCTCTTTCATCATCGTCTTTCCTCCGTCGTTCTCTCACGTCGGAGCTATGTCCAAGCTTACTAACACCAGCCAAATTGATAACTTAACCTCGTCCAATGTCTAGGCTGTAACCCAAACATAGACATGGTTTCATCGACACCGTCCGCAGTCGGTATGTGCACCTATTCACATTAACCTTCTTACCATATCCCTTCCTTTCAACTGGCCCAAACACATTCGCTCTTACGCATCAAATCTTACCAAATTTTCTAAACCTTCAATCAAACGATCTCTAACTGTGTACCTATTACCCGACGACCTGAGCACGCGTTGGTCTAAATTTAATCATCAAAGCGTTAAACTCACCAATTCATCAATTGGTCTCTCCTAAAATCGTCCCTTATGTTCAATTCTCGAAATATCTTCCATTTCCCGACGTCATTTGGGTTGACTATCTTTCAAGGATTCCTAACTACACTCAGGTTGTAATCTAACTCCCATATATTTTAACTTTTTAACTCATCAAATTAAGCTCCTTAGGTTTAGTTTCTCAATGAATTCTATCGTTACTCTATTACTAATCTACTCATACTACTTCTGCTATAGTCATTTGTCTTAACTTAAGTCTCTATCGACTCCTAGCATCCTCAAGTCTCTAAATCTCCTCATTGATGCGTTCTAAACTAGTCATTCTAACCTAAGCCATTTATGTATTACTTGGTCTCGACTTGCCAAACACGAGTCGATCTCTAGAAATTTTCTAACTTAGCCTCACTTCTAAGCTTATTTAGATAGTTTCAGTGATAGTTCTCACTCTCCTCATTCTATAAATCGCAATTTTCTCAATTTGCTGACCTTTAAATGCCAATCTATGCTTCTAACCTAACCTCTCATTTATTTCAACGATCTACTTCACCTTCCCTAAATTCCTCAAGGCTACATCAAGTTCGCCGACTAGTCTATTTTTGTTCGCTCCTTCTAGTGAGGTTCCCACTATTCTACTCAACAATTATTCTAAGTTTAACTCTTAAATTCTTTCTTAATCTAGACACTCATAACTTCATACGAATCCTCAATGTACGAGTTCTACGGTACTTGATCTATTTAAACACACTCCAGGTATTACAACAATCTAGGGTATCCATTAATAGGTTTATATCTAACTTTCATCTTTCTCGATTAGTCGCATTTTAATACTTGAAGGGGGGTGTTAATTAGAAATAATCCCTACCTACTTAAAACTCATATTTCATAGGGTGTATTTCTCTAATTCTTACTAAACCTTAAGTGTAAAAACTCCGTTGATTAAATCAAAGTAATCCTACTATTGTATAACTATATTTCTATTTGGTCTTTATTGTCCTATATGTAGTCTACTGATTTCTCTTTGAGGTCCGGCTAGTAACCACTCTTATCCACCTATATTTCTCTTCCTTACTAATTTCAGGTCTTTACCTATCATATGCATATTATTATACAGGTAATTAAAACAATACCTGCAATTGCAGAAGGTTGGGCCCCATCGTCGACATCGCCAGGCTCAATAAAGGTGAAGATCCTGGGCATGACTCTCCTCTGATCTCCAATCAACTGCTCTCGGCCCGGCTTCGGGCAATCCTTAACAAAGTGGTCAACTCCACCACACCTAAAACATTTGTTCGTGCCCACCCGGCACTCGCCACCGTGTTCTTTCTGGCACATAGGACACCATGGCATTCGAGAAGTCCCTTGTACCTGCTTACCCTTCCCTCGATCATTGCCTCCCTCTAGAGGTCTTCTAACACCTCTCTGTCGTTACTGTGGTTGTCCTTATGGCTGCCAATCTTCATTCCGGGGTTGAGGCTGGATCTCACGAAAGAAGCCCCTAGCTGCCTCCCTTGGTTTGACATAACTCTGATCAACGGCCTCAATCTCAAGTGCTCTGGCCACAATCTCATCATAAGATACATTCCGTACCCCTGATATAGTAAGACACATCTGAAAGTCCCGACCAAGTCCCTGTAGAAATCGGCATACCTTGTCCTCGTTAACGCCGACCTGACGTGGCGCGAACCTAGACAACGCCTCAAACTTCCTCACATACTCGGCAATAGAGCTAACCTGCCGCAACTGCATAAATTCGACCATCTTCGCCTCTCGAACGGTATGGCTGAAGTACTTGTCAAAAAATATCTCCCTGAACCGCTCCCAGCTCATAACAAACACATCCGTAGTGGTCTTGACAGAATCCCACCAGAATCGGGCGTCCAGTGCTAAGTGGTAGGTCGCCAATGGAACCTTCTCTCCATTCTCTATACTCGCATAAGCCATCATATCCTCCATGGTCCGAATCCACTCCTCGGCTAAAGAGGGATCAGTGGACTGCCCGTTAAATATAGGGGGCTGAAGCTTCTGAAATCTCTCCATCCCACGGTTACCCGATATGGCTGCCTCCCGAGCTCTAACGCCTTCTCGGTCTATCAGAGTACCCAGCTGCTGTGACTGCCTCTCCATCTGCTGAGACTGTCTCTCCATATGCTGGGACTGCTGGGCAATAAAGTCCTTAAGGGTGTCTATTGTATCGTCGCGGTCATCTCGGTCATTTATTCGACGCACCATACTTATATATCTCCTATAAAATTTTAAAACAAATATCTCTAAGAAACTGAAATTAAATAAAGCTATAAACATACTTACAGTTGATGAAGGATGTCCGCGTAGTGGCTGCGCAGTCGAGCAGTCTACAGAATCGATTTTAAAACCCGGGGGCTCTGATACCATAACTGTAACGACCCTAATACTGTACCCATTTTTCCCGTAATATATTTTTCATTTTATACTTATACTTTCCTTTACTTTAAATAAAACTTTGTGCAGAATAAAAACTGAAGTTGAAAACAGAATTTAAATCGGAATCGGAATCGAACCCTAAAATCATTTAAAACAAATCATTTATTAACTAATTAAAACTCAAAACATTTATTTAATACATTAAAATCCAGTCAAAAAGCGGGAGGGCAGAACTGGAATTCTGCCCTCAAGAGAAGCAGCGACCGGGCGCTGCTATATGCAGCGTCTGGTCGCCATGTGCACTGCATAATGCAGCGACCAGTCGCTGCATTATGCAGCGCCCAGTCGCTGCAATGCAGCGCCTGTTCGCTGCCTGCAGTGACCAGCACGGCGCCCAGTCGCCTCTTCTTCCTTCTCTTTCTCTTCTCGTTTTTCATCTTTTTCTCTAAGCGCTCTCTGGAACCCAAATTCCAGAGAGCAAAACACTTTAAAGTTTCCTCCCTGCGCATCACAACTTCTACCCATTTTACATCACATTTTTCATTCTTTATCGTAACCGCTTATAACTTAAACCCAACCGACTCGCAGCGGACTTTACGAAGTCCAACTACGTGGATAGCTCTAAAAACCGAGCTATCCGTAACAACCTAAAACCAATCAAAACATTTCCAAAACATTCATTAAACAGTTCAAAACAAAACATTTTTACTTACAATTACCAAAACGTTATCTAACCCCTATCCAGAATCCAAGCAACCTAAAATGTCTATACATTCATAATTAACATTAATTCCCCAAATCACGTACACATACGTCCCCACGGGTCAGAAAGCGCCTCGACTACACAGCGCACTCCCACGGCCATCATCCGTCAACTGTCTCATACGTCAGGAGGAGGAACGCCGTCCTCACCTGGCCCTATGTCACCTAGAATATTACCTACACCATACAGACACCTATGAGATAATTAAATCTCAGTAAGCTCTACGTAAATGCAATGCGTGCTATGCGTATGCAATTCAGAAAACATGCAGATACAGATACAGATTCAGATTACAGATTCAGATTCTTTTCGTCGCAGACAGATTGTCACCGAGGTCTAAACCCACCTCGCCGTGACCAGATAACAGATTACGTAGATTAATTAGGTCCATTACTTTGCTTAAAAACACGTACAGAATGATGCATGAACAATTCATATCAGACAGTAATCATATAGACAAAGCATACCATCAAAACTCCACAATCAACCTATACACATATAGACAGAACATACCATCAAAACTCAACAATCAACCTATACACATATAACTTAACTACCCAACCAAAGCGATTAAACAAAACATCACCAAGTTCCTCGAGAAGACCACGACGTACGGTGTAGGCCAATCGGCCAGAAAAGATCACGAGAACTTACCTCGTGTCCAAAGCAGCTCAAACTCCGTCCACGAGTGTTGTTTGTCTGAGGCAAAGCACAATATGCCGTTAAAATCAATTTAAGCTAATAAACGTCCAAATTATCAAAACTTTAACTAAGGCAATTTCCTAACGCTTTAACCCAATCCATTGAACTATTCTATCGAGCATTTTACGCCCGGCACCTAAAAATCCAAATTACGAGTTTTGCCCTAAAACCCGAAAATTAACCAATTTTTTAACTTTTTCACAAATTGATTTTTCTTCGTCCAATAACGTCCAATACGTTCAATATATACTTAATCACGGCTAACCTATTAATTACGAACCCTAATTCGCATTTTAACGAATTCCGATCGAAACCCTAATTTCCTAAAACGTCGTAAAACTCGGAATAAAAGCTCTAAGATCGTAGATACATACCTAAGGTAGCGAGAGGAGGAGAAATCGTGAAGGAAACGAGACGAACGGGAGGCGAAACGGAGGTCGGAAGCTCGAGATCGCCGTTGACGCCAGAGAGGGTTTGCTCTCTGGTTTTTGCGATCGCCAGAAGAAGAAAGGAGGTGAGGGAGAGAAGAAACAAATTTGATTTTTAATATAATTGATTTGGAAATTTACTAAAATGCCCTTACTTTGTTTTTATATAAATTTCGTGTTTCGTTTCGTTAATTGGCTAGCTATTCGGTTTCACCAAATCTTCTTATTTCACCATTTAGTCCAACTTATTATTTGGGTCCTAACGAAACTGCCCGTTCGCAAAACGGACCTCGTTTACTATTTTTACAATATCGTTCTTTTTATTACGAGAAACGTAATTCTCGTAAATTTAGGGTTTGAACTCCGAAAAATCCCATAATATTCCTAAAATCCATATTAATTATTAGGATTCTAATGACGCTTTCTTTTCGTAAAACGGAGTTAATCCGACATATTTACGAAAATGCCATTTCATATTAAAATAATAATATCTCGTAAAGCGGGATATTACACACGACTTCTATCATCAGTTTCTGTCGTCCACAGCCTCTGTTGTCTTCTGTCGTCCACGGCTTCTGTCATCAATTCTGTCGTCCATTCTGTCTTTCAATTATGTCGTCCATTCTGCCGTCTATTTTAAACATCCAAAGTCCATACTGCCTTTTATTTTAAACGTCCACGGACTTCTGTTTGTCAACAGATTCTGTCTTTGATTTTAAACGTCCACATCTTCTATTTGTCCACGGATTCTGTCTTTGATTTTAAACGTCCACAGCTTTTGTTTGTCAAGAGATTCTGTTTTTGATTTTAAACGTCAATGCCTTCTGATTGTCCACAGACTCTGTCTTTGCTTTCAAACGTCCACGGCTTCTGCTGTCCACAGTAAGTCTTCCAATGCATGACTTCCAGTTTCCGTTTCCCATTTTATTAAGTCTTCCACTGCATGTCTGTCGTCTATTCTACCATTAGTTTCTGTTGTCCACTCTGCCTTTTATTTTAAACGTCCAAATGCCAGAATCCTATTTAAGTCGAAGTCAAGTCCTAGTGAAAATCCTGAAACTGTTTTCATTTCTCCCTGCCTTCTGTCTTCCTATTTTACTTTTGCCATTTATTCCTGTAGTCCGATTTTTATTGTTATCTAGTTTTAAATATGTTTTTCAGTCTTCAATTTCAGAGAAGGCTTTCTCTGTGTTTATGTCTTATATCTTCCAACTTCTGTTTCCTGAACATCATGTCTGCCGATTTCCTATCTTCCAATTTTATATCTTCTAACTTATGTTTTTCCCGAACGTTAAGACTTCCGATTTCTTGTCTTCCAAAGTTGAAGTCTTCCATTTTATGTCATTCGAAATTGTGTCTTCAATTTTATGTCCTGCCATATTAAATGTTCCAGATTTTTAGAAAGTCGAAAAAATTTCTCATCCAAAATGTGAAAGTCAAACTCAACATTAGGTTGAGTGTCGTGGCGTCCCTAGGTGGTTTGAGGTCGTTACAAATGGTATCAAAGCACCAGGTTTTAAAAGCGGTTTTGGAGAACTGTCTAGTTGCGCAACCCGCCACGTGAGATTGCTCCACCAACTGTAAATGTTTAAGTTTCTGTACCTGTTCTTGTTTATTATGTTAAGTTCGTTATTATGTATAGAATTTTCTTAGAAATGGTGAGAGGAAAAAAGGAATTAAGAGACTTTTAGGTCTAAGCAAATTTTGGGGATAAAGTTTTATTAAGGTGGGTAGAATGTAACACCCAAAAAATTTCATGCCGAATATTCCTGTTAAGGGTGCCGAATCCTTATAAGACCTTAGAAACGATTACCGAACAAAGTAGAAATAATAGAGAAGCTATAATGCAGGAATTTAAAAACGGAACTATGGAGAGATTAAGATTTTACGTTTATGAATTGGTATATGGGGTTCATGCATCATGGAAAATGTTTTTCATGTACGAAATATGTAAGTGAGGTAATGAATAAATGTGGTTTCGGTGGGATCGATTGCCCCCAATTTGACTTCGGTGGGATCGATTGCCCCCAATGTTTCTTCGGTGGGATCGATTGCCCCCAATGTGACTTCGGTGGAATCAATTGCCACCAATGTTTCTTCGGTGAGATCGATTGCCTCCAATGTGACTTCAGTGGGATCAATTGCTCCCAATGTAACTATGTAAAGTGAAGTTATGTAAAGTAAATGTACTGTTTCATGAATTGCATGTACATGTCACTATACAATGTCAAGTGAAGTTAAGTAAAGTAAATGTTAAAAAGTGTAACCAAAACAAATCATTTAGTTAGAAAACCAATGGAGGGGCAGTTTATGTAAGAATTTAAGGTTGGTGAAGGAAGCCAATGGATGGATGCCAAATGCCCAAAACTTACTGAGAAACCTACCTCTTATCTTCTCTTCTACGTAAACCTCCATATTCTTCCTCTCCTATCTGTTTCTCTCTTCCAGGCGACCAACGACGATTTTAACCTCAACCTTTTTTCATGTTTTCTTCATTTTTCTCCACTTAAGGTAATCTTCTAAGCTAGTTAGTAAGTATGGAAAAGTCAAACGTTAGTTTTCTTGAAGTTTTAGGATTAATTTCTGAACGTGCATGATGTAGATCCGTGGATCGCTGAGGACTTACGATCAAAGCTGTAACTCACAGACAATAGGTAAGTTCATGCGTTGGTTTGGCCCTTAAGGCCCTACATCACGGAGATACTACATTTTTCATTTATGTCGGTTGTTGTTGGGTAGATAAGTCATAGGTTATGTTCTGAGTTATTTCTGTTTTGCTTTACGTCTGCTGTGTTATTTCTGTCGTCTATTTGTATTAAGTTTAAGCACTGAAAATGCTCATGCATACACGTTTTTCCCCGAAAGTCATGCAAATATTTTCTGCACACGGTTTGAAGTTAAGAAACATAAAACCTGTAATGTAATGTTCGATTAAGTGTGGGACGGGGACTGACCCCCTGCTCTGACTACTGTAATGTGCCTGAAAGTGCACCCTCTGCTATGCCAGTTCCCCTATAAGTCCCACTTATACCCCCCTGACAGATAAAAGTAATGTAATGTGATGTCACTATACTCGAAAGTTCATGCATAACATATGCACCACTGCATTTTTATATTCTTACTGAGCTTTAGGCTCATAGATAAACTCCCTGATGTAGGTACGGAACCCGTGGATGAGGATTTTGTGCCTCAGACCGACGAATAAGTAGTTGGCGGCACGAGCTTGCGGGGGTTGGTTGTGGCAGCCATACACATTTCTGACCTGAGAGAGTGAAGTTTTTAAAATGAAGGTCGTGTGTTTAGACTTTGTGTTTATGTTTTTACAATTTCTGTTTGGTGAATTCTTGAAGTTTATGTTAAGTTCTGTACAGCTTCTGAGATTTTAAAACTGTGTACAAACTCTGTGTTGATATTTTAAAACTGTGTTTTGAATTGGGTTTTGGAGTTTTGATGCTTTTGTGTCAAAAGATGTAAGTTGTCAAACAGAGAGATAGCCGATCAATCGCTTGGGGTAACCGATCGACCGGCGGAGTATATGTTTATGTCTTTCAAGTCTTCAAGGTTTTCAAAAGAAAACAGTCATCCACGCCTTCTGTAAAATAGTCGTCCACGCCTTCTGTAAAAGAGTTGTTCATTTTGCTCCGTGAATAGTCGTCCACGCCTTCTGTAAAACAGTCGTCCACGTCTTCTGTAAAAGAGTTGTTCATTTTGTTCTGTGAACAGTCGTCCACGCCTTCTGTAAAACAGTCGTCCACGCCTTCTGTAAAAGAGTTGTTCATTTTGTTCTGTGAACAGTCGTCCATGCCTTCTGTAAAAGAGTTGTTCATTTTGTTATGTGAACAGTCGTCCACGACTTCTGTCGTCCACAGCTTCTGTCATCAGTTTCTGTCGTCCACAGCCTCTGTTGTCTTCTGTTGTAACACCCGGCATTTTTGGCTATGTAATTTCTCCCCAAATCATTATGTGGGATTAATTTGGTATTAATACAATGAACGTTTTGTTGGAAACCAAATCGATGGAAATTATATATAGATACATATAAATATGTATATTTGGATAATGGGATAAAAACCAAACTAATGTATGAGTAAACGAAACCATTAGTTAGAGATGCATGCAGGGGGTAAATTGGGAAGAAAGTAAGGTTGGTGGGAGGGAGCCAATGGATGGTCGCCAAATGTCTATAACTTGCTGAGAAACCTACCTATTCTCCTCTCTTCTACGTGAACCTTCACACTCATCCCTTCCTTTCTTTTTCCTCTCTTGCAGATGAAAATCATCCATCGAAGCACTTTTGATCTTCCTTGATTTTTCTTCTGTTTCTGCCTAAGGTAAGCATCTGCTTATGCTAACGTGTCTGGACAAGTTAAAATGACAGTTTTGTTGAAGTTTAGGGTTATTGATATTTTGGAGAAAACTCGTTGTTGTTGCATGAAAACATGTTGGTTTGTTTTCTAAAAGCCTGAATGGAGTTAGGAGAATATCCTACAAGTTATTAGTTAGCATTTGCAGCTTGTTTATTTTCCTTACGTGTATGTACAGGTTCGTGCATTACCGAGACGATCAAGAACTTCAACTCTACAGCAAACAGGTAAGTTCATACCCATAGGTTGGCCCTTAAGGCCCTACATCACGGAGACTCTAGGATTTTACTACTGTCGGGAGGTTTCGGGTAGATAAGTTGAAGTTATATTCCGAGTAATCTGTTTGTAACAACCCCAGCGGGGCCGTGACATAATCATAAACATCCTTCGGTTATTTGCTAGTTAGTTCTCTGTTTCATCTTGTCCTCTTGTTATTATTATATTATTTTTTTTTTGTTTCTTTCCTTAAACAGAACTCAGAGACATTACAACGTCAGACGAAAATGAACCCTTCATAAACTCGACTTCTCCATTACACTTTTGTCTTACTATATCACAGAATTGAGCGACAATGCTCGGACATCAGTCACATAACAAAATCGGGCAGAAAAGACATGCCCTCAGATCACCCGACTCCATCGTTCTCGGGCTGCATGGATATGCAGGCGTTTATTGATAGGGGACACATCGCCCGATTGTCACGTGCACTTCGCGTGGCTCATTAGTCGTTGCCCGGTAGAAGACACCTACCGATGGGCATGTGCAATGCACGTGGTTCTTAGACATTGCCCAAAACACAAGACGACAAACCTTATACTTACCTCCATCGATAGCTAAACGACAACGTTTAAACCACTCCTGCCGATGACGTCAGCTGGATGATTTACTCATCCGATCAAAACAGCACTACTCACATCATCCGATTACTCATCTTTACTCACATCATCCGATCACAAAACGACAAAGTTTAAACTACTCCTGCCGATGACATCAGCTAGATGTATATATATATATATATAAATTCTCATAATCATTCTTGAGCTCAGAAGCTAAAACAGGTAATATCTAAAAAAATGATGCTCTTAAGAGAAACCCCATCCTACTTAGAAATTGTATCAGTCATATTCTAGTATCTAATGACATGAGAAAACTCATTCTACTTTAACCTCAATTTTCGTAATCCTTACTGACATCACATGAGCGGTAACCACGGGTCATAATCACCTTTTCCAGCCACGCACTGTCACCCTGAGCACCATCCAACAACCAGCCTTAGACATCTTCGCTGAATTTAGAGTTCTCACCTGTTAATTCTTCACCTACATCATAAGGTTTAAACTATAAGCCTAATGCTTAGTAAGAAATGCAATGCTAACATGTATGCATGAATGCACAGTTTAAAGAAAATATATATTCTCATGAGTCTTTTCTTGTACTTGTTCATGTTCGTGCTCATGTTCATCATTCATATTCATCATTTACGTTGTATGGATTAAGGGAGGATTTGTGCCGGTAAAGGGGGTTCGACAGTGAAAGTGTACATAGTCCCTTGTGGGTCAGTATTCTTGGTCCTTCTTTTGGACAGTGACATACGCCAAACTGCCCCCAACCCTCTCCTAATCCATGTTGCATAGGTTTTATATTTATATCTTGTTCATAAGAGAAAACATGCATTTAAAACACTTTCATATGCTTGAGAAACATTCGTGATGCATGAGCAGGGATACTCTTGGTTCATCATCCTACTGAACAGGTCATACATCTAACAAGGTTCATTCTTTCAATTCAAGTATCGTAACTAACAGGCAAAAGCTCAGATAATCTTTAAACATCGAAAAACAGTTTCTAACTAGCACCCCTGTGATGTAGGGCCCTAATGGCCGGGCAATCCTACATATTCACTTACCTGGTTTCCTTAGCAATTTTGAGTACTTCTCTTCAGACTTCCTCACCTAAAACATTCCACATTGTAAAGTTAAAACAACATCCTAAAAGTTCTAATCAAGAGTCACCCTAGACTCTAACGTGTGTATATATATATATACATATATATAAGTCCTTTAGCCAAGCACTCTGTGTGCGTAGTCTAAATTTATAGAATCAAAATAACCAGATTTGGTCTAGAACTATTCCCAGTCAGTTATAATAAAGTCTAGAATCGAATCAGAGATGCCTTTATTAAACTCGGGTTATAAACGTTACTACCATTATTCTGTCATTGAAGAATCCGAAATCCCAGCTCCAGCAGAAAACAGAGCTCAATGTAAACAACCAGTAACTACATTGCCAAAGTCTTACCTAGAGTGTGGATTGTCGGGGTGGAGGCTGAAGAATCAGTCGCAGATGAGAGAGTCGCTGGCAGAGGGAGACAGCTCGGGGGAATGAGAGAACGCAGAAGGGAATGTCGGCTACAGTGAGATTTTGATGAGGTTTAAGAGTTTCCCCTTTCTATTTATATTAAATCCAATCATCCTTAATTACAATTTTGCCACCCAACCTAGATTTTCAACACAAGCAATTAATTAAGTCTTGGCATAAATTCCAAACCGAAAAGGTAAAAATAAACATGAACGTTAAAACAGTTAAAAATCACCTGGTCAAACTTGTCAGGTGTTACATCCACCCCTCCTTAAACAAAATTTTCGTCCTCGAAAATTGATCAAACAAATAGTTTAAGATATTTGTCTAGCATGTCTTGCTGTCGCTCCCACGTGGCTTCTTCAATACCATGATTCTTCCATAAAACCTTCACTAGTGAGATTTCTTTATTCCTCAGAGTCCTAACTGCAGATTCCATAATCTTTACAGGTTTCTCTTCATACATTAGTGTTGGCTCAATATCGATTTCGGTTGACTCAACAACATGTGTCGGATCACGTATGCATTTCCTTAACATTGACACATGAAAGACATTATGTATCTTTTCCAGTGATGGGGGCAATTGCAGTTTGTAAGATGTACTACCAATTCTTGCCAAGACAGGGAATGGTCCAATAAATCGCGGATTAAGCTTTCCCTTCTTGCCAAATCTTAAAACTCCCTTGAATGGTGAAACTTTTAGGAAAAACTCATCTCCGACAGCAAACTCAAGGTCTCTCCTTCTAATAATGACAATCTTATTTGACATCTGCTGCAAAATCTCGGGTCCTAGGAGTTTTGCTTCACCAACTTCTTCCCAATATAAAGGTGATCTACATTTTCTGCCATACAGTGCTTTATACGGTGCCATACCGATGGTGGACTGGTAACTGTTGTTGTAGGAGAATTCAACCAAGGGCAGATGTCGGCTCCAAGATGTCTGGAAATCTAGCACACATGCTCTCAACATATCCTCGAGTATCTGAATAGTCCTCTCAGATTGTCCATCAGTCTGGGGGTGGAAAGCAGTGCTAAAGGATAACTTTGTACCTAGCGTGCCTTGTAAGCTTTTCCAAAAGCGTGAGGTGAACCTGGGATCACGATCGGAGACAATAGACACTGGAAAACCATGTAATCTGATGATTTCCTGAACATATAGATTAGCTAGCTGGTCCATCGCGTAGTTTGTCCTTACTGGTAGGAAATGAGCTGACTTCTTCATTATGTCAATTACAACCCAAATGCTATCATGACCTTTAGTTGTTTTAGGCCATCCCACAACAAAATCCATGGCGATGTGTTCCCACTTTCACTCGGGGATCGGTAAGGGTTAAAGGGCTTCTCCTGGACGTTGATACTCTGCCTTGACTTGTTGGCATACCAAACACGACTCTACATACTTAGCAACGTCCCTCTTCAAGTTTGGCCACCAGTAAACTAACTTTAAGTCCCGATACATCTTGGTGATGCCAGGATGTACAGAAAATGGAGACGAGTGTGCCTCGGCCAAAATCATCTTACGTACTTCCTCATTACTCGGAATGTACCATCGATTTCTAAATCTTAGAATACCATCCTTGGAGAGACTAAACTCAGAGGAGGCGTCCTTTAACTTGCTCATCACACTACTATTCTCTTTTGAGTCCTTTTGTTGTGCTTCTTTGATCCTATCCAAGATGGTTGGTTGAATAGTTACTCCTGCAAGTAATTCAGACAATTCGGAAACTATTTCCAATTCAAACTTCTGAACTTCCGTCCTCAAAGTTGTAGACATGGTTGACACTGCTGGCTGCATTTTCATCGACATCCTACTCAATGCGTCAGCTACAGCATTAGCCTTACTCGGGTGATACTTGATCTCAAAGTCATAATCCTTAACAAACTCCAACCAACGTCTTTGCCTCATGTTCAATTCCTTTTGAGTGAAAATGTACTTCAGGCTTGTATGGTCAGAAAACACCTCACACTGTTGACCATACAAATAATGTCTCCAAATCTTCAAAGCAAAAACAACCGCGGCTAATTCCAGATCATGAGTGGGGTAATTCTGCTCATAACTCTTCAGCTGTCTGAAGACATATGCCATAACCTTGCCTTCTTGCATCAAAACACACCCCAGACCAACTTTGGATGCATCACAGTAAACACTAAACTTCCCTTCTTCGGTTGGGAGAGTCAATAGTGGGGCTGTCGTCAACTTCAGCTTAAGTGTCTGGAAGCTATCTTCACAAGTTTCAGTCCAAGAGTATTTGGTGTCCTTCTTTGTTAAATTAGTTAAAGGCTTAGCTATCATAGAGAATCCCTTAATGAACTTTCTATAATAACTTGCCAGACCAAGGAAACTACGGACTTCATTGACATTCCTTGGCTGTGGCCAGTCCTTAACAGCCTGAATCTTGGTTGGTTCTACTGATATTCCCTCAGCAGAAATGACATGGCCTAAGAAATTGACCTTATCCAACCAGAACTCACATTTGGACAACTTGGCATAGAGTTGCTGCTGTCTTAATGTCGTCAAAACCACTCTTAAATGCTTTGCATGGTCAGTTTCAGTCCGTGAGTAAATTAAGATATCGTCTATGAACACAATTACAAACTTGTCCAAGTACTCTCGGAACACCCGATTCATCAAATCCATAAAAGCTACAGGCGCATTTGTCAATCCAAACGACATTACAAGAAATTCATAGTGTCAATAGCGGGTTCTGAAGGCTGTCTTTGGTATATCTCCCTTTTTAACCTTCAGTTGGTAATAACCCGAACGTAAGTCAATTTTTGAAAACACCTTAGCTCCTTGCAGTTGGTCAAACAGATCATCAATTCGGGGTAAAGGGTATTTATTCTTAATTGTCAACTTGTTTAGCTCGCTGTAGTCTATGCACATTCTAAGAGAACCATCTTTCTTCTTAACGAATAAAACAGGTGCACCCCAGGGAGAACTACTAGAGCGTATAAATCCCTTGTCTACTAGTTCCTGTAGTTGGACTTTTAATTCTTTCAACTCAACAGGTGCCATGCGGTAAGGGTTCTTAGACACAGGTAATGCCTCGGGGTATGTATCAATTACAAACTCAATTTCTCTATCCGGTGGCAACCCGGGCAAGTCATCCAAGAATGCCTCTGGAAACTCTCGGACTATAGGAATATCTTGCAGTTCTATCCTACTTTTCACCCGATCATCAATTACACTAGCTAGAAAACTCTCACAACCCTCTTTCAACAACCGCTGGGTTTCTAGTGAGGATACAATCGACATTTTACTTATCTTAGGAATAGCTTGGAAGAAATACCGGTCGCCATTCGAGGGTCGGAACTCAACTAATCCAGACCTAACACTTATCGTGGCATGATTTATGAATAACCAATCCATTTCTAGTATAACTTCATATCCCTTCATGTCAATTACGATCAATTCTATATACAACTTCTTATCTCCTAGGGTCACAATATCACCTTTTACTACCTGTTCTGAATGTAAAGACTTCCCTGACGGTAACATAACACTAAATGACCTCTCGGCTGGCAAGGGTTCTAAATTATGCTTACGTACAAACAAGGTTACCACAAACGAGTGAGTGGCTCCCGTATCTATAAGTGTGACAGCCCGAAACCGAACCCGATCGGAGTCCGGGATCGGAGCCATCACTCCGAGACAGTTAATAGAAAACTGGGACTATTATTTTTTTTTTGAACATTATACTTTTAAAACAAAACCGACTGGACTTTTAGAACTTCACAGAAACCGGAAATGAAATGAGATAAACTGAAGAAATTTAAACATAACAAGATTTGAAAAAAAAATACAATTGACAAGATGAGCTTTTAAAGTGACTCATAAGCTTTTCAGAGGAGGGAAAAACATTCCCTGTATTCAGAAGCAAAACGGGAAAAACACAGTGAACAGATTTACAATTGGAAGGAAGAACAAGTAATAAAAGAAGGTAAGGGCAGAAAACAGAATATGAAATCAGAAGACTTAGGCAGCGAAAATCGGTCTACTTTAATGGCAGAGCAATAGCGGAAGACTATCGGAAGACTATCGAAAGATTGGCGGAAGATGTGAGCTGACGTCAGACGGAAGATATATATTCAAAGACAGAAGTAAGGATGACGTCAATCGGTAGATGCTACTTCAAATGGGAAAAACAGTTAACAGAATCGGAATGCGTGATGATGTCAACCGAAAGACGAATGACGTCACCGGAAGATGCAGACAGTAAACGGAATCGGCAGAAACAAAACATAAAACAGAATTACTGTTTGGCGGTAGATGCAGATACGACAACAGTTGAACAGTGGTAACCGGTGGATGTAGTAAGACAAAATAGATGACGTCAGTCGGCAGATATGGATGACGTCATCGGAAGGGGAAGGCAGCAGGTGAAGTTGGAATAGGTGATGACGTCATCAGAAGATGTGATGTCGTCATCGGCAGATACAGGTAGTAAACGTAATCGGCAGGAGAAGGAAGCAGTGGATGACGTCATCGGAAGAGGAGATGACGTCAGACGGTAGATGCAGACAATATTCTTACCGGAAGGCGAAATCGGAAGAATGGTTTAAAAGACAGAATTTACAACTTTTAGCAGGAAGACATACAAACAGAAAACTTCG
Source organism: Begonia masoniana (assembly GCA_022432975.1). NCBI lineage: Eukaryota > Viridiplantae > Streptophyta > Magnoliopsida > Cucurbitales > Begoniaceae > Begonia > Begonia masoniana. Next base: position 32,175,443 of record CM039513.1, read on the forward strand.
AAACAGAAGGCACAAAGGTTTCAAACCTTCAAAGAAACGATATCAAAACAAAGTTTTGTATTATGCTCTACAAGTGACAGGGTCCAAGAAGCAACCTGCATGGATGACTCAAAAACTCGAGACCATCCATGCACAACCCTGAAAGACGGATTTCCAAAACAGTTCCAAAATATTTCAGAATGTACATACAACTGTCAAATACAGTACTAACAGAATGCATGGAAATTTCAGGCTTTAAGAACCCGGTTCTAAACAAGATTATAAAACACATTTTTCAATCTACAGATTCAATGAAGCAGACTGCATGGGTAGTTCCAAAACAAGAAGTCATCCATGCACAAACAAACTAACAGGAAATGTCCCCAAACAATTCTAGAAACATTCAGAATATAACTTAACTGTCAAATACAGTGGTTTCTAAAACTGAGACATCATAACTTGCACATCGTTTCAAAATATGAGGGGCAGTACAGGACTTAACAGATATTTACAGAATTTACCAAAAGAGGAGTTTTCTACAGAGTTTTTGACACAAAAATCAGAATTTCAGAAAGTTCTACAGATATAAAATATACTCTAAACACTTGAACCTCAGGTCAGAAACATGTCTGGCTACAACAACCTTCCCCGAGAGCTCGAACCACCAGCCACCTATTCATCAGACTGAGGCACAAAGTCCTCATTTTCAGGTTTAGTACCTACATCAGAGAGTTCACCTATGAGTCTAAAACTCAGTAAGAACATATCAGAAATAAATGCAGTGATGCATATGCTATGCATGAACATTTCAGAAATACGGTGACAGTACAGAACAGAACATTTATCTTCCAGTGACAGTATGGTATAAGTGGAGCTGATAGGGGAACTGGCGATACAATAAGTGCACTATCAGGCACGGTGCACTATCAGGCACATAACAGTAAACAGTATAGAATCAGACAGAGCAGAGTGCCAGTCCCCGTCCCACACTTAACCGGTGTATTTCAGACAGTCAGATTTTTATCTTTCTTAACTTCAAAAACCGTGTACAGAAACATTTTTACATGAGTTTTCGGAAAAACATTGTATGCATGAACGGTGCCTGAACTATAACTGGCAGATAACGAAATAAACAATAGTCAACAGGTCATAAATCAAAGACAGACGTTTCGGAACATAACTCTAACTCTTCTACCCAAAACAACCCGACAGAACGGAATACCTAGTACCTCCTTGATGTAGGGCCTTAAGGGCCGAATCTATGCATATGAACTTACCTGTTTGCTGCAATGTAGAATGTTCGAATGTCCCTGGAACGCTCAGATCTGTTGCTGCAATGTAGAGAAATTAAACAAGTTGCAAATGCTAACAAATAACATGGAAGATTATGCAGTAAACTCCGTTCAGACTTGTAGAAAACAACGAATGTGTTTCCATACAAAAACCGAGAGTTTTCTCCCAACTATCTTAACCTAAAACTTCAGCATAACCCATAGTTTTTGCTTGTCCAAATGTGTTAGCATTAGAAGATGTTTACCTTAGCGGAGGAGCAGATAAGAATCTGAGAAGATCGAAGTAACTTCGATGGTTGTTTGTCGACAGGAAGAGAGAACGCAGAGAGAAGAAAAGAGAGAGAGAGAGAGAGCAGAGAAGAGAAGAGAAGTGAAGAGGGTTTCACGTAGGGGGAAGAACTTAACTTCTTCAACAAGCTGCCAGATGTCACTCAACCATTGGTTATCTCCCACCAACCTTAATTTCTCTCCAATTTACCCTTCCATGCATTTTAACTTAGTGTAATGCTTAGTTAAACATTAGTTTGGTTTTCCAACAAAACACATATTGCATTTATTTAAATAAATCCCGAGAAATGGTTATGGAAATAATTACATACAAAAAGGCCGGGTGCTACAATAAGTGTATAAACAGAAATACCACAAATCGTAATCGTACCTGTTATGACTATATGTGGCACTGCATCCTCATTTTCCATCAAGGCATAGACTCTAGGTGCCACCCTCGCTCTATTCGGGTCCGGCGGCATGGGGCAGTCCCTGACAATGTGTCCCACCTTATCACATCTATAACAGCGGCCAGAATGTAACTTACATTCGCCGGGGTGATTCTTCTGACGGGTGGGGCATAGAGGAGCTAGTGGTCATTTCCCTTTTTCCCTGGTCATCGTTCTGATTGAAAGATCTCTTAACACCTTTCTGCTGTTGCTGAGGCCCCCTATTCTGCGGTGGCTGCCAACCCTTGCACTGTCGTGGTGGTGGTTGAGCCTCTCTGGTAAACTTCTTCGACTGCTCACGTTGTTCTTGTAACGTTACCTCAACCTCTTCCAGTTCTAAGGCCTTAGCCGCCACCTCGAAAAACGACACATTGTGAATCCCCGCAGTCTTTACTTCTCTATACAAACCTGGTTTTAGTCCATGAACAAATTGGTGGATGACGGGGTGCAAACCTGGACAAGGCCTCAAACTTACATATATAATCGGCCACAGAACCGGTTTGACGCAGCTGCATAAATTCCATCTTCTTGCTAGTTCAAACAGCTCGACTGAAGTACTTGTCATAGAAGACAGTCTTAAATATTTCCCAGGTCATAGCTCCTGTATTCACGGTGCTCTGGATCGAGTCCCACCAATGCCTCGCATCCAGTTCCAAGTGGAAGATAGCACACGTGACCTTATCTCCTTCATCCACCTTTGCATACTTAAACATGTCCTCCATCTTCCGGACCCATTCCTCAGCATAAGCAGGATCCGAAACTTGACCATTAAACGTCAGAGGTCGAAGTCGATGGAAACGCTCGTCACCATGATCTCGAGCTGCGTTAGTGCTAGAATTTCCTTGTTCCTCCCTAGTGGCTACAAGTTACTCGATCTGTCGGGATTGGCGAATGACCAACTCTGTTAGTTGGGCGATAGTATTGCTATCCACATTGTCATCTCTCTGTTGGCCTCTTACCATCTTGGGATTCCTAAACAATTAGTCATAAACACATCTTAACTTAAGGACATTGCTAAAATCATAAACACTTACAGTTGTTGGAGTGTGCTCATGTGATGGTCTGTGCTGGAAGGCAGTCTACATAATCGATTTTAGAACCCGGTTTTGCTTTGATACCATAATTGTAACAACCCCAGCGGGGCCGTGACATAATCATAAACATCCTTCGGTTATTTGCTGGTTAGTTCTCTGTTTCATCTTGTCATCTTGTTATTATTATTTTATTATTTTTTGTTTCTTTCCTTAAACAGAACTCAGAGACATTACAACGTCAGACGAAACTGAACCCTTCATAAACTCGACTTCTCCATTACACTTTTGTCTTACTATATCACAGAATTGAGCGACAATGCTCGGACATCAGTCACATAACAAAATAGGGCAGAAAAGACATGCCCTCAGATCACCCAACTCCATCGTTCTCGGGCTGCATGGATATGCAGGCGTTTATCGATAGGGTACACATCACCCGATTGTCACGTGCATTTCGCGTGACTCATTAGTCGTCGCCCTGTAGAAGACACCTACCAATGGGCATGTGCAATGCACGTGGTTCTTAGACATTGCCCAAAACACAAAACGACAAACCTTATACTTACCTCCATCGATAGCTAAACGACAACGTTTAAACCACTCATGCCGATGACGTCAGCTGGATGATTTACTCATCCGATCACTCACATCATCCGATTACTCATCTTTACTCACATCATCCGATTACTCATCTTTACTCACATCATCCGATTACTCATCTTTACTCACATCATCCGATCAAAACAGCACTACTCACATCATCCGATCAAAACAGCACTACTCACATCATCCGATCAAAACAGCACTACTCACATCATCCGATTACTCATCTTTACTCACATCATCCGATCAAAACAGCACTACTCACATCATCCGATCAAAACAGCACTACTCACATCATCCGATCAAAACAGCACTACTCACATCATCCGATTACTCATCTTTACTCACATCATCCGATCAAAACAGCACTACTCACATCATCCGATCAAAACAGCACTACTCACATCATCCGATTACTCATCTTTACTCACATCATCCGATCAAAACAGCACTACTCACATCATCCGATCAAAACAGCACTACTCACATCATCCGATCAAAACAGCACTACTCACATCATCCGATTACTCATCTTTACTCACATCATCTGATCACAAAATGACAAAGTTTAAACTACTCCTGCCGATGATGTCAGCCGGATGATTTACTCATCCGATCAAAACAGCACTACTCACATCATCTGATTACTCATCTTTACTCACATCATCCGATCACAAAACGACAAAGTTTAAACTACTCCTGCCGATGACGTCAGCCGGATGATTTACTCATCCGATCAAAACAGCACTACTCACATCATCCGATTACTCATCTTTACTCACATCATCCGATCACAAAATGACAAAGTTTAAACTACTCCTGCCGATGACGTCAGCCAGATGATTTACTCATGCGATCAAAACAGCACTACTCACATCGTCCGATAGACTTTACCCTAAAGACAGGAAACCTTAACTTATTAAACGACTTCTACTAACAGAAAACATCCATCGGTGGGCAAACACATTTGACATTTACCCATAGAGGACATCCAAATTTTCACACACTCTCATCATGACAATATAATCCTGCTCTGACTTAAACATAAACTCAATCTGAGTATGCATAGCAGAAGATTTCATTAAAACAGACCATCTTATATATATAAATTCTCAGAATCATTCTCGAGCTCAGAAGCTAAAACAGGTAATATCTAAAAAATTGACGCTCTTAAGAGAAACCCCATCCTACTTAGAAATTGTATCAGTCATATTCTAGTATTTAATGACATGAGAAAACTCATCCTACTTTAACCTCAGTTTTTGTAATCCTTACTGACATCACATGAGCAGTAACCACGGGTCATAATCGCCTTTTCCAGCCACGCACTGTCACTCTGAGTACCATCCAACAACCAGCCTTAGACATCTTCGCTGAATTTAGAGTCCTCACCTGTTAATTCTTCACCTACATCATAAGGTTTAAACTATAAGCCTAATGCTTAGTAAGAAATGCAATGCTAACATATATGCATGAATGCACAGTTTAAAGAAAATATATATTCTCATGAGTCTTTTCTTGTACTTGTTCATGTTCGTGCTCATATTCATCATTCATATTCATCATTTACGTTGTATGGATTAAGGGAGGATTTGTGCCGGTAAAGGGGGTTCGACAGTGAAAGTGTACATAGTCCCTTGTGGGTCGTATTCTTGGTCCCTCTTTTGGACAGTGACATCGCCAAACCGCCCCCAACCCTCTTCTAATCCATGTTGCATAGGTTTCATATTCATATCTTGTTCATAAGAGAAAACATGCACTTAAAACACTTTCATATGCTTGAGAAACATTCGTGATGCATGAGCAGAGATACTCTTGGTTCATCATCCTACTGAACAAGTCATACATCTAACAAGGATCATTCTTTCAGTTCAAGTATCGTAACTAACAGGCAAAAGCTTAGATAATCTTTAAACATCGAAAAACAATTTCTAACTAGCACCCTTGTGATGTAAGGCCCTAATGGCTGGGCAATCCTACACATTCACTTACCTGGTTTCCTTAGCAATTTTGAGTACTTCTCTTCAGACTTTCTCACCTAAAACATTCTATATTGTAAAGTTAAAACAACATCCTAAAAGTTCTAATCAAGAGTCACCCTAGAATCTGACGTGTATATATATATATAAGTCCTTTAGCCGAGCACTCTGTGTGCGTAGTCTAAATTTCTAGAATCAAAATAACCAGATTTGGTCTAGAACTATTTCCAGTCAGTTATAATAAAGTCTAGAATCGAATCGGAGATGCCTTTATTAAACTCGAGTTATAAACGTTACTACCATTATTCTGTCATTGAAGAATCTGAAAAATCAGCTCCAGCAGAAAACAGAGCTCAATGTAAACAACCAGTAACTACATTGTCAAAGTCTTACCTAGAGTGTGGATTGTCGGGGTGGAGGCTGAAGAATCAGTCGCCGATGAGAGAGTCGCTGGCAGAGGGAGACAGCTCGGAAGAATGAGAGAACGCAGAAGGGAATGTCGGCTACAGTGAGATTTTGGTGAGGTTTAAGAGTTTCCACTTTCTATTTATATTAAACCCAATCATCCTTAATTACAATTTGCCACCAAACCTAGATTTTCACCACAAGTAATTAATTAAGTCTTGGCATAAATTCCAAACCAAAAAGTTCAAAATAAACATGACCGTTAAAACAGTTAAAAATCACCTGGTCAAACTTATTGGGTGTTACACTGTTCTTCCTTTAGGTTCTGTTGTGTTGTTTCTGTTGTCTGCTGTTTTAATTGTAAGCACAGTGAATGTCCATGCATACACGATTTTTTCGAAAGTTCATGCAAAACTGTTTTCTGTACACGGTTTGAAGCTAAGCAAGATAAAATCTGACTGAAATGTATTGGTTAAGTGCGGGACGAGGATTGGCCTACTGTTCTATTTCTGTATATCTGTTTGTGCCTGTCATGCACTTGTCAGTTCCCCTATAAGCCCCACTTATACCCCTCTGCCACTGAAACGTAATGTACTGTTTTGTCATCGTATTCTGAAAGTTCATGCATAGCATATGCATCACTGCATTTATATATGTTCTTACTGAGTTTTAGACTCATAGGTGAACTCCCTGATGTAGGTACTGAACCCGCAAATGAGGACTTTGTGCCTCAGTCTGACGAATAGGTGGCTGGTGGCTTGAGCTGTCGGGGGTGGTTGTGGCAGCCAGACATGTTTCTGACCCGAGGGAGGGAAGTTTTTAAAGTAATGTTCAAGTCTGTAAAACTTTACTGGGATTCTGCTGTTTTGTTTTTAAACCTCTGTTGTGGTTCTTTGTTTTTGGTTTAAAAACTCTGTTGGGAATTTTATAATGTATAGGTTCTGATGTTCGAGTTTTGAACCTCTGTTTGACAATTGATAGCTGTCGTTTTGAAATGTTCTGTTGTTGATGTATTTAAAACCTCTGTATTTGACAGTTGAATTTATGTTCTGAAGTATTCTGGAATTGTTTGGAATATTTTCTCTTTTAAGGTGTGCATGGATTATCTCTGATTTTAGAGTCATCCATGCAATCTGTTTTCCTTAAATTTCTGTCGTGTTTCCCTGATATGCCCAAAATCATATTTTTGAATCGTTTTCTGAAGCTTGAAGCTTTCATACCTCCTGTTTTTACGTCTTCTGTTTCCATGTAATCCTGTTAAAAGTTGTCAGTTTTGTCTTTAAAACTACATCTACCGCTGCTCTTTTTAAAAGCACATCCACCGCTGCCACTATTCATTTTTGTCTTATTCATATCCACCGTTCTCTTTAGAAATCACATCTACCGCTACTCTTTTAATAAGCACATCCACCGCTGTCACTGTTCACCTTTGTCTTATTCACATCCACCGCTGTCACTGTTCATTTTTGTCTTATTCATATCCACCGTTCTCTTTAGAAATCACATCTACCGCTACTCTTTTAATAAGCACATCCACCGCTGTCACTATTCATTTTGTCTTTTTCACATCCACCGCTGTCACTGTTCATTTTTGTCTTATTCATATCCACCGTTCTCTTTAGAAATCACATCGACCGCTACTCTTTTAATAAGCACATCAACCGCTGCCACTGTTCACTTTTGTCGTATTCACATCCACTCGTGAATAGTAAATTTCTGTTTGTAGTTCACATCCACCAGTGAACAGTAAATCTCTCTTTTGTTTATTCGCATCCACCGCTGCCACTGTTCACTTTTGTCTTATTCACATCCACTTGTGAATAGTAAATTTCTGTTTGTAGTTCACATCCACCTGTGAACAGTAAATTCCTGTTTGTAGTTCACATCCACCTGTGAATAGTAAATTTCTGTTTGTAGTTCACATCCACCGGTGAACAGTAAATTTCTCTTTTGTTTATTTTCACTGCATGTATTTTTATCACGTTTCCTTTGCATGGCCGTAGCCCACCCAGCCTTTTTTTTAAATGTTCTAAGTATTCTGATTTCCTTCTGTAATTCATTCTGCAATCCAGTTTAATTGTATTACCGTTTTGTCTTTAAATCCAGAGAAGATTTTCTCTAACCGTGAAGTTTTAAGGGTTGTTTTAAAAGTCCCGTCTATTTTCTATTTAAACAAAAAAAAAATGACCCATTTTTCTGTTAAACGTTTGGAGTGATGGCTCCTCGGCCCGATCGGGTTTGGGGCTGTCACATCTGTCGTCCACGGCTTCTGTCATCAATTCTGTCGTCCATTCTGTCTTTCAATTCTGTTGTCCATTCTACCATCTATTTTAAACGTCCAAAGTCCATACTGCCTTTTATTTTAAACGTCCACGGACTTCTGTTTGTCAACAGATTTTGTCTTTGATTTTAAACGTCCATGTCTTCTGATTGTCCACAGTCTCTCTCTTTGCTTTCAAACGTCCATGGCTTCTGCTGTCCACAGTAAGTCTTCCACGGCATGACTTCCAGTTTCTGTTTCCCATTTTATTAAGTCTTCCACTGAATGTCTGTTGTCTATTCTGCCCTCAGTTTCTGTTTTCCACTCTGCCTTTTTTTTAAAATGTCCAAATGCCAGAATCCTGTTTAAGTCGAAGTTAAGTCCTAGTAAAAATCCGGGAACTGATTTCATTTCTCCCTGTCTTCTGTCTTCCTGTTTTACTTCTGCCATTTATCCTGTTGTCCGATTTTTATTGTTATCCAGTTTTCAATTTCAGAGAAGGCTTTCTCTGTGTTTATGTCTTATATCTTCCAACTTCTGTTTCCTGAACATCATGTCTGCCGATTGTCCTGTCTTCCAATTTTATATCTTCTGACTTATGTTTTTCCCGAACGTTAAGACTTCCGATTTCTTGTCTTCCAAAGTTGAAGTCTTCTATTTTATGTCATCCGAAACTGTGCCTTCAATTTTATGTCCTGCCATATTAAATGTTCCAGAGTTTTAGAAAGTCGAAAAAATTTTCTGTCCAAAATGTGAAAGTAAACTCAACGTTAGGTTGAGTGTCGTGGCAGCCCTACGTGGTTTGGGGTCGTTACACAAACGAATGCTAGTCTCTCTCTCTCAACTCCTCGTCCACTAAAAGAATACAAAGATATGGTTCTCTCTAGAGAAAACTATTATAACTTAGAAAATCAAAGGCATTGGTCTTGAACTCGACAACAATTTATGAAAACTCCTAACAAAGCTCATTAAGTATAACAAGTGGTATTAGAGTATCTTCAATCATTATGAATAAAACTAAATTTTATTTTAAATTTTCGTTTTATTGAGAATCTACATTCTTTTTTATCATTAAAAATCAATTTTTTGGATTTATGAAATTATAAATTTCAAATCTTTTGGGTCTTGGATTACAATGTCAAAGTTTGGATTTTTAGAGTTAAAATTTGAATATTTTCTACAAAATATTTGTGCATATAAAATTAAAATTGATTTTGGATGCTTATTTTATTAAAAATTTGTGTTTTTAATCTATTAAAAATTTGGAAAATATTGTTATTTGGATTTCGATTTAGATTCTAGACTTTGATATATTTTAGATTTGATATTTAAAATTAAAAGTTCTAATTTTTACAATAAATATAAATATGCACATGTGAAATTGGAATTTACGTTGAATAGTTAAATTTCATATATTTTTATGTATTTATTTATGAATTTGGATTCCTTGAGGATAAAAAGATTCTATTTTTATGATAAATTTGTACAAATAAAATTAAAATTAATTTGGTGTGACAGCTCGAAGCCCGATCCCGATCGGGATTCCGAGAGCCGAGCCATCACTCCAGGACATTTAACAGAAAACGAGACGTATATATTTATTTTTTGAACTTTAAAACATTACACAGAGAAGACATTCTCTGGATTTAGGGTTGGAAAGACATGATTAAAAATCGGACTTCAGAAATAAATAGCAGGAGTAAAACAGGGAGACAGAACACTTTGAACGTTTAAATAAAAGGTTGGGTGGACGACGGACATGCAGAGGAAACGTGATAAAAATACATGCAGTGAAAATAAACGAGGAATATAGACTGAAAGGCATACTGGGAGAAGGTTACAGTGAATAACAGAATCGGGTGATAGAGACTAGCGGTGTATGTGAATAAGACAAAAGTGAACAGTGGCTGCGGTGGATGTGAATAAACAAAAGAGAACGGTGGATGTGAATAAGCAAATAGAAATTTACTGTTCACCGGTGGATGTGAACTACAAATAGAAATTTACTGTTCACCGGTGGATGTGAACTACAAACAGAAATTTACTGTTCACTGGTGGATGTGAATAAGACAAAAGTGAACAGTGGCAGCAGTGGATGTGAATAAACAAAAGAGAAATTTACTGTTCACCGGTGGATGTGAACTACAAACAGAAATTTACTGTTCACCGGTAGATGTGAACTACAAACAGAAATTTACTGTTCACTAGTTGATGTGAATAAGACAAAAGTGAACAGTGGCAGCAGTGTATGCAAATAAACAGAAGAGAACGGTGGATGTGAATAAACAAATGAGAAATTTACTGCTCACCGGTGGATGTGAACTACAAACAGAAATTTATTATTCACCGGTGGATGTGAATAAACAAAAGAGAAATTTACTGTTCACCGGTGGATGTGAACTACAAACAGAAATTTAGTGTTCACCGGTGGATGTGAATAAGACAAAAGTGAACAGTGGCAGCGGTGGATGCAAATAAACAAAAGAGAACGGTGGATGTGAATAAACAAACAGAAATTTACTGTTCACCGGTGGATGTGAACTACAAACAGAAATTTACTGTTCACTGGTAGATGTGAATTTAAAGGCAGCGATGGATGTAATCGAAAGACATAGTTTTAAAGACAAATTTTGACAACCTTTTTACAGGGAGACGTATAAGCAGGGAACATCAAAACAGAAGACATAAAGGTTTCAGACCTTCAAAACCCGATTCAAAACAAAGTTGTAATACCTGCTTTACAAATGACAGATTTAAGAAAACAAACTGCATGGATGACTCTAAAATTTGAAACCATCCATGCATGACCTAAAAAAACATGAGAACTCAAGCAGTTCTAAAATGTTTTCAAAACATTTCGAAATATATAGCTACAACTGTCAAATACAGAGGTTTTGGACATCAATACAGATTTCATACATCGTTTTAAAAAGAACAAAAAAGCTGTACAGAGCTAAACCTACACTTCAAATATTTTTAAAAACTTCAACAGATGTTACAGAACTTGACATAACTTCAGAAAATACATTCTCACAGGGTTAACTCTTGTCTGACTGCAACAATCAAACCCCATGAGCTCGATCCGCCAACTACATCAAATCATCATCTTGAGGCACAAAGTCCTCATTAACGGGTTCAGTACCTACATCAGGGGGTTCACCTATGAGTCTAAAACTCAATAAGAACATATAAAAATGCAGTGATGCATATGCTATGCATGAACTTTCAGAATACGGTGACAGTACAATACATTACGTTTCACTGGCAGAGGGGTATAAGTGGTGCTTATAGGGGAACTGGCAAGTGCACGACAGGCACATAACAGATTTACAGAACAGAAACAGAATCAGAACAGAAACAGTAGGCCAGTCCCCGTCCCGCACTTAACCAATACATTTCAGTCAGATTTTATCTTTCTTAACTTCAAAACGTGTGCAGAAGACATTTTTGCATGGGCTTTCGGGAAAAACGTGTTTGCATGAACTTTCACAGTGCTTAAAGATAAAACGGCAGGCAACAGAAATAATACAACAAAACATAATGAGAGGCACAGATAACTTAGAACTTAACTCTAACTTTCTCTACCCGAAACCACCCAACATAAGAAATACCTAGTATCTCCATGATGTAGGGCCTTAAGGGCCAACCTACGGATATGAACTTACCTGTTTGTTGTAGAGTTGAGAGTCTTGAACGTGTTGCCTCGGTGATGCATGAACCTATGACGTACATGAAAAGGGAAATCAACAAGCTGCAAATGCTAACTAATAACTTAGTAGAAAATGTAGCAAACTCCATTCAAACCTTTAGAAAACAGACTAACGTGTTTTCATCCAAAAACAGTGAGTTCACTCCAAATTATTGTAACCTCAAACTCCAACAAAACTCACATTTTAACTTATTCAAACTCATTAGCTTTAGCAGATGTTTACCTTAGGCAGAGAAACAGAAGAAAACTGAGGTGATTGAAGGAGTTTCGAAGGGTGTTTGTCGCCTGGAAGAGAGAAAACAGGGAGCAGTGGAAAGAAGCAGATGAGAAATGAGGGTTTCACGTAGGAGGGAAGAGAAAAGAACATGGCTTCTTCAACAAGTTGCCAAGTGTCAAGCACTCATTAGTTCCCTCCCACCTACCTTAATTGTGTTTCCTACTTTGCCCTTCCATTGGTTTCCAACTAATTTGTTAATTAGTTAATCAATTCGATTTTTCCATTAAACACTCCGATAGACTCATTAAAACATTCATTGTATTAATGTAATCATTTATCCCGCTAAATGAATTCCAGAAATATTTACATGGCAAAAATGCCAGGTGTTACAAATGGATTCTTATTAAGGAGTGTGATTTTATCTTAATTCTGATTTTAAACTATGATTTTAAATTAGAGCCTAATCTGGATTGTGTGCGATATTTAAATTCAGATTCTGAATCTTACAAAATATATGCATGTACTAAATAAGAATTTTGTGGGATATTTGGACATATAAATCTCATATTTTTATGTGTTATCTAATAATTTTAGATTCAGATTTAGAGTCTAAATATTCACGATATACATATACATACGAAATGAAATTCTAGTAGATATTTAAAAATTTTCGGTTTTATTTGGCTGCTTATATAATTAAGATTATATTCAGATTTTATGTATGTATTCAATTTGGAATGTAAAATTTGTGACATTTTACAAATTTTCTTAAGAAAAAATTCGAGTTGGCATTTCGTCATTGATGCTCACAATTTTTAAATTTAAATATATTGGTATTTTGAAATTATTTTAGGATCTGAGGTTCTGACTTAATTTTATTTAAATTAGGTTATTTCGCTTAAATTAATTAATTTAGAATATTAAGATTGTATGTGTGTGTGGCTTATGCAGGTATTTATTCGGCTCAAATGAAGGTTAATAATTGGTTGACTCATATTCACACTTACACTAATAAATATGTAACAATTGTGAAGTTTTTTACGTGGGTGATAAATTGGTTCAAAAATATATTTATTACTTGACAGAAACTTACTATCAATGTTTGATTACTGTGACAGCCCCCGACTCGATCGGGGTCCAAAGAGCCATCACTCTGGAACATTCAAAACGGGGACTATTTTTTTTTAATAAACAGACAGAACCTTTAAAAACAAACCCTTAAAACTTTACACAGAGAGAGAACGTTCTCTGGAATTAAAAAGCCAAACGGGGAAAAACGGATTAAAATCAGACTACGGGATGAATGACAGAAGGGAAAGCATGAAATCTAGAACACTTAAGGATTTGGACGTAAACCTTCTCTGGACGAGTGCAGGGAGACAGGGAGAATTGCAAACGGGGAGACAGAAATGGACGACTTGACATGCAGTGGGAAACCTAATAAAATGGAAAACAAAACTAGAAGTCATGCCGGAAGAAAGGTTACAGTGAATGACGGGGTCGGGTGATGTAGGGCAAAAGAAGTAAATCAAACGGGGCAGAAGAATTAGGCAGATGACGTCAGGCGGAGGATGTGGATGACGTCAAGCGGAAGACATAAATAAACTGGACGGAGGATATGGGCAGATGACGTCAGGCGGAAGATGTGGATGACGTCAAGCGGAAGACGTAAATTTTTAAAGGTAGCGGTGGATACAGGCAAAAATGCACTGTTCACCGGTGGATGTGAACTACAGACAGAAATGCACTGTTCACCGGTGGATGTGAACTATAGACAGAAATGCACTGTTCACCGGTGGATGTGAACTACAGATAGAAATGAGTTCACCGATGGATGTAATCGGAAGATGTAGTTTTAAAGGCAGAATTTGACAACCTTTTTACAGGAAGACGTATAAGCAGGGAACATCAAAACAGAAGGCATAAAGGTTTCAGACCTTCAAAACCTGATTCGAAACAAGGTTGTAAAACATATTTGACAGAGATTCAAGAAACACAGACTGCATGGATAGCTCTAGAATTCGATACAATCCATGCACAACCTAAAAAGGAAGAACCCTAGCAGTTCCAAAATATTTTCAACACATTTCAAAACATATATACAACTGTCAAATACAGAGGTTTTAGACATCAATACAGAACTGAACCTACAGAACTGAACCTACACTTCAAATGTTTTAAAACTTCAAAAGATGATACAGAACTTGACATAACTTTAGAAAATACATTCTCACAGGAAATACATTTGTCTGACTGCAGCAACCACCCCGTGAGCTCGTCCCGCCAACTACATCAACTCATCATCTTGAGGCACGATGTCCTCTTCTAGAGGATCCATACCTACAACAGGGAGTTCAACTATGAGCCTAGAGCTCAATAAGAATATACAATGCGGAGTGATGCACGTGCTATGCATGAACATTTCAAATACATGAACATTACAGTACATTTCACTGGACATGAAGCTATAAGTGGGAAGAAGAGCTGGCGCAACAGGAGTACATGCCACAACAGGACATAACAGGAGTACATGACAGGATGCCAGTCCATTTCATTACAGGTTTTATCTTACTTAACTTCAAACCGTGTGCAGAAAACATTTTCATGACTTTCAGAGAAAACGTGTATGCATCCTGACCTCATCAGCTGTTGAGCTTTCAAGGAAGATATAACAGACATACGGTGTTTCTTTGGTATTGCCTGATAGGAGAACTTTACCTCGTTCGGGTGCTTAAACGACACTAGCCCAGACCTGCAGTTGATGGTGGCGTGATGTCTAAACAGCCAGTCCATCCCCAGAATAACATCATATCCTTTCATACCGATGATGATAAGGTTGGCATACAACTTCTGGTCTTCTACTGACACTATATCACCCCGTACAACCTGTTCAGAGTACATAAACTCTCCGGACTGTAGCATAATGCTGTAGGGCTGATCTGACGGCGTACAACAAAATTTCTGTCTAACTACGAAGTCCATTGCCACAAACGAATGTGTGGCCCCCGTGTCCCACAAGGTATAAGCAGGTGCATCACATATTGTTATTGTACCTGTAATTGCTGTGTGCTGGGCGGTATCATCATCATCCTCTATCATTGCAAAAACTCTTGGTACGGCCTGATTTGGTCTCGTGTCTGGCATTGGGCAATCCCGAACATGATGGCCCTCTTTGCCACATCAGAAGCATTGGCCGGTAATGAGTATGCATTTGCCCCTATGAATTTTCTGGCATCGCGGGCATGCTGAAAGTTGAGGAGCCTCCATTGGTCTCTTTCCCTTGTCTTGATAAGTGGTGGTCTCATTGGGCCTCTTGATGCCCCTGTTCTGTTGCTGTTGAGGTTGCAAATTCTGACCCCTTTGTTGTTGTTGCTGTAGAGGGGCATCATGTAATATTCTCTTTGACGTATCTCTATATCTCTGAGACTTCACCTCTAAGGTTTCCAACTGATAAGCGTTGGCCACTACCTTCGTATACGGGGCCTCGTCAAATCCCCCGTATGTAATCCCCCGTAAGAGGTCCAGCTTCAAACCCTGAATAAATTTGTTCACCTTGTTTTCGTCATTGGCTACCAAATGAGGTGCATAGCGGGATAAGGATTCAAACTTCTGAACATATTCGGCCACCGATCCATACTGTCGTGGCCGAGAGAATTCTACCCCCCCCCCCCCCCCCCCCCCCCCCCCCCCCCCCCCCCCCCCCCCCCCCCCCCCCCCCCCCCCCCCCCCCCCCCCCCCCCCCCCCCCCCCCCCCCCCCCCCCCCCCCCCCCCCCCCCCCCCCCCCCCCCCCCCCCCCCCCCCCCCCCCCCCCCCCCCCCCCCCCCCCCCCCCCCCCCCCCCCCCCCCCCCCCCCCCCCCCCCCCCCCCCCCCCCCCCCCCCCCCCCCCCCCCCCCCCCCCCCCCCCCCCCCCCCCCCCCCCCCCCCCCCCCCCCCCCCCCCCCCCCCCCCCCCCCCCCCCCCCCCCCCCCCCCCCCCCCCCCCCCCCCCCCCCCCCCCCCCCCCCCCCCCCCCCCCCCCCCCCCCCCCCCCCCCCCCCCCCCCCCCCCCCCCCCCCCCCCCCCCCCCCCCCCCCCCCCCCCCCCCCCCCCCCCCCCCCCCCCCCCCCCCCCCCCCCCCCCCCCCCCCCCCCCCCCCCCCCCCCCCCCCCCCCCCCCCCCTCATCTTTTCCTTCTTCGCACTTATGTCAAAATATTTCTCATAGAATATTTGTTTAAATCCCTCCCAGCTTAACGCCACCGTTGTTGCCTAGACGGTGTCCCACCAATATCCTGCATTCTTGGTGACCTGAAACGTGGCACATAGAACCTTCTTATTTTCTTCCACCTCTGCGCATCTAAACATTCTCTCTATCTGCCGGACCCATTCCTCAGTGGGAGTTGGGTCTGTAGATAGTCCATCAAATGTAGGCGGCTGGAGTCGCCTGAATCTATCTCCACTGGTGTCGCGTGAAGCATTCCCATGATTATTATTATTATTCCCGTTGTCTTCTCGGGCCATCATACATTCCACCATGCTGGACTGTACACCCACCAGCTCAGTTAATCTGTCAATGGCACAATAACTTTCGCTTGCTTCATCCTATTGTCCTCTCACCATTTCTAAGAAAATCCTATTAATAGAATAACTAAATTTAATATACAGAAACTTTTACGTGAACTTAAACACTTATAGTTGGTGGAGCGATCTCACGTGGCGGGTTGTGTAGCCAGAAATTTACATAATCGCTTTTAAAACTTGATTTTTATCTGATACCATAACTGTGACAGCCCCCAACCCGATCGGGGTCCGAGGAGCCATCACTCCGGGACATTCAAAATGGGGACTATTTTTGTTTTTTGAATAACCAACAGACTGAACCTTTAAAAACAAACAAAACCCTTAAAATTTTACAGAGAGAGAGAACGTTCTCTGGAGTTAAAAGCAAAACGGGAAATGATTTAAAATCAAACTATGGAACGAATGACAGAAGGGAAAGCAGGAAAACTGGAACACTTAAAGATTTGGACGTAAACCTTCTCTAGACGAGTGCAGGGAGACAGGGAGAATTGCAAATGGGGATATAGAAATGGACGACTTGACATGCAGTGGGAAACCTAATAAAAATAGAAAACAAAACTGGAAGTCATGCCGGATGAAAGGCTACAGTGAATGTCGGGGTCGGGTGATGTAGGGCAAAAGAAGTAAATAAGCTTGGCAGAGAATGTAAATAAAGGCAGTGGTGGATGCAGGCAGAAATGCACTGTTCACCGGTGGAAGTGAACTAAAGGTAGAAGGGGACTGTTCACCGGCAGATGTGTAACACCCGACATTTCGGCCAGGTGATTTTCTGACCATTTTCATTGTCACCCTCTTATTTAACCTTTATGATTTAAAATTTAATGTTAAGATAAATTATTACAAGTTAAGTAAAACTAGGTTGGGTGGCAGTTTTGTAAATTAAAATCGATGGATTTAGTATAAATAGGAAATGGAAACCTTAAATCTCATTTATTGCCACTGTAGCCGACATTCCCTCTCGGCGATTTCTTCTCTTCCAAGTTCTTGCTCTCGGCTACCAGAACTTTCCTCTGCCGACGACCGGTTTCGAGCTTGCTTTTCTCTGCAAATCCACACCCGAGGTATGAAATGGACAATGTAGTCATTCATTAGTAAATAGAGCTCTGTTTTCAGCTCGGCACTGAGTTCGGATTTTTAGCAGTGGCCGAGCAGGTTGTGATTTTCTTAATCTGAGAGTAGAAATGTCATCCCGAATCGATTCTGAGTATTTTAAGTAACCAACTCGGATTTAATCAATGGTAAAACCTGTCCACCTAGTTTCGGATTTCGGACTGCAGTGTGTCAAACAGAGGAATCGGAATGACTTTAGCTATTAGATCCTAGGATGGTTTATGATTAGGACTACTAGGACTTTGTTTTAACTACTGTAATGTACATGTTTTAGGTGAAGAAGTTAAAGAAAGGAAGTTCGGATTGCTAAGGAATCCAGGTAAGTGAATGTGTTAAGATTTCCGGCCACTAGGGCCCTACACCGCAAGGGTATTAGGAAATCACTGAGATGTTAACTTGTTGACTATGATTTGTTATTTCCACGATATGAAGAAGTTGTGTAAGTAAATGTAAAGTTACAGGATGTTCTACTTGTCCTTATGGTATGACTTTTCTCTGAGAACCTCATGTCTATGTATTATGTCCACGTTTATGATTAAGTTGAGAACATGAAAAGTAAATGTAACCATGATTAAGTGCAGAACGGGGGAAAAGACTATGTTAAGTATGACTCGCGAATTCTCCCACTGGTGGAGGCCGAGTTAATGATATGTATGGCTCGCGAATTCTCCCACTGGTGGAGGCCGAGTTAATGATATGTATGGCTCGCGAATTCTCCCACTGGGGGAGGCCGAGTGATGTATCATGATTGCCGCGATAGGCAAATGATTATGTATGACTGCCGCGATAGGCAAATGACTATGTACCCTGTCTTCCTCCCTCGTCTCCTGCCTTAATACATGTCATGTAAATGATAAAGATGAACACGAATGATGAATGGTTTATGAACTTATGTCTCTTTAAATTGTGTACTCATGTATATCTGTCAGCATGCATTCCTTACTAAGCATTAGGCTTATAGTTAAACCTTATGGTGTAGGTGAAGAAGGTTCAGGTGAGGATGTTATGTGCAAAGAGGACGCTTAAGGCTGGTTGCTGGAGGATGCTCAAGGTGACAGTGCGGGGCTGGAGAGGCGATT
Organism: Begonia masoniana; assembly: GCA_022432975.1. Classification (NCBI taxonomy): domain Eukaryota; kingdom Viridiplantae; phylum Streptophyta; class Magnoliopsida; order Cucurbitales; family Begoniaceae; genus Begonia; species Begonia masoniana. The sequence continues at coordinate 32,194,385 of CM039513.1, forward strand.
TATGACCCCTGGTTTAAACTCTCATGTTACAGTAAGTTAAAGGATATGGTAGTTTAAGTAGGATGAGATTATTTTAAAACGTTGAGTTTGAAACCGTCTAGTGGATCACTGAGTCAGGGAATGATTATATAGATTTATGAATGATCTGTTGCTTAAGTCTTCAGCTATATGCATTTGGATGAGTTGTGTTTTCTTCCAGTTGAAAGGAGTCCTTTGATGTTTTAGTGTTCTCTACCGTAAGACGGAAGCTGGATGAGGCAATCTTCCGGCTGACGTCATCGGCAAATGCCGAATGTTAGAGTTTGATGGTTTAGTCTTCCGGCTGACGTCATCGGCAGATGCCGAAGGTTAATTGTTTGATGGTTAGTCTTCCGGTTGACGTTATCGGCAAATGCCGAAAGAATAGTTGCATGATGGTTTAGTCTTCCGGATGACGTCACCGGAAGATGAAAAATGTGTTTTGTCGATTAGCGACCGGATGATGTTTTAATTTAGCACGTGAGACCCACGTGTTCACCGGAAGATGAAAAATGTGTTTTGTCGATTAGCGACCGGATGATGTTTTAATTTAGCACGCGAGACCCACGTGTTCACCGGAAGATGAAAAATGTGTTTTGTCGATTAGCGACCGGATGATGTTTTAATTTAGCACGCGAGACCCACGTGTCCACCGGAAGATGTCTCCTTTTAGGTGATGTCAAGCGAGTCACGCGTAATGCACGTGATGACCGGACGACTAAATTTCTGAGGGCTGTCAACGCATGCAACCCATGCAAACCCGAGTGGTATTATGTTAAGAGAATTGAGGATACCTCCTCTTTTCCTGGAATTGTCAAGAAACCAATGACCGAGTCTAGTCGCTCGACTCTGTGAAAGTTTGAGCCGACGAGGCGTGGGAAGTCGGGCACGAGAGGGTTCGTTTTCCTTAATGGTTCTGCGTCTCTATTACCAGTTTAAAAAAAAATATATATGTATAATGTGGAAGTTTGTTGTGAGATAGTAAGTGAATGTAATAATAGTAAAAGTCAGGCAAACGGTTAATGAAAGTATATGAGTACGTGACGGCTCCTGGCCGGGGTCGTTACAAGATGTGAACTAGGCGGAAGATGTGGGCAGATGACGTCAGGCGGAAGATGTAGCTGACGTCAGTCGGAAGATGAAATTTTAAAGGCAGCGGTGGATGTGATTTAAAAGGGCAGCGGTGGATGAAATCAGGAAGATGTGAGATGAATGATGTTAGACGGTAGATGTAAATAAACCGAAGCAGTGGATGTGAATCCTAAGGCAGTAGATGTAAATAAACCGAAGCGGTGGATGTGATTTTAAAAGCAGCAGTGGATGTGATCGAAAGATGTAGTTTTAAAGACAAAATTTGACAACTTTTAACAGGAAGACATACGAACAGGGAGCATAAAAGCAGAGGGCATAAAAGTTTCAAATTCAAAAGAAACGATTCAGAACATGATTTTCGGACATAACAGAAAACATGACAGGAGTTTAAGAAATCAAACTGCATGGATGACTTTAAAACGAGAGACCATCCATGCAAAGACCAATACAGAGAACTCAAGGCAGTTCCATAATATTTCAAATTATATAAATACAACTGTCAAATACGGAGGTTTTAGACATCAATACAGATTCCATATGTCGTTTTAAAAAGAACACAAAAGTTGTACAGAACTGAACCTACACTTCAAATGTTTTTAAAAACTTCAAAAGATATTATAGAACATGACATAACTTCAGAAAATACATTCTCACAGAGTTAACTCTTGTCTGACTGCAACAACCAAACCCCATGAGATCGATCCGCCAACTACATCAAATCATCATCTTGAGGCACGATGTCCTCATCTGGCGGATTCATACCTACAACAGGAAGTTCACCTATGAGTCTAAAACTCAGTAAGAACATATAAATGCAGTGATATATATGCTATGCATGAATTTTCATAATACAGTGACAGAACATTACATTACGTTTCACTGGCAGAGGGGTATCAGTGGGGCTTATAGGGAAACTGACAAGTGCATGACAGGCACAAACAGATATACAGAATGTAACAGAACAGAACAGTAGGCCAGTCCCCGTCCCGCACTTAACTAATGTAACCACCCCAACCCGGTCGGGGCCGTCACGGAAGGACCATAAAGAAATCTTAACTTCAAACCCTCGTATTTTTACGTATAAATTTTTCACTTTTAAACAACACGCTAACCCCAATCGGATATATAAAAATGACCCACCTCAATCAACCCTAATTAACCTAACTTTAACTTAAACATAACGGGTATAATATTTTGTCAACTTTTAAATCATTTAAAACGAGGAAATAATCATTTTTCGGAAAAACGACGACTCGGTTTTTGGGCCCTTAAAATCCTTTAGAATACATGAGGGCCGTCACTAAAATACATTTAAGAGTATCGTAAAAAGGGGTCGGGTTTAAAACATGTTTCGAAAAGTTGAAAAATCAATCACACGTCGACCACGATCGATCGCGCCCCCAAGCCCGATCGATCGGGCCGGCTCGGGTTTCCCGATTAAAAACGAAACATCTCCCACGATCGATCGCGCTTCAAGCCCGACCGATCGGGCCTTCTCGGGTCTTCCAATTTAAAATCAACCTTCAATCACGATCGATCGCGCTTCAAGCCCAACTGATCGTGATGGCACACATTCAGGCGCGCCGCACGCGCCCCGCCAGCGCGCACCAGCGCCTGGCTGCGCGCCCACCTGCGCCCTGCTCCCTCCCTTTCTACACTTTATCCAATTCTCCCATTTTTATCATCTCCTTTTTACATTAAACCTTCCAAAAACGTTCACAACTACATTAAACTCACCATCCTCCAAACTCCCGAAAAACCCGACTCAAAACATACCCAAATCCTTGTATAAAATTCATGAAAATAAACCACGTGGATCGCACTAGAACTCGAGCGAATCCATACAATTCAAAACACCTAAAATCGTCAAACGACAATCCAACCAAATCCACAATCAAACACTATTATAAACACTAGAATTTTCTAAATCTTTTCAAAACAAATTCATTTACCAAATCATACAAAATAACCCTTCACTCCAATCCATTATCCACCAAAATTCATCAAAACATCTAAATTCTCTATACACCCTAAAATTCATCCAAAATCAATCCACTTCACACCTATTTACCACAAAATACTCGTAGTATACCCACGGATCATCCAGCCTAACCAAAACACATCCCGTCGCCACGAGCTCGGTCCACCGACCGCCTATGCCTGATCATCGGGAGGTAGTTCTTCACCTTCGTTTTCATCACCTACATCATACGATAAATACGTTAAGCCTAATGCCTAGTAAGGAGGTGCACTAAAACATTAGTATACATGATGCATGGTCTTTCAAAACATGTTCATTTTTCATTTGTTTACTTTACATAACTCATACATATATATCATTAGGCATGAGTAGGCACGGGCACCACTCGTTTACCCAGTAGACCAAACACTTGCCCTGAGTTGCCATTAACATGTTTTCGTGCCCTGAGTTGCCATTTACGTGCCCCGTGCCCTACTCATCCTCCAACTTCATTTAACATCATTTACTTTACTTCGTTTACTTGAAAATGTGCATGCAAAACATTTCGTTAAATCTTACAGGAGGAAAACATGATGCATGAAAAAGTGCTCTTAACAATCATCAATCAATTCTTAACATACATAAACGAGCCTAACTCATAAACGAACCCATCCGACCACAAATGGGAAGCATCCTAGGCTACCCGACTCCTTAGAACTCCAAAATCGTGAAAACACCATTAAGACATTAATTCCTAACATCGATATGACGTAGGGCCGTAAGGGCCGGAAACCTAGCACCACTTATCTGGAGTCCTAGCTATGCCGAGCACCGTCCTTTGAGAACTTGGGTTACCTAAGGCATTTTCATAACATGTCATTAGTATCGACTCTAAATCATCAATTACAAAACTAAACGAAAACCCGAGCTAAGACGAATTTCCCTAAGACTCTTATTCACTTCCTTCGGGCATTTCATCGAGCACATTGTGCTCACTAATTCAAAAACTCCATTAATGGCTTCCAACAACCTTCCAACCACCAAAACTTCACCTTAAACATTAACCCATACCATTAATTCACACAAACTACCACAATAATCATAAATACAACCCTATGGGGCATTAATATTGTCAAACTATCAATTCCTACCAAAACCCCCAATTTCTCAACCCTAACTCAAATTAATTCTAACCGAATAGTGCCCTAAAACAACAACTAAATTAGCCCAAAGTATAGAACTTACCTAGAGAGTTGATTTGTTGAAGAAAACCGAAGAGAACTCGCCGGAAACCGGAACTTGAGTGATCGAGGGAGGGAGAGGAAAAGGGAATCATGAGGAGAGCTTCACGTGGAGGAGGAGAGAAATGAGAAGAAAAGACTAAGGGCAAAATGGTAAATTAGGAAGTCAAATTTTTATAAAACCTAAAACTCCTCCTTTAATTCGTTCACTATTCCTCTATCAGTTTGGTTTCCCAAAACTCCCTTATTCCTCCAAATATTCCAACTTATTCTTAGGATTCTAATGAGACTAACCGTTCACAAATTGGACTTTGTTTACTATTTTTTTTTTTTGAATTAAAACACTATAGGGCTAAAAACGGAACTCTAACGTTACACTATGGATATGGGTTTCTAAAAATTTACTTATTCGTCTAAAAATCTCCATAAATCCCTAGGACACTAATAACACCTCTTGCTTGTTAGACGGACCTATATTTCTTATTTACGAAAATACCCTTGGAGCGGAAACCCGAAAAACTCGGGTGTTACAACTAATACATTATAGTCAGATTTTATCTTTCTTAACTTCAAAACGTGTGCAGAAGACATTTTTGCATGAGCTTTCGGGAAAATTGTGTATGCATGGACATTTACAGTGCTTAAAGTTAAAACAGCAGACAACAGAAATAGCACAACAGAACCTAAAGAGAAAAACAGACGACTCAAAATATAACTCCAACTTATCTATCCGAAACCTCCTGACAGAAGTAAAAAACTAGAGTCTCCATGATGTAGGGCCTTAAGGGCCAACCTACGGGTATGAACTTACCTGTTTGCTCTAGAGTTGAGAGTCTTGAACGTGTTGCCTCGATGATGCACGAACTTATACATGCATGTAAAGAAAATAAACAAAGCTGCAAATGCTAACTAACAACTTGGTAGGGCATGCTTCAACTCCTTTCAAACCTTTAGAAAACGAACCGACGTGTTTTCATACAATAACATAGAGTTTTCTCCAAAACATCATAACCCTACTTCAGCAAAACTCTCATTTTAACTTGTCCAAACTCGTTAACTTTAGCAGACGATTACCTTCACTGGAGAAAACAGGAGAATGGAAGTCTTTTGGAAAGGTTGCAGTCGCCTGGCGGAGAGAAAACTGAGAGCAGTGGAAAGAAGCAGATGAGAAATGAGGGTTTCACGCAGGAGGAAAGAGAATAAGAACATGGTTTCTTCAACAAGTTGCCAAGTGTCAAGCAACCCCCACCAACCTTAATTCCTTCCCAACATACCCCTCCATGCATTTCTAACTATTGGATTTTAACTAAATTACTATTTAGTCCCTCCAACCGGTTTTACGAATTACCCTCATTCAATGAATCCATCGGTAAACTCATAAAACATACATTGTATAAATATTCTCATTAATTCCGTCTAATAACACAAAGAATATTTACATGACAAAATGCCGGGTGTTACAAGGTTAATGAGGGAAAAGAAAAATTTTACCTTTTTCTCCAACCACTCCTCCGACGGTTTGCTCCACAATTTAAATGGTGGATTTCACAAATTGTCTCCCATGAAGTTTTTAATTTGTTCTCTAAATTCTAGAATATGTATATAGTTAGGCAGAGATTGTGAGTGCATATTTCTGCAATGTATATAAATTTTGGTTTTTTTGTTCTTATTTGATAAATTGCATCTGAAATTTGGTCTTATTTTCTTCCATCAATATATATGTTGTTGATTAAATTTGAATAATTGAGTGTACATATTTTTGGAAAGTGAATAACTATAAAGTTTAGGTTTTCTATTCTTTATCATAGAATCTGGATTTTTTTTTTGGGTATTTACTATGAGTGTACATATTTTTAGAACACGAATAAACTATAAAAATTTTTTATTTTGTATGTTCTATTCCCAGGATGATTATAGATTGACGATTTGCAGTTTTATATTTAGGACATAAAATATTAATGAAACTATAAAGGTTCTTACTCCTAATTCTACTTTTGGTCAAATTAAAAGGACAAAAAACAGAAGTTTGGAATCATTTTACTAAAATAAAAAATTTGATAATTGGTAAACCTAAAGCAAAATGTAATCATTGTTCATAGCCACAAATTTAAAAAAAAAAAAAACAGTAGTTGCAAAAGTTTTTTGGTAAATATTGATATTGAGCTAAAGACTTTAAGCTTTTAAAATATGGATATTATTAGACCAAATTTATCATGATTTAGTGTTTTGATTTGTCAAGAACTACTTGAAAAGATTATTATTATTGATGAATTAGCCCTAAAATTTGTTGAAGCAAAACGAGTTAAAACATATTCTCACCGTGCAAACGAAATGTTTCATGTCTTCTAGAATTACCATTGCACGAGATATTACTATTAGTTATGAGAACGAAAATGTGAAGTTGAAGATTACTTTACAAAGTCATTTTAACGAGTATACTTGACTACTGACACATGCATGCCCATTCAAAATTTAAATTACATGGCATTAACTAGTTATTATATTGATAGTTATTGGACTTTGTATAAGAAGATTATTAATTTTTACTTGATTTCGAATCATAAAGGCAAAACAATTGGTAAAGAAGTGGTATGATGCTTGTTTGAATGAAGAATTGAAAATGTTTGATTATTGTAGTTGATAATGCTTCTTCGAATGATGTTGCAATTTCATATTTGAGGAATACATGCATATGCGATGTTTTGCACATAATTTGAACTTGATTGTATGTGATGGTTTTAAAGATCATTAAGAGTCTATTAAGAAAGTAAGTAGAGTTGTGAAATTTGTTCGATCTTCATCTGCAAGGTTACAACATTTTAGGGATTGTTTTGAAAATGTTAAGATCACATGTAAAATTAATGTTTGTCTTAATTTGCCTACCAGATGAAATTCTGCACATTTTATGTAAGAAAGTGCTAAATATTTTAAATTTTTTTTTTGAGAAGTTAAGAGAAAATGCTAGTCATTACCTTGTAGATTTGGGTGGGGAATAACCTCCCATAATAGAAGATTGATTAGAGAATTTATCAAGTTTTTTTTAAAAGAAATTATGATACAATTATAATTGTTTGTGCTTATTCACATGTTACTTCGAATACTTATTTCAGTGATATATGTAATTTGAAAATAGTTATGTTAAGTCATCCGACTTTAGTAGAAGTCAATTTCTTCCGATTTTATGTTTTCTGAATTTATGTCTTCCAATTTTATGCCTTCCAATTTATGTCGTCCGATTTTTGTAGAAGTCAATTCTAGTGAAGGTAGCAATATTTTTTTTTTCTACGAACATTTTTTTACACTATCTTCAAAGGCTTGAAAACGACTCTAGGCTTTCTTTTAGAGTTTTTAAAAACTCAAAAATTTTCACGTCCAAAATGTCAAAGTCAAAGTGAACGTTTGGTTGAGTCCCGTGTCGGCCCGGCAGGTTTGGGTAGTCACAAGTTATCCAGAGTATGCTGAGTGTGATAATGTATTGTTGAGAAAAATAGTTGTTAGAATGCAAGAGAAGGTTGTTAAGTATTTGAGAAGATATGATAAAGTTAATTTATTCGTATACGATGTAGTTGTATTAGATTATAGATGTTAGACAAAGTTTTTAAAACATTATATTACCATGTTATTTGAAAACGAGAAGGCAAATGATTTGGTGAGTCAATAAGAAATTGTAATTGAAAGATTATGCCTTGAGTATAGGTTGTGATAAAATCAATCACATCGCGAGAATTAATCAATAATTAATTAGAATAGTGAAGGAAGAAATCAAGAAACAAGAATTTATGTGGTTTAGATCAAATTATCCTACGTCCACGACATAAAACTCCAGTATCAAATTTTATTATGGAATCCAGAAAATAAGAATTTATATAATGCTACAGCATCACCCCGAGATTACAAGAAAAATGATGCTTCTTGAGAAATCTCTCTCACCTTGTGACGACCCAAACCCACCGAGCCGGCACACGGGAAAGGAACAGACGTTCACTTTGACTTAGACATTGACATTTTGGACGTGAAATTTTTCGACTTTTAAAACTCTAAAATCTGAAAACGTGAAAACAAGAAGTAATGAAAACAGGAAGACATAAATAAAATGGAATACAGATATGGACGACAATAATAGACTACTGGAATGGACGAGGACAGGAATGGACGACGACACGACTGGAATGGACGAGGACATGAATGGACAAGGACAGGAATGGATGACAACAGGATTGGACGACAACAAAAGTGGACGAGGACAGAAATGGACGATTGGAATGGACTACTGGATGAACAGAATGGACGACGATAGGAATGGACGATTGGGATAAACAAACAGAAATGGATGACTGAAATAAACAAACAAAAATGGACGACTGGAATAAACAAACAGAAATGGAGGACTGAAATAAACAAACAGAAATGGACGACTAGAATAAACAAATAGAAATGGACGACTGGAATAAACAAACAGAAATGGACAATTGTTTGTGAACGACGACAGAAAGTCAGAAGACATGAAAATTGGAAGACATAAAACTTGCAAGACATAAACATGTACCCCGCCGATCAGTCTGCTACCACAGCCGATCGATTGGCTACCTCTCTGTTTCACATCTACATGACCTAATAACCTCACAACTTACTACTAAACTTCTTCCCAACCTCCTTAGACATAAAATACTCCAAAACCTCAAAACCTGATTCAAAACATAACTTTGAAAATGTTAAAAAACATGACGGAAGTTCAAGAAATCCAACTGCATTGACAGCTCTAAAACTCAGACCAATCCATGCATAACTAAAAAGAAAATCCCAAACGATTCCAGTATACTTCAAAATACAACTTTTAGAACATATGTTTTAAAACATCAACACAAACCTATACATCACATAAATTCCCCAAAACTGTACAAACTTGACATACACTTCAAAACCACAACCCCACAGGTCAACAGGCACCTGACTGCCGCAACCAACCCTACGAGCTCGTCCAGCCAACTGCACCTACTCGTCAGCCTGAGGAACAAATTCCTCATCCGGAGGATCCATACCTACAACAGGTAGTTCAACTATGAGCCTAGAGCTCAGTAAGAACATATAATGCAGTGGTGCATATGCTATGCATAAACTTTTGAAATACATGAACATTACTTTGCATTACATTCAAGTGGACAGGAGGTATAAGTGGGGCTTAAAGAGGAACTGGTGCACATACATACATGTCTCAACAGGACATAACAGGAGTACATAGCATATATATAACAGGAGTACATAACAGGATGCCAGTCCTCGTCCCACATTTAACCGTACATTACATTCACATTTTAACTTTCTTAACTTCAAATCGTGTGCATAAAACGTTTGCATGACTTTTATGAAAACGTATATGCACGAACATATATAGTGCTTAAACGTAACATAAACAGGCGACATGATATCAAAGCAAGACATAAAGCAAAACACTTTTAACTTAGAACGTAACCTACGACTTAACTACCCGACAACCAAAACCTAGTATCTCCGTGATGTAGAGCCTTAAGGGCCAAACCTATATGTATGAATTTACCTGATGTCCGTAGAGTTGCAAACACGCACGTACGTCCTCGGCAATTCACTAACCTATATTATACATAATCGGACCATTAACCCTAAACTTCATCAAAACTAACGAATAACTAACCTATACTCATTAACTGATATAAAAGGTTACCTTTAATGGAGAAAATGGGAGAAAACAGGGGAAGACGAAGTTTGGAAAATGGTCGCACGTCGTCTGGAAGAGAGAAAACAAAGAGGAGAGGAAATGAGAGGTTTCACGTTGAAGGGAATAAAAGAGAAGAAGGGAGAGAGAGCATGACTTCCTCAACAAGCTTGAACATATGTCAAGCATGCATTGGCTTCCGAAATTGCCCCTCCCTTGGTTCCTAACTAATGATTTCGTTTTTTGGTTACTCTTTTATTTGGTTTTCCGCTAAACACGCCAACAAATTCCGCTAAACATTCATTATATTAATATGAACTTAATCCCGTACAATAATCCAATGAGATAATTACATGGCCAAAGTGCCGGGTGTTACATTACACCCACCTTAACAGAATTTTGTCCCCAAAATTTGCTTAATCAAAAAGCTCTGGATATCAGTCCCTAACGTCCCGTTGTATTTCCCAAGTGGCTTCCTCCACGTTATGATTGTGCCATAGGAACTTCACCAACGGGATCACCCTGTTGCGCAACACTTTGGTTGAAGAGTCCAAAATCTTTATGGGCCTTTCTTTATACGTCAGCGTCGGCAGGATATCTATATCCACCGGCTCCACGATCTGAGTAGGATCTCGCACACATTTTCTCAGCATTGAGACGTGAAAAATGTTGTGAACTCTATTCATAGATGCTAGCAGCTGCAACCGGTAAGCCATGCTTCCTACTCTCTTCAAGATGGGAAATGGTCCTACAAACCTTGGACTGAGCTTCCCTTTCTTACCAAACCTCATCACGCCCTTGAAAGGCGACACCTTGAGGAATACTTCATCGACTTCAACGAACTCTAAGGCTCTCCTCCTCTGATCCGCGTAACTTTTCTATCCACTCTGAGCAGTGTTGATTCGCTGTCTGATAGTAACCACCACTTCAGACATCTGCCGTAATAACTCAGGGCCGACAAGTCCGGCTTCTCCAACTTCATCCCAGCACAAAGGAGACCTGCACTTTCTGCCGTAAAGAGCTTCGTAGGGAGCCATACCGATCGTAGCCTGGTAGCTATTGTTATAAGAGAACTCCACTAACGGCAAATACTTGCTCCAAGGAGCGTGAAATTCCAATACGCACGACCTTAACATATCCTTTAATATTTGAATTGTTCTCTTAGATTGTCCGTCCGTCTGTGGGTGAAATGGCGTGCTGAAATTTAACTTGGTACCCAAAGAGTTTTGCAAGCTCGCCTAAAATCTTAATGTAAATCTAGGATCCCGGTCAGAAACGATTGACACTGGTATTCCATGCAGCTTAATAATCTCGTTAATATACAATTTTGCATATTGATCCATAGAGAAGGTCATCTTCACAGGTAAAAAATGGGCTGACTTCGTCAGTCTATCCACTATGACCCCTATGCTATTATGGCCCCTAGCCGTTCTCGGTAGGCCAACAAAAAAATCCATAGTGATGTTCTCCCATTTCCATTCGGGGATCGGGAGAGGCTAGAGTGTGTTGACTTAAATAGAGTTTAAGTTTAAATATGTTTTTGATGATTACGATTAATATGAAATATATGAACTGGTGATTATGTTCAATATGAAATATATGAACTGATGATTATGATTAATATGAAATACATGAACTGAATAATTGGATTATTGTGTTCATTGCATTTATCTGGAAATGCCCTTTGAAAAAGGTATTATGTTTCTGACATTTTTGGTTAAGTGTTAGTAGTCCGAAGTCTTTCGTCCACATTGAAAGACAGACGCATTCGTTCAAACATAGAATAGCGTACTCATCCGAAGTTACTCGTCAGACGCAATCGTCTGAAGTTATAAGTCAGACACAGTCATCCAAAGTTATAAGTCAGACGCAATCGTCTGAAGTTAAAAGTCAGACGCAGTCGTCCAAAGTAATCGTCCAAACTTATAAGACAGACGCAGTCGTCCAAGGTAATCATCCAAACATATGAAACAGACGCAATCGTCCAAAGTAAAGACAGACGCAGTCGTTCAAAGTAAAGACAGACGCAGTCATTCAAAGTAAAGACAAATGCAATCGTCCAAAGCACTCGTTTGAATAGAAATCATCCAAAGTATTCGTCTGACGTGCAAGCGTCCACAATGTACGAGCAAGTGTTCAAAGACAGAACAACGAATTGATTCGAAGCATTCATCCAAACTCACTCGTCCAAAGGGAGAACATCCAGACTATTAAAGACCGCGAGTGTTAGCAACTCCATATCTGAACGGCTATTTTTCTGCGTACGGATGTATATCCAACGGTCATATTTTTGTACGGAAACAAGGAGCCTTGTGAATGAGAAGTAGATTACAAATGCAAGTATAAATAGAAGAACAGTAACTCATGACAAAAACTTTTGCTGATTTGAAAAACTTTCTCTCAACTCTCGCGCGCTCACACACCTGTAATTTCTTCTATTCTGTTTACACCTCTCTAGATTATAACTTGAGATTTAGCTTTTGAGAGAGTGTAGCCCTTTGCTACATTGTTCATCTTGTAAAAAATGTAAAGGCAGCGATTGACGCCTGTAAAGATCAATTAAAGTGTAAAGGCAGTGATTGACGCCCGTGAAGATCAATCGAAGTGTAAAAGGTAGTTGATTGGCGCCCGTGAAGTCCAATCAAGTTTTCTCGTGGAAGAGAAGTAGTGAATCTTCTAGGGGAGAATCCTTAAGGCATGGACGTAGGCAAGGTTAGCCGAACCACGTAAAAATCATGGTGTTATTTTTTTCTCTCTCTCTGTTTATTTTGAATCAGTAAACAATAATTAAAGTAATTTATATTGTATTAAGTAAACCAAATTACGAGAGAAAAGTCTAATTCACCCCCTCTTAGACAATAACGGTCCTACAATTGGTATCAGAGCGAGGTTAATATTTGTCTAATTGTGATTAAAAAATAGTTGCATATCTAGAAATGACATTCAACACAAACACCACACATGTAGAGGGACAATCTATTTCTAGACACCCATTTTTCGATGGTAGTGACTATGTATATTGGAATGCTAGGATGAGAATTTGTATTCAAGCAATGGACTATGAACTCTGGAGTGTCATTGAAAATGGTCCTTTTAGATCTATGAAAACTGAAAATGGTGTAAGCATACCAAAGCTGGCAAACGAATTAAATGATTCTGATAAACGTAATCTAAGTTTAAATGTCAAAGTTATAAACACCCTGTATTGTGCCTTAAATAGAGATGAATTCAATAGGATACAAGGTTGTGATAGTGCATACGAGATATGGAGATTACTTGAAATAACTCATGAAGGAACTAATCAAGTAAAAGAGAGTAAGTTGAGTATGTTAGTTCATGAGTATGAATTACTCTCTATGGAAAAAGATGAAACCATTAACTCTATGTTTACACGTTTTACTAATATTACTAGTGGTTTAAAAGTGCATGGTAAGATATATTCTAGTGAAGAACTAGTAAGGAAGATCTTGAGGTGTCTACCAAGAGCATGGCAACCGAAAGTAATGGCCATTCAAGAAGCAAGAGATCTCAAGGCGCTAAAACTTGAAGAGCTCATTGGTTCTCTCATGACGCATGAGATAACAATGAAAGCAAATGAAAAGAAGGACCTCAGTGAAAAGGGAGTCTATAAGAGAAAAGAGATAGCTCGTAAAGCCTCTTCAAGTAAGCAAGGAGAATCTGAGGAAGAAGAAGATGATGAGGATATAGCCCTCATTACTAGAAGATTTAGCAAGTATCTTCAACGGAAAAGGATGCTAGGAGGGAGATTCTCAAAGGGTGAGAAATCCCAAAAAGAAAAGGAGATTACTTGTTTTGAGTGTGGAAAACCTGGACACATGAAGGCCGACTGTCCACGTGCTAAGAAAGATCCCAAGAAGTTTAAGAAGAGAGTCATGAAGGCCACTTGGGATGACAGTGAGAGCGACACTTCTTCAGAAGATGAGGAAGTCACCAACCTTTGCTTCATGGCACATGAAGATGATGTTAGTGATTTTTATAATGATAGCGATACTGATGATGGTGAGTTAATTGATACTTTTAATGATTTAGTAAAACAATACAGCATGCTTAGTGTAACGCCCCCAAACCCACTTCGGCTCGGTACACTACTTGGCTCACACTCACCACGTTTAAAACGAAGTTTAAAATAAAAACTAATAGAAATTCGACTCAATTTTTTGGGTTTTTTGAACCCTAAAAAATGGTTGAAAAACGTGCACAAAATACGTGCCAAACGTGTCAGAAAAGATCAGGTTAAAACATAGTAAAAATAGAAATTTTTTTTTAAAAAAATAAAAGTTGGCATGCATAGGCGCCACGTGCGCTCCAGCTGCGCGCACTGCGCGTGCAACCCCGCGCGCGCTGGGCACTGATCGATCCGCACCCTCTCAGGTGCGCGATCACCATCTGCCGATCAATCAGCACTGGGCGCGCCTACGCAACATGCATCGTGCGCCTGCTGCGGCCCCCAGCCTGGCGCCAGCGTGCCACTGACCTGGCCTGCGTGCCTATTCCTCTGCCACAATGCACCTTTCTCACCTTTTTCTCCATTTTCTTCAAACCACACTCAACCAAATCACCTAAAACTTACCCCAAACTTTTCCCGACATATCCCACTTCCCGACACATAAAAATCCCGGAAAACCGACTCTAAAATGTCAGTGAAAACATGAAAATAGTGAAAACAAACGTTGTTTATTCTACGAAAAATCAAGCAGCATAACGACTAAATTTTCTAAAATCACAAACCTGAAAATCAAGCTTTTATACAAAAGTTTCAAAACAATTTCAAACAACATTTACAAAATTCTAAAACCACCTATCATTTATACAAATAAAAGCCAACAAACTACCAAAATACCTAATCCCATAAATCTCCCCGAAGACCATGGTCGAGACGCTCCGACAAATACCCGCATTGGCATGCCTTGAACCTCGTCGATTGCTCCCTAGAGCTGGGCTCCCTCGTCTATCTCACCTGTATACACGTCGCCACCTACACCACAGAACACAAAACGTAAGCCTAATACTTAACAAGTAGGGAATAATGCATACAAAAACATAATGCACACTCACTCATAACACATGCAGTTTCTAACTCTCGGTTGTGTTCATTCCATTCTCATTTCACTACTCATAGGCGTACATCTCTCCTAGAAATCAGTTCTACTCGAGACACTCAGGCGTACATCTCTCGTAGAATTCAATTCTACTCGAGACACTCAGGCGTACATCTCTTGTAGAGACACTTAGGCGTACATCTCTTGTAGAATTCGATTCTACTCGAGACAGTCAAGCGTACATCTCTCGTAGAAAGTCATTCTACTCGAGACCTTTAGGCGTACATCTCTCGTAGAATTCAATTCTATTCGAGACACTCAGGCGTACATCTTTCGTAGAAATCCATTATACTCGAGACACTCAGGCGTACATCTCTCGTTGAATTCAATTCTACTCGAGACACTCAGGGCGTACATCTCTCGTAGAAATCCATTCTACTCGAGACACTTAGACGTACATCTCTCGTAGAGACACAGTTGCATATCTTACATACCATACTCACAATTCAAAACATGCTAAAACTCATATTTTTGTAGTTTGAACTATGATGCATGTCACATAATGCTCAACATAAAATAACACACAACAAACAGACAAATCTCTACCGTTCCATGGTGTAGGCCCAAAGGCAAAACACAAACGTCCTCTACTTACCTAGACTCCCGCACGTGCTCTTATTCGCTCACTCGGTTGATCTAATCTTTCACTTGTTAACCTAGCAAACATAAGGAAAATAACTTAGCAACATTCTATAAATTCTAAACCAAGTCTAACAACCAATCTAACAACCAATTTAAACCAACTTTAAAACCTAAACCATAAAACCCAAAATTCCCACATTTTCCACCGTCCAACTTCATTCGGCTATAACTTACTCGTTTTTTAACGAATTTTGACGTTCCACCCCATTCCGTAAACCTCTACATGTCTACTATCCATTGAAACAATCAAATTCAACAATCAAACACTATGGCTAATTCGAAATCACCAAAACAGATTCGGCCCTTTAGATCAACAAACCCGATTTTTCACCAACACTCACCAATTCTCTAATCTCTCCCTAAAAACAACCTAAACTAACATATCTAAGGATTAAATAGCTAAATATAGGAAGAAAACTCACCAAAAAACCAAAATTTTGGAGCTCACAATTAGAGTTTCACTGACTACCCTACAACCTCACAAAAATACTCACAAAACATCAAAAACCGTCACTAAAATCCATCAATATCAAAACTCATTAACTAACTAACCTTGAACCTTGTAAAATCTTGAAGAAAATGAAGAGGAAGCTCCTCCAATGGTGGCTTCCCTTCGTGGAGAACAATGGGGAGGAAGAAGGAAATTTCTTCTGTTTTTAATTAAAACCTCATTTTTTTCTACTTTTTGAATTTTCCACCAAGGTTTCTCTTTTTATAAATTAAGCTTACTCTCCCATTCTCTCATTTCCTCACGTGAACCTCACTTCATTCTCCCCTCATTTGTTATTTTAATTATCTAAACTATTCTATTGATTTTCACTCTAATTTCCTCCATTTTCTAACTCACCTAATTAGGCGACTTCTAAACCAATTCTATGCTCCTTCTAACATGACCTAACCAAGAGAAATTCCTATATAGAAAATTCCTGGGTGTTACACTTAAGACTAAATACAACTTGTTAAAGAAAGAAAATGCAAACTTAATCGAGAAGTATGCTAATGAAGGTAATTTACATGAAAAGAAAAAAGGTGAACTCAAGACTAAAAATGATAGGTTGAATGAATTAGTTTTGAAATTTACAAATGGAAGCAAGAATTTGAATATGCTCTTAGGAAGCCAAAGAGTTACATTTGATAAAGTTGGGATCGGGTATGAAAGATCTAACAAAAAGAAAGTGTATGAAAACTCCTTTGTTAAACCATCCACATGCCATAAATGTAACTTAATATGACATAAATCTTTTGTATGATCCCTAAAATTTAGCAAATCTAGAGTAGCTCCTAAATTGCAATGGGTTCCTAAGGGAACCAAACCTAACGTTATGACCCAAAAGGTTTGGGTACCAAAGAAGACAACTTAATTACTGTTTTGTAGGTTGATTGCTCTCCTGGGAAAAATTAGTGGTACCTCGATAGTGGATGCTCGAGGCATATGACAGGAGATTCAACGAAGTTTGCCGTTGTCAACAAGAAAAAACGGAATGTCACCTTTGGTGGAAATCAAAAGGGCAAAATTGTTGACATCAGCAATATAGGTAATCCTTCTAACCTCATCATTGAAAATGTTTTATTAGTAGAAGGGTTAAAGCACAATATATTAAGTATTAGTCAATTATGTGATAAAGGGTATAAAGTAGCATTCAAATCTAGATTATGTTCAGAAAGGGGATATAACCTTAGAATTTGTCAACTCTGCTGATCAATTGGCAGATATCTTTACTAAGCCATTAGATGAGAAGACCTTCAATAATATTAGAATAAGGTTAGGTCTCACTAGGCATGAGAAAAATTAAGGATCGTTTTTTTTCTGTTGGAGAATATTGGCCAGTAAGCAGTGTGGTCAATAAAAAAATAGACGATCTCCAAGAGTAATTCCTCTCTAAAATGAGTGGACGTCTGTCACAATGGACGTTGACAATGGACGTTGTCACAATGGACGTTCACAATAGATGTTGTCAAAATGGACTATAAAATCCTTCGAAATGTTACAGAAACCCTAACTTTCGAAAACCATTCTAAAACCTCTTGTTTGTCCAGCGATTCCTATTCTTCTTTGATCTTCGTCTCTGATCCAAAACCAAACTCCGATCAATGGCATCTTCCGCCCGCATAGAGCAAGTCTTCTTTAAGAAAAAGCAAAAGACTTCTCATCCTGCAGATGCACAGTCTGTTGTCGTTCCTCCGCCTCTTCAATGGCCAAATCATGAGTTCATCAATCAAGCCGCTTTTAATAGGTATTATGAAGGTTTTGAAATCAAACCTCTTATTTGATCTAGAGGAGTAGTCTTTAGAGATTTGTCTGGCTTGGATTTAGAGGAACCGCTACTGAGGATGGGGTTAATGGGGATGTTTGATTCTGAGGCTCCTTATTATGAAACTCTAATTAGAATGTTTTATGCGAATCTAGAACATTCTACACGCCCTCTGGTAATTAGGAGTTATGTCTATGGCAGACATATTGAACTGACCCAGGAAGCTATCCATGAAATCCTTCATTGTGAGTTTCTAAATGGTTCACGGAGATTCTTTGAGACAGCAAAGAATCCGTCATTTCTTGAGAAGCTTGCAAGGAATTAGTCAAATTGATTAGTCAAATTGATTGCCAAGGATCCTAGCAACTCTCCCCTAAAGTTGAAGAGTAAGGATTTGAATCTTAAGGCTAGAGTCTTCCACCAAATGATCTATTACAACATCTTGCCTGTAGATGGTCATAGAGACCATGTTAGTAGAATGGATCTCTTCCTTCTTGGCCAACTATTCAAAGATGAACCATTCCATCTTGGGTACATTGTTTTAAACCTGATGCTTCAAGTTGTCTGCAATGTATCCAAGTCTCTGCCATACAATTTTCTACTCATGAAGATTTTTCAAAGGTTTGGTGTCAGAATACCTAATTCTGAAAAGCAATTAGTCTTGAAGAAATCTGACTACTTCTCGTCCTCCACCTTGTCAAGAATGGGAATAACAAGAAATGTTCAAGGTGAGTTGGTTGAAAAAGTCAGCCAAGGAGGTGTTTCAAGGCGCTTGATCATTACCGAAGAAGAAGAGGAAGAAAGTGCTCAAGATGACACTCTGTTTCCTGTCCTTGATCCTTTGCCACCTCCAGTTCTTCTTATTCAAGCTCCTGAAGAGGTCAGTCATGCTCAAATCCATACTCAAGAGCCTGTGAGTAATCATGACTTTCCTACAGTCCAAGCTGATATTCCACATCCAACCAGTCCAATTCATGCTCCTTCTCCAATTCCAATCCCTTCATTGCCAGCTCATGTTCCTCGGAGAACCAAAGGTCCTCCCACTTCTCCTGTGAGAAATTCTATTTTTGAGGAACAATTTCATGAGCTTCGGGCCAGCATTGAAAGTCTTGGCACTAATCAGGAATCCTTACAGTCCCTGTATCTTTCACGCCAAGATCAATTTGAAGCTTATGTCCTATCTCAACTAGACAATCTCGCTGCTTCAATTCAATGACTGCACAAACGCATTGATCTAATGGAATTAAATCAAAGTGCAGCTATTGATGATGTCAACAAATGCATTGATCTAATGGAATCAACTCAAAGTAAAGTTATTGATGACGTCATCTCCTCCGTTAGATTCCATTCTAGTCATATCACAGTGCAAGTGCAGCGAGATTGTGACAGGGTTATCTCTCATATTGGAGACCTTAGTACCCTTATGACTAGAAGTGCTGGTGAGCCCTCTAATGCGGATGAGAACTTAGATGAAAGTAACGAGACTCCTTAGCCAGTTCGTCCAGCTCCTTCAGCTGTTCTCTGGGGTGCTGGTGAGGTTGCTGTTGTCCAAGGGGCTGTTGTCTGTGAGGAAGAACCTTTGTCTGCTCCTGCTGTTTCTCCAAACGTGCTCCATACTTCTACAGCTTCAGATCCCCCTCCCACAACTGTTACTTCTCAGGGCATTGATCATCCTGCAGAATCCCCTCTGGATAAGGATGCTTTCCTTGATCAATTATGGTCTGTCATGCACTAGGAGAATCCATCCTCTCCTGAGAACTAGGAATATTTTTTATTCTTTATATTTTTTATCACACTGTGACTGATATATTTTTTTTGTACACTGTGAATTCTTAACATGTTGCCAAACTATGCCAGTTTAGTTTTATCCTGTCGTCTATCTAGTGATGTGCTGAATGCCATTTCTCCTTTCCGTGTTTATTTTTGATAATATCAAAGGGGGAGACAGATATAGAACTTACTGATACTTAAGAATTTACTGAAGGATAGAGAATTTACTGAATACATAATTAAGTCATTGGTAAGGAATACTGCATAGAGTATGGGGGAGTATGTAAGTTTAAACTGAAATGCAGATTATTATGTTGAAACAGATCATATATTTGTCATCATAAAAAATGGGGAGATTGTTGTCTTAAATAGAGTTTAAGTTTAAATATGTTTTTGATAATTACAATTAATATGAAATATATAAACTGATGATTATGATTAATATGAAATACATGAACTGAATAATATGATTATTATGTTTAGTGCATTTATCTGGAAATGCCCTTTGAAAAGGGTATTATGTTTCTGATGTTTTTGGTTAAGTGTTAGTAGTCCGAAGTCTTTCGTCCACATTGAAAGACAGACGCATTCGTCCAAACGTAGAACAGCGTACTCGTCCGAAGTTACTCGTCAGACGTAATCGTCCGAAGTTATAAGTCAGACACAGTCGTCCGAAGTTATAAGTCAGACGCAATCGTCCGAAGTTATAAGTCAGACGCAGTCGTCCAAAGTAATCATCCAAACTTATAAGACAGACGCAGTCGTCCAAGGTAATCGCCCAAACTTATAAGTCAGACGCAAGTAAAGACAGACGCAATCGTCCAAAGTAAAGATAGACGCAGTCGTCCAAAGTAAAGACAAACACAATCGTCCAAAGTACTCATCCGAATAGCAATCGTCCAAAGTATTCGTCCGACGAGCAAGCGTCCAAAATGTACGAGCATGTGTTCAAAGATAGAATAACAAATTGATGCAAAGCATTCGTCCAAACTCACTCGTCCAAAGGGAGAACGTCCAGACTATTAAAGACCGCGAGTGTTAGCAACTCCATATCTGAACGGCTATTTTTCTGCGTACGGATGCATCTCCAACGGTCATATTTTTGTACGGAAACAAGGAGCCTTTTGAATGAGAAGCAGATTACAGACGCAAGTATAAATAGAAGAACAGTAGCTCGAGACAAAAACTTTTGCTGATTTGAAAAACTTTCTCTCAACTCTCGCGAGCTCACACACCTGTAATTTCTTCTATTCTGTTTACACCTCTCTAGATCATAACTTGAGATTTAGCTTTTGAGAAAGTGTAGTTTTGTGCTACATTGTTCATTTTGTAAAAAGTGTAAAGGCAGCGATTGATGCCCGTGAAGATCAATCGAAGTGTAAAGGCAACGATTGACGCCCGTGAAGATCAATCGAAGTGTAAAAGGTAGTTGATTGGTGCCCGTGAAGTCCAATCAAGTTTTCTCGTGAAAGAGAAGTAGTGAATCTTCAAGGGGGGAATCCTTAAAGCATGGACGTAGGCAAGGTTAGCCGAACCACGTAAAAATCACGGTGTTATTTTTCTCTCTCTCTGTGTTTATTTTGAATCAGTAAACAATAATTAAAGTAATTTATATTGTATTAAGTAAACCAAATTACGAGAGAAAAGTCTAATTCACCCCCTCTTAGACAATAACGGTTCTAAAGAGTGTTCCACCTAAGTCTAATTCACCCCCCTCCTAGACAATAACGGTCCTGAAGAGTGTTCCACCTAGTCGTTGATGTTCAGCCTTCACTTGTTGACATACCATACAAGACTCCACATATTTGGCTACCTCGTTTTTCATATTTGGCCACCAGAAGTGCAGTTTCAAGTCTCGATAAATCTTCGTGCTTCCCGGGTGTACTGAAAAAGAAGACGAGTAGGCTTCCAATAAAATGTCCTTTTGTAGCTCTTCATCTCTCGGAACGTACCACCAGTCCCTGAACTTCAAAATAACATCACCCGAATGACTGAACTCGGAAGAAGCCATAGGCAACTTGCTTACTATATCGGCCATTTCCTTTGAATTGATCTTTTGGGCTTCCTTAATTCGATCCAGAATGGTTGGTCGTATTGTCAGGTGTGCCAGCATGGCCGATAACTCAGAAACTACTTCCAAATCAAACTTCTAAATTTCTGTCCTCGGAGGCATTGATATGGCCGACATCGCGAGTTACATAGTAGCTGGAATCCTGCTCAACGCATCGGCTACCACGTTAGCTTTCCCCGGGTGGTATTTAATTTCAATATCATAATCATTCACAAACTCGAGTCATCATTGTTGCCGACATTGATATGGCTGACATCGCGGGTTGCATAGTAGCCGACATCCTGCTCAACACATCGGCTACCACGTTAGCTTTCCCCGGGTGGTATTTAATCTCAATATCATAATCTTTCACAAACTCGAGCCATCGCTGATGCCTCATGTTTAACTCTTTATGGGTAAATATATATTTAAAGCTTGTGTGGTCAGAAAACACCTCACATGACTTTCCATATAAGTGATGTCTCCATACCTTCAACGTAAAAACAACTGCCGCTAACTCCAGATCGTGAGTAAGGTAGTTTTGCTCGTGATTCTTCAATTGTCTGGACGCGTATGCCACCTCATTTTCTTCTTGCATTAATACGCATCCCAAACCAACCTTTGACGCATCACAGTATACACTGAATTTGCCGTCTTCGACCGGCAATACTAACAAAGGAGCAGTGGTTAATTTCTGCTTAAGTGTCTGAAAACTCACTTTGCAAGTTTCAGACCACTTGAACTTGATGTCTTTCCTCGTTAAGCTGGTCATAGGCTTTGCTATCACAGAAAATCCCTTGATAAACTTTCTGTAGTAACCAGCTAGCCCGATAAAACTTCGTACCTCACTAGCATTCCTCGGCCGCGGCCATTCCTTCACAGTCTGAATCTTGGCCGAATTCACGAAAATTCCCTCTGCAGACACCACGTGGCCTAAAAAATTAATCTGGTTCAACCAGAATTCACACTTCTACAATTTGGCATACAATTGGTGTTGTCTCAACGTCGATAGCACAATCGCCAAGTGCCCTTCGTGCTCTCCTTCATTACGAGAATAAACCAGGATGTCGTCGATGAAGACGATCACAAATTTATCCAAGAAATCCTAGAATATCATGTCCATCAAGTCCATAAATGCCACCGGGGCATTAGTCAACCCAAACGACATCACCAAGAATTCATAGTGTCCGTATCGGGTCCTGAAGGCGATCTTTGGAATATCCCTGGCATTGACCTTCAATTGATAATAACTGAAACGCAAATCAATCTTTGAAAATACCCGAGCCCCTTGTAGTTGGTCAAATAAATCGTCGATCCTCGGCAACGGGTACTTATTCTTGATAGTCAACTTGTTCAGCTAACGGTAATCAATACACATGCGTAGGGACCCATCCTTCTTCTTAACAAATAGGACCGGTGCACCCCACGGAAAGAAGCTAGGGCGTACGAAGCCCTTGCCCACTAATTCCTTTAGCTGAGCCTTCAACTCCCTCAGCTCTATTGGCGTCATACGGTACGGGTTCTTCGATACCGGTTCAACACAAGGACATATTTCAATTTCGAATTCAATCTCACAATTCGGTGGCAACCCCGATAAGTCATCTAAGAAAACCTCTAAGAAGTTTTGAACTACCGGAATGTCTTAAAGTTCCACCTCACCTTCCCTTTGAACATCCACTATGTAGGCTAGGAATCCGACACATCCTGACCTCATCAGCCGTTGAGCTTCTAAGGAGGATACAACAGGCATATTGTGTTTCTTTGGTATAGCCTGATAGGAGAACTCTTTCTCGTTCGGGCGCTTAAAAGTCACAAGCCCAGACCTACAGTTAATGGTGGCGTGATGTCTAAACAGCCAGTCCATTCTCAGAATTACATCGTATCCTTTCATACCGATGATGATAAGATTGTCATGCAATTTCTGGTACCCTACTGACACTATATCGCCCTGCACTGCCTGCTCGGAGTGCAAAAACTCTCCGGATGGTAGCATAACACTGTAGGGTTGATCTAACGGCACAACACATAAACTCTTCCTAACCACAAAGTCCATTGCCACAAACAAATGTGTGGCCCCCGTGTCCAACAAAGTGTAAGCAGGTGAATTACAAATCAAGATTGTACCTGTGATAGCTGCCTGTTGTACTTCGTCGTCATCCTCGATCATTGCAAAAACCCTTGGGGTAGCGCGATTCGGCCTCTTATCCGGCATCGGGCAATCCCGAATGTGATGGCCTTCTTTGTCACATCGGAAGCAATGGCCAGTAAAGAGCCTGCATTCACCCGTGTGACTTTTCTGGCAACGCGGGCATACTGGAAACTGAGGAGCCCCCATTGGTCTTTTTCCCTTGTCCTGATAAGCAGCAGTCTCATTGGGTCTCTTAAGGCCCCTGTTCTGTTGCTGTTGTGGTTGCCCAACCTGACCCCTTTGTTTTTGTTGAGGGACATCACGAAGGAATCTCCTTGATGGATCCCTCTATTTCTGGAACTTTGTCTCTAAGGCTTTCAACTGCAAAGCCTTGGCCACCACTTTCGTATACGGGGCCTCGTCAAAACCCCCGGTCGTGATTCCCGATAAAAGGTCCAACTTCAGACCCTGGATGAACTGGTGTATCTTGTTTTTGTCGGTGGCCACCAGATGAGGTGCGTAGCGGGATAGTGACTCGAACTTCTGAACATACTCGGCCACTGACCCATATTGCCGCAGTCGAGAGAATTCGATCATATTTTCCTTCCTCACACTGCGGTCGAAATACTTCTCGTAAAATATCCTCTTGAATCCGCTCCAATCTATAGCAACTGTAGTCGACTGCACAATGTCCCACCAAAATCCAGCATCTTTGGTGAGGTGAAATGCGGCACATATAACCTTCTTATTTTCCTCCACTTCCACATAGTTGAAAATACGCTCAATCGTTCGGATCCACTCCTCGGCGTGAGTAGGGTCCATTGACTGTCCGTCAAATACTAGCGGTTGAAGCCGTCGGAATCTGTCTCCACTGGTGTCACGTGGAGCGTTCACATGGTTGTTATTCCCATTGTCCTCCCTGGCCATCATGCGAGACTGAACGCCGACCAACTCAGTTAGACGGTCGTTTGCTTCACCTTGATTCCCTCTCACCATTTTTGTTCTTAGGTTCCTATAACCAAAATAACTAAATTTAATAAACAAAAATTTTACGGGAATTTAAACACTTACAGTTTGTCGAACGATCTCACGTGGCGGGTTGCGCAGTCAAACAATCTACAGAATCGCTTTTAAAATCCGGGGGCTCTGATACCATAACTGTGACGACCCAAACCCGCCGGGCCGGCACACGGGACTGGAACAGACATTCACTTTGACTTAGACATTGACATTTTGGACGTGAAATTTTTCGACTTTTAAAACTCTAAAATCTGAAGACGTGAAAACAGGAAGTCATGAAAACAGAAAGACATAAATAAAATGGAAGACAGATATGGACGACAGGAATGGACTACTGGAATGGACGATGACAGGAATGGACGACGACTGGAGTGGACGACGACTGGAGTGGACGAGGACAGGAATGGACGAGGACAGGAATTGACAAGGACAGGAATGGACGACAATAGGAGTGGACGACAACAGGAGTGGACGAGGACAGAAATGGACGACTAGAATGGACTACTAGACGAACAGAATGGACGAATAGAATGGACGACGACAGGAATGGACGACTGGAATGGAATTTTGGAATGGATGACTGGAATGGAGGACTGGGATAAACAAACAGAAATGGACGACTGAAATAAACAAACAGAAATGGATGACTGGAATAAACAAACAGAAATGGATGACTGAAATAAACAAACAGAAATGGACGACTTGAATAAACAAACAGAAATGGACGACTGAAATAAACAAACAGAAATGGACGACTACTTGTGTGATGACCCGGATGTGTAAGTATGTGTACGATGGCTGCACGAACCGGAACCCGGATGATGGTATGTCTGCGCAGGCAAACCGAAAGGTGACGGGTCATAAAAAGGGGGTCGTCACAATCCTACATTGCTTGGAGAAGTATGTGGAAATGAAACATATGTAAAGCGACCCTCCCAAGATAGCAAGACGCGTTTTGGAGCACAATTGGCAACGGATCCCATAAGAACTCTGAAGTTAAAAGTGCTTCGACGAGAGTAGTACCAGGTTGGGTGACCGACTGGGAAGTCCTCACCAAACAAAGCCGTGAGGGGAGGATATTGAGCTACGACCCAATCCCCAGAGCGGACAATATCTTGTTGGGAAAAGAGGTCGTTACAAATGGTATCAGAGCCTGTACCCAACTGAAAATGTGGCCAACGAGGACGTTGGGCCCCTGAGGGGGGTGATTGTGATGACCCGGATGTGTAAGTATGTGCATGATGACTGCACGAACTGGAACCCGGATGGCGGTACGTCTGTGCGGGCGAACCGAAAGGTGACGGGTCGTCACAATCCCACATCGCTTGGGGAAGTATGTGGAAATGAAACATACGTAAAGTGACCCTCCTAAGATAGCAAGACGCGTTTTGGAGCACAATTGGCAACGGATCCCATAAGAACTCCGACGTTAAAAGTGCTTCGGCGAGAGTAGTACCAGGTTGGGTGACCGACTGGGAAGTCTTCGCCAAACAAAGCCGTGATGGGAGAATATTGGGTTACGGCCCAATCCCCAGAGCGGACAATATCTTGCTGGGAAAATGAGTCGCCAAACAAAGCCGTGATGGGAGGATATTGGGTTACGGCCCAATCCCCAGAGCGGACAATATCTTGCTGGGAAAATGAGTCGTTACAGTTTGTGGACGACATAAAGTAAGAAGACATGAAAATTGGAAGACTTAAAACTTGCAAGACATAAACATGTACTCCGCCGATCGGTCTGCTACCACAGCCGATCGATCGGCTACCTCTCTGTTTCACATCTACATGACCTGATAACCTCACAACTTACTACTAAACTTCTTTCCAACCTCCTTAGACATAAAATACTCCAAAACCCTAAAACCCCAAAACCCGATTCAAAACATAACTTTGAAAATGTTAGAAAACATGACGGAAGTTCAAGCATTCCAACTGCATGGACAGCTCTAAAACTCTTACCAATCCATGCATAACTAAAAAGAAAATCCCAAACGATTCTAGTATACTTCAAAACACAACTGTCAGAACAAAAGTTTTAAAACATCAACACAAAACCTATACATCACATAAATTCCCAAAAACTGTACAAACTTGACATACACTTCAAAACCACACCCCCGCAGGTCAAAAGGCGCCTGACTACCGCAACCAACCCCACGAGCTCGTCTAGCCAACTGCACCTACTCGTCGGCCTGAGTGACAAAGTCCTCATTCGGAGGATCTGTACCTACAACAGGGAGTTCAACTCTGAGCCTAGAGCTCAGTAAGACCATACAATGCAGTGGTGCATATGCGATGCATGAACTTTTGAAATACATGAACATTACTTTGCATTACATTCAAGTGGACAGGAGGTATAAGTGAGGCTTATAGAGGAACTGGCGCACATACATACATGTCTCAACAGGACATAACAGGAGTACATAGCATATATATAACAGGAGTACATAACAGGATGCCAGTCCCCGTCCCACATTTAACCATACATTACATTCACATTTTAACTTTCTTAACTTCAAATCGCGTGCATAAAATATTTGCATGACTTTCATGAAAACGTGTAACTTATTTAGAAATGAAATTATGTCTAAGGAGATTGTCAAGAGCAATCTTTCCTGGGAATTATCCAGATCAGTACTTTCAACGATTTAAGTTATTGATTTAATTATATTTGTTTTAAATTTGTTTTATATTTTATTTCATGTTTATCAATTATATAATCTTTATTTTTTTTATTGTATTGACGTAAGAATATTATAATAAATTTCTATATAATAATTATTTTTTTATTTTAATTAACTTATCTTTTTTTTTGTTATTATTACATTTTATGTAAAAACAACTTATTGTTTCTATCTAAAAGACAATTTCAATTTAATTCTTAAAACTTTCCATATATTTTCAATTTTATTGGAATACATATTACTTTGTTTTTAATTTCTATTATCTCAACAGATGGATGCTGATGTAAGTAGATCGGTTAGCTGGACTAGCGCCATGGAATTTCGGAATCAAGAGTGTAAAGAAAAGTTTGAGAAAAATTTGCTCAAACGCTCAGTTAGTCATTGTATGACTATAAATTTTACCGTTAGGGAATCGTTGAGAATAAAAAAGATATTTGACCGCATCGGTCAGCACAGGGTGTATACATTGAGGGGCCATATCTTTCACTTGTTCTACGCGAACTTGACAGCAACTGGGAGATCAGGAGTTTTGACTGGTATGAGGACGTATATCCTTGGTATGAAGCTTATGATACTTCCAAAGACGATGAATGAATTGCTAGAGTTTGCCATCGAAGGTGCGGATCAATATTATCATGTTTCCAAAGACTATCATTTTTTCACATTGCCCAAGGGAGTAGAGTTTCTACGAGGAATTCATATCAATTCCAACATCGAGGTGTTCATCACGAACCAGAGATTTGAATGTTAGAGGTCGGGTTCTTTGTAACATGTTAGCCCACATCCTTCTGTCGCGAGAGGGACATCAAAATCTCGTGAGCTATATGGACCTGTATGTCATGGGGAACCTGTGCAACGGGAAGCCTTTTGACCTTGGCTTTTTTATTTTAAGTCACATGCATGAGATCGGGCAGGTAAGCAAGACGAATCTCCCGTACGGGGCATTGATTATGAAGATCATCGATCGAGTTGAGATTCAGTTACTGGTTGGCGGGCAGAGAATAGTTCAAAGGGCCACTGACGTATTTAACACCTCGCATTTGATGAAAATGAGCTTCATGGAAGTTGATGGTGTTAGCTTACAATATGTTTAAGTAACTATGTTTTTTATGATAATGATTAATGTAGAATATATAAATAGAAAATGATTATAAGAAATGAGAGATGTTAAGATGTGTAGTATCTGTTTGGGAATGCCCTTTAAAAAGGGTATTGTGTTTTCTAATGAATTTGGTTAAGTGTTGGTAGTCGAGTCTGGTGCATACAAATAGGAAAATGAACATCGACCGAATCACAGCAGACTTGAAGATTTGTCGTCCGAAATAAACATCGTCTAGACTTAGAAGTCTACAGATTCTGACGTTGTCCGAAAGCTTTGTCGTCTGAAATCAACATCGTCCAGACTTAGAAGTCTACAGATTCTGATGTCGTCCGAAATCAACATCGTCCAGACTTAGAAAACAAAAAAAACCTTGTCGTCCAGACTTAAAAGTCTACAGATTCTGACGTCGTCCGAAATCAACATCGTCCAGACTTAGAAGACAACAGAAAGCCTTGTCGTCCAAACTTACAGTCATCCGAAAACAATGTCGACCAGATACTAAAGACAGAAGTCGTCCAAATGAATAACATCAACTGAATCAAGACTTCGTCCAAATAGATAATATCATCTGAATCAAGAAGTCTTTCGCCACGAGTGATAGCGACTCCAGAACTCAACGACTAGTTTTCTGTGTACGGATGCTCTCCAACGGTCATATTTTTGAACAGAAACAAGGAGCCTTTTGAATGAGAAGCTAATTACATACGCTAGTATAAAAAGAAGAACAGTAGCTCGAGAGAAGAACTTTTGTGAATTTGATTCATTTTTCCACACAACTCTCAAGAGCTTATACGCCTGTAATACTCTTCTATACTCTACACCTCTCTACTCTTAAACTTGTAATTTAGCTTTTGAGAGAGTGTAATTCTGTGCTATACTATTCAAACTTGTTAAAGAAAAATTGAAGGCAGTGGATTGACGTCCGTGAAGTTCAATCCAGAATTGTAAGGCTGTAGATCGACGCCCGTGAAATTCGATCAAGAAATCTCGTTGAGGAGAAGTTAAGGATCTCCAAGGGGGAAAACCTTGAAGTGTGGACGTAGGTAAGATTGGCCGAACCACGTAAAAACTCTCGGCGTTAATTTCTCTATCTTTACTCTTTATTTTTATTCTGTTTGTATTTATTATCATTATAAACAAATAAATTAATAAAATTAAGTAATTAACCTGATAGAGATAATCAAGTTTTAAATATACAATTAGGCGAGGATTTTCTAATTCACCCCCCCTCCCTAGACAATCACGATCTTACAGATGGCTCTTGGGTGCTGAAGAGCGATCAGAGGGCATCCACCTCTCGGGCAGTGCCGATGGAGGAGATAACATTGCCATCATTGGCCCTCGAGGAGGAAGATGAGGCTAGTGGATGGGGCACGGGGCAGTATCTACAGCAGCTATATCAGATGCAGTAAATGGCTCAGATGCAGCATACGCAGTACCAGTAGATGTATCAAATGCAGTAAATACTGGAGATACAGTAGAGCCAGCAGCGGGACAACTAGCACCTTATTGGCAGAGTAGATGCACTGGATGCGAGTGTCTAGAATTGGATGGCGGATGGAACAATGACCCACCAACGTAGTTTAGTGTAGTTTAGTTTTTGTACATAAATTTCGTGAAGTCTCTAAAATTAAATAAATAATTACAATTTCAATCACTTTTCTAAAATAAACAAATTAAATACTTGAATAAACTAAAATCAATAGGGTTTATTTAAATAAACTAAAATAAATAATTACAATTTCAATCACCTTTTTAAATTAAATTAATAAATGGTACCTTAAAAAAATTAAATTAATAATTAAAGAATAAATAAATAAGGAATGACTCGTTTCTCCACCAACAAAAAATTCAACAATTTCTGCTACAGCCGCGTGTCGAAGATTCCTGCGTCTCGTCAAATGTGTTAAAGCTCATGAATATGTCTTGCGTAGCAGCGCCTGAAGTTTATCCCCTGTTAGGACAAGTGTGAGTATTATGCCCCTGCTGCCGAGATATACGACACTGCAGGGTGAGTTCCGCTTACTAATTCTCGAGCTTGACGGCTCTTCGGCATCTTGCACTCTTGTCTTCTTCGTCCTACCAGGTTGGCACTTTCTTTTGGGTGGGAGGATTTCGTGCATTCCTTCTACAGGCAGCCACATTAGTTGGCCGCTAATGAGACGAATATTGTGATGACCCAGATGTGTAAGTATGTATACGATGGCTGCACGAACTAGAACCCAGATGGCGTTACGTCCGTACGGGAGAATCGGAAGGTGACGGGTCGTAAAAAAAAGGGTCGTCACAATCCCACATAGCTTGGGGAAGTATATGGAAATGAAACATATGTTAGAAAACCGGGTTTTGGAGCACAATTGTCAACGGATCCAATAAGAACCCCGAAGTTAAAAGTGCTTCGGCGAGAGTAGTACCAGGTTGGATGACCGACTGGGAAGTCCTTGCCAAACAAAACCGTGAGGAAGGATATTGTGCTACAACCCAATCCCTAGAGCAGACAATATCTTGCTGGGAAAAAGGGTCGTTACAAATGGTATCAGAGCCTGTACCCAACCGGAAATGTGGCCAACGAGGACGTTGGGCCCCCGAGGGGGAGTGATTGTGATGACCCGGATGTGTAAGTATGTGTACGATGGCTGCACGAACCGGAACTCGGATGGCGGTCGTAAAAAAGAGGGTCGTCACAATCCCACAGAGCTTGGGGGAGTATATGGAAATGAAACATATATAAGAAAACCCTCCAAAGATAGTAAGACGCGTTTTGGAGCACAATTGACAACGGATCCCATAAGAACTCAAAAGTTAAAAGTGCTTCGGCGAGAGTAGTACCAGGTTGGGTGACCGACTGGGAAGTCCTTGCTAAACAAAACCGTGAGGGCAGGATATTATGCTACGGCCCAATCCCCAGAGCAGACAATATCTTGCTGGGAAAATGGGTCGTTACAAATATAGTGTGAGTACATCTGCACGATTTTATTCTTGAAATAAATCAAAAATGCGTTTTACTAGGTAGGAAGGATAACTCAACTTATAAACTCTTTACTTTTCACTCTCTTAATCGATATGAGATTATGCACCCTAACTAAAATGAGTTGGACCCTCACATTGAGTCTTCATTGTCTTATCATGGTGGACTGTCACAATCTCCTGACTCTTCAGAGCCCGACGCCCTTGTCGGCAACAATTCTAGTTAAACTTTAACTCTAATACTATTTGTGGAGTCTAGTGTATTTCTAATACAATATTATCTGCTTTGCTCTAGACCTACACAACTTTATTCTTAACATTAGTCCAAAATACGTTATACTAAATAATAAAAAGATGGTGAGTAAGAGAACAGAGCGAGATAGAGAGAATCTCTACGTGGTTCATACCTAATGGAAGGTGAAACAAATACCATTTGATAGACATAAAAAATTAGATAATTTTCTAAAATTTTAAAAGGTTTGTTCTCTTTTATTATGACACCCTACGAAAAATTCAGTGTCGACATGAATTTGTGTGTGTGCAACTGTACCTGGTGGGAGCTTACAAGAATTCTCTGTGTCCATTCCATTCCTTGCATGTACTAGATGAGAGGAGCACCGGGAAATTATTTGCACGAATGCTATCGCAGGGCAAAATACCTGCAGATGTACTCACACTATATTCGTCCCAGTAGCGACTAACTAATGTGGCCGCCCGTAGAAGGGCTGCACGAAAGCCTCCCGCCCAAAAGAAAGTGTCAACCTGGTAGTGTGAAGAAGGCAAGAGTGCGAGACGTCGAAGAGCCGTCAAGCTCAAGAATTAGTAAGCGGAACTCCACTCTGATGTGTCGTATATGTCGGTAGTAGAAGCATAATACTTGCACTTGTCCTAACCGGGGATTAACTTCAAGCGCTGCTACGCAAGACACATTTATGGGCTTCAACACATTTGAAGAGACGCAGGAATCTTCGACACGATGTCGTGGCAGAAATTGTTGAATTTTTTGTTGGTGGAGAAACGAGTCATATCTTTTTTTTTATTCTTTAATTATAAATTTAATTTTTTAAGGTACCATTTACTAATTTAATTTTGAAATGTGATTGAAATTGTAATTATTTATTTTAGTTTATTTAAATAAACTCTATTGATTTTAGTTTATTCAACTATTTAATTTATTTATTTTAGAAATGTGATTGAAATTGTAATTATTATTTAATTTTAGAGATTTCACGAAATTTACATACAAAAACTAAAACATTAAATTACGCCGGTCGGTAATCATCGTTGGGGTCGTTCGCCATCCAATAATGGAGACTCGCATCCAGTCCATCGACTCTGCCTATGAGGTGCTAGATGTCCCGCTACTGGCTCTGCTGTATCTCCAGTACTTGCTGCTGGTGCGTCTACTGCATTTGTTACATTTGCTAGTACTGCATATGCTGCATCTGAGCCATCTGCTGCTGGTGCGTCTACTGCATCTGATACAGTTGCTACAGATGCTGCCTCGTGCCCCATCCACTAGCCTCATCTTCCTCCTGGGGGGCCAATGACGACAATGTGGTCTCCTCCATCGGCACTGCCCGAGAGGTGGATGCCCCCTAATAGCTCTTGAGCACCCAAACGCCATCAACTTCCATGAAGCCCATCTTCATCAAATGCGAGGTGTTAAATACGTCGATGGCCCTTTGAACTGTTCTCTACTCGCCAACCAGTATCTGAATCTCAGCTCGATCGATGATCTTCATAATCAATGCCCCGTACAGGAGATTCGTCTTCCTTACCCGCCCGACCTCACGCATGTGACTTAAAATCAAAAAGCCAGGGTCAAAAGACTTCCTATTGCGCAGCTTCTCCATGACATACAGGTCCATGCAGCTCGCGAGATTTCGATGTTTCTCTCGCGACAGAAGGGTGTGGGCTAGCATGTTGTGAAGAACCTGACCTCTAACATTCAAATCTCTGGTTCGTGGCTTGACGAATACTTCAATGTTAGAATTGATATGAATTCCTCGTAGGAGCTCTACTCTCTCGGGCAAGTGAAAAAATGGTAATTTTTGGAAACATGTTAATATTGATTCGCACCTTCGATGACAAACTCCAGCAATTCATTCACCGTCTCTGGACATATCATAAGCTCCGTACCAAGGATATACATCCTCATACTAGTCAAAATTCTTGATCTCCCGGTTGCTGTCAAGTTTGCATAGAACAAACGAACTATTGTCTCATAGATATGACCCCTCAATGTATACACCCCGCACAGACCGATGCGGTCAAACATTTCTTTTATTCCTAACGACTCCCAATCGATAAAGTTGATACAATGACTAACTGAGCGTTTGAATAAATCTTTCTCAAACTTCTCTTTACACTTTTGATTCCGAAATTCCATGACACTAGTCCTGCTAACCGATCTACTTACATCAACATCCATCCTGCTGAGATAATATAAATTAAAAATAAAGTAATATGTATTCTAATATAATTGAAAATATATAGAAATATATAAGAATTAAATTGAAATTGTCTTTTACATAGAAACAACAAATTTTTTTTTTTGCGTAAAATGTAATAATAACAAAAAACATAAGTTAATTAAAATAAAAAAATAACTAATATATAGAAATTTATTATAATATTCTTACGTCAATACACAAAAAAAATAAAAAAATAAAAAAATATATAATTGATAAAAATAAAATAAAATATGAAAAAATTAAAGCAAAATTAATTAAATAAAAAAATTAAACCATTGAAGGTACTGATCAAGATAATTTCCAGAAAAGATTTCTCTTGACAATCTCCTTAGACAGAATTTCATTTTCAAATAAGTTTTCAGGAAAGGCTGGAGGGTCACTAACGGTCCACTTAAATTTCAGTCTCCTAGACAGAATTTACTTACATAGTTCAATCACACCATTTAATAAGCAGTACGATAAACGATAACAAATAGTATCCAATTAACTACAATATGATAGATAAATATGTAATTAAAAAAACATATTTCATACATAGTTAGTGAACTCGGAGAAATATCACCGAAGAGAGTAAAAAGTCGTCACTTATATAGAGAAAAATATTAAAATATTAAAAAATAAAATAAAAATAAAATGTCAATATTATTTTAAATTTTCTAAAGTAAATGATTAAATAAATAAAAAACTTCATACCTAGCCGTGAACGCGGAGAAATATCGCCGGAGCAAGGAAGTAATTGATAGAGTATGGAGAGATTTAGATTTATATGTGATTTGAAAAAGGAGAGATGGTTTAAATAGAGGGAGAGAGGCCGACCATTTCAGTTCGACCGGCCGGCCTACACTCGGTCCTTTAGTGTGGTTTTGTAAGGAAAAGGGGAGGCCACTCTGAGTGTCTGATCTATAAGGTTTAAATTGCTTATTTTCGAAACTTCAAGGTTTGGACCGATAAATAAGTTCAGGTTTAACATAAAAAAAAAAAAAAAAAAAACCCTAGAAGTATTTGAGTAATTCATAATTACGGTTTAGACCATTTTATTAGACAGGTTCAGGCAGACACTGTTGGCCTCCTCAATAATTTCAGCATTTATCTATTTAATTCTCTTGTACACGTTGAAATATATATTTAAAAATAATAATTAATTAAATAATAAAGACAAATTACTGGCTCCAGCTGATCTGGCTAGGCTAGGACACCTCAATATAGTATTTTAAAAATGACATATTGTAATTAAAAAAAGTAAAATAAAGGTTTCTGAATTATGGTTTTTTTAGTTTTAGCTTGTAGTTGCTGAAACAAATTACAAAGAATTTCCAACTATACTTTGGTTTAGACCATTCTTCAAACATTTTTAACTAAAACCCTTTCGGTTTGACGATCTTAAATTTGAAACCAAACCCAACCAAATTAGAAAAGTTCATTTTGGTCGGTTCAAAGTGAATAAGACAAAATAAAATCCCTCAATTGGGTTAGGGTAGCATTCCTCGTTGAGTGGCTCTCAAAAATTAGATAATCAAATAAAAAAAGTAAGCTAGAATATTCAATCAAATGAAATAGGGCTAGGTGGAAGCTTCTTTTTAATTAGCAAATGAAAGTGCTTAATTTATAATTAAAGAAGGTTTGCCTGACCTTAGTTGATCTCCATTATTGACACAATATCTGATTAATTAGCAGCCTTCCCTCATTATTATTCTTTTTAATTTCATTTCTGCTGCACCACCATTATCCATGCTTGCAATAGATACATTTATATTTTGACCTGTTGTATATTGCCTAGATTAAATTATTAGGATACATAATAAATTAAATACGAGTAATTATTGATTTTATGTGACGATTAATTTAAATTTTAATAATTAAAATAATTATTGAACCAATCAATTAATGTCACTTTATTGATAAAAAT
Source organism: Begonia masoniana (assembly GCA_022432975.1). Lineage (NCBI taxonomy): Eukaryota > Viridiplantae > Streptophyta > Magnoliopsida > Cucurbitales > Begoniaceae > Begonia > Begonia masoniana. The sequence continues at coordinate 32,230,503 of CM039513.1, forward strand.
ATAATATAAATTGAAAAGATAAACATAGCATTAACAGTTTGTGCGAGGAAGGGTAATTCCACTCTATTAGACTATTAATCAAAGGTTGAGGACTCCGTTAGTAAACGGAGTGATGACGAGGGACTGAAGGGGAAGGGAAGGAGAAAAGCTGGGGGTGACGACGTGAAGTTAATTTGCGCCTCAATTTGCTTAGCTGGAAGACGCTTAGTCATCCGAGTGGCCCAGCTGTCACGGCACACTGCACATGATCAAAGCTGCCTCCATTCTGTCCCCACCTCCTTTCTTACAGTTTTGCCCTTCTCTCCAATTCCGCTGCATTTTACGTTCATTTCAACCTCTCAGTTTCTTCTATTAATTTTTTTTTTTCAATTTAATGATAGAAACATAATTTATGTCAATTTTTAATATAAAATAAATATAAATAAAAAAGGGTGACAAATTTTGCGAGTAGGCATTATGGTAATTTCAATGGAGACAGTTATAAGAATCTTAAACAAAACAAGGTGAAGAAAGTAAATCCACGTAAGCACGTAATTAGCACCACCCCATAGTCAAGACAGGTGCAGATATTCCCGGACCCACCACTGCCAGCTCAGTGAAATTTAAATAAAATTAATTTCCAAATTTTCGAAAATTAAAAACAAAAAAGAGATTAAGAAATTTGGTAAATCAAAGCATGGGGGGAAAGGGACGAAAATGGTGATGATACAGAGCCCCAAAGATAATATACATACCTATGTAGCCATGGCGAGAGAGATAGAGAGAGAGAGAGAGCGGTGCTCGTGAAGCTGGGACTGGATGAAAATCCAAAATTAGCAACATTATTTGTTGCAAAGCTTTTCTCTAATTCTTCCTTTTCTTTTTTACTTCACGGGATCCTCATCTTCCTCCCTCATCCATGTCTTTCTTCCACCTCCTCTTGTCTGTGTCCCTTCTCTTTTCCTGGTAGCTATTTGTGATTCTTCATTCTTGAGCAGGCAGTTGTTTCGGTTATTTTTTTTTGGGATTCTTAGCTGCCGGAGTAGATGTCGCAGAGTGGGAAGTCCATGCCGGATATGAGCTTGGGTTCTCTTAATAATCGGTTTCGTGATTCGTTGAGTTGCGATAATAAACCGGATTTCAGAGAATTGGATCTCGGTTCACCCATCTCGCCGTTGATGACTCGGAGTGCTTGTATGAGTGCCAATGGTGTCGGTGCTGGCGCGACTATATCAAGCGGCAGTTCGAGCTCTTCTGGTTCAGTTTCAGGCAGAGCTGGAAACGGCCAATTGAACAGAAGATCGGACGGGAAAACAAATAATCACTCCGGCGAGCTTTCGAATTTATCAGAAACGAGTCCGAATCCGAGTGGCAATCATGGATCCACGTCAGAAATGCACAATTCGAAACCGCGTCATCGGAGATCAGTTTCAGCCGGATCTCCATTGATCTACTCTGGAAAAAACTTTTCTAGCGCAATTAATGGAGGTAGTGCCAACGGATTGAGCACCGTTTCTTCGAATCCGAGTACGAATGTCGTCCCGAGCGGTAACATATGTCCTTCGGGAAAGGTACTCAAGGCTAGTATGGCTCATAGAACAGGAAACAGGGTCGACGTGTTGGGCTCTGGCACTGGGAACTACGGGCATGGCAGCATTATGCGTGGTGGTGCTAAAATGGCGAGCGCTGTGAACCATGCTGATGGGCTAACGTCTGGAAACTCTCATTCTACTCGTGAACCGACCATGGTCAAGAGGGCAATGGCGAGCCCTGATCCAGAGGAGATGAAGAATGCTGGCAATGAGTTATATAGAAGAGGAAACTTTGTGGAAGCTTTGTCTCTGTACGACCGTGCTATTTCCTTACATCCCGAAAATGCAGCATATAGGAGTAACAGAGCGGCAGCCTTGACGGCGCTTGGTAGGTTGGGTGAGGCTGCGAGGGAGTGTGAGGAAGCTGTGAGGTTGGATCCTGATTATGCTAGAGCTCACCATAGGTTGGCTGCTCTTTATATCCGGTAAGTGTTTGTAATGGCCTGTTGATCTCTTGTTTTTATTCTAAGTTTCATCTTCCTATTCTTTTCGTTTATTTTCCTGTTTATGATTTATGAACATTGCTATACTTCTGCTTCGGAATTTCACATGAAAAACTTACGTTTTATTGCTGGGTGCTCTTGTAGTTTGGTTACTGCTTATTGATCCCAAATTCAAAAGGCTCTTGAGAGTTCTCTGTATTTTCTGTGGCTCACCCTACTCCTTCGACTTGTTTCTAATCTCAACTATTTCCAGCTTTGGGCAGGTAGAAAATGCTCGAAGCCACCTCTTTTTTTCGGGACAACAAGCAATTCAGTCCGAACTGCAGAAGTTAAAGTCACTGGAGAAGCATCTAATCCAATGTGTAAATGCTCGAAAAATTGGTGATTGGAGAGGTGTTCTTAGGGAATGTGATGCGGCCATGGCAATTGGTGCAGACTCCTCTCCTCAGGTTGGTTCATACCTTTAATGTCTCTAATCTAGTAGTCCTGGGAAACAAACTTGAAGCACCTTGTCCTTATTTAAAATGACGCTGCAGCTTATTGCTTGCAAAGCGGAAGGATTTTTAAAGCTCAACCAACTCGAAGATGCAAACTTATGCTTATCAAGCATTTCCAAAATGCAAACTTATTCACCTTCGTTCCCACAACCCAAGTTCCACGGCATCCTTACTGAAGCTTACATGCTATATGTTCAAACCCAGGTTGACATGGCAATGGGAAGGTTAGCTCTGAAATATTACTTGATCTGCGAATTATACGGTTGGCTTTTGGTAGATGAGAGCAGCTTACAAAATTCTTGCAGATTTGACAATGCAGTTTCTGCGGCAGAGAAGGCGTGGAATATTGATTGCAATAATATCGAAGTTGCAAAAATGTTAAATAATGTGAAAATGGTGGCACTGGCTCGTTCCCAGGGAAATGATCTTTTCAGTTTAGGAAGATATGCTGATGCCTGCTCAGCTTATGGAGAGGGTCTCAAATATGATATCTCTAACTCCGTCCTCTATTGTAACAGAGCAGTATGTTGGTCCAAGCTTGGACTATGGGAACAATCGATAGAGGACTCAAACCAAGCCCTTAAGATCCAACCAAACTACACCAAGGCACTTCTTCGGCGAGCCGCCTCAAATGCGAAGGTGAATGACATGATAGTTATTTTTCTATTTGGTTTTTTTCTGTTCTACAGACTCCAATTTTTTTCTTGTTGGTTATACTTTCCTCTAGCTTGAAAGATGGGTTGAAGCTGTGAGAGATTATGAGGTATTGAGGAGAGAGCTTCCTGAAGATAATGAGGTTGCAGAAGCTCTAAAGCGTGCATATGGTGCGATGAAAAATTCTCGTGGAGGGGAAGTTCCAAGGACACAATTAGGAAGTGAGGTTGAGGGAATTTCTACTCTTGATAAGTTAAAAGCTGCAATATCACTACCTGGTAAGTATAGTTCCTTAGTATTCAATAGACGATTCTTTGTGCATCTTCTACTTTTAACTTTTTCAAATATCTCCTGAAATATTGTACATGTCCAAGTGTCTGAAGCAAACTTGAAATTGCAGGTGTTTCAGTGGTTCTTTTCAGAGTTGCTTCAAGTGACCTATGCGAGGAGATATCTATGTTTGTAAATATGCTGTGCGTTCGATATCCATCTGTAAAATTTTTCAAGGTAAGTCTCACCTTTTTTTTTTTTAAGATAAGCAAATTTCATAAGCTTTTTGCCAACTTCACTTCTCATATTAGTTAGATTACTATAATATGTTTAACTAAATTAGCCAAGTGTGTTTTAGAATTCACTCTTATTTCAGATTGATTGATGTGTTTCACTTGAAGGTTGATGTAGAAGAGAGCTTAGCGATATCAAAATCTGAAAGCATTAGAAATGTTCCAACATTCAAGATTTACAAGGACGGAGAAAAGCTAAAGGAGATGATCCGCCCAACCCACCAGTTCTTGGAGGACTCGGTGCGAAATTACATTCTTTAGAAGCCATTTATGTCACCGTTGCTCAAGTGCTACAACGGTAACTCTCCTGAGTATTTTCCATTCATCATCTCATACTAGATTTAGCAGTTTTTACTTTTATCTGTAATATAACCGATTCATAGTAATTTTAAGCCAGAGAAGTCCCTGGGGGAGCGAGAAAGAGAGGGAGAAATTGGATTTATATTCTTTTCAGTAAAATTGATCAGGTTTTTTGTACACACTTGCATTTCTTTTGTTCTTGCTTCCTGCTTATTTGTTCGGAAAAAAATATGTAGTGTACTAGATTAATCCTTGTTTTGGATAAACATTTCTGCCCAACTTTTCTCTGAATGCCGATCACTTTGATCAACGAGAACTGATCCATTGCCTTACAATTCTCATTGTCCATAGTTACTTAAATCTGGGCTTTCATTTCAAGTTTGATAGTCTACTAGATCATCTCCGTTGTTGGTTACTAATTGGATTTGGATTTATGAGAGGATCCTCCTGATCTTTCTTTTGAGTTGTACTTAAATACCAGCTCCAGTGTCTGAAACTAGGCAGCTTTGGATCCAAATAGGTCTCTCTTACTCAATCATGGCTAATCATGACCGACACAAAAGCAGCGGTACAGCACTTTCTTTAAAGTCTCTTTCAACCAGGTCTGAATCTGCTTCTCTTTCTTTTTTACCCAATCCATGGCTCTTTTTTGAAACATTGTTGCTTTAATCTCAGCTGGGTCAAGAGATCTGAACAATCTGTCACTCTTTTTTCCCTTTCCGTGTAAATCCATAAGACCATTATATAGACCGAGTTTTGATATGAAAATAATGTTAGATTCTATTATATTGTATTCATTGCTGCCTTTAATTTTAGAGTAAGTACATTAAACATTACCTTTTATGTAGGGTCACTTTAAAGATTAAGGTTCTCCATCTATACAACTTTTACTTCTAATTTCTCCAATACAAGGTAAATTGCTGTTCATGGTCATCTTTGAAAAGCTCCAATCACGTGGACCATGTACCTTAATTAACCCAAAAAGAAGATTAAATTTGTACTTGTCTCTCATCACCACAGATGGGAAAAGCTGTTTATTCATTAGATTTACTCTGCCAACTGAATCCACTGATCCCGTCTCCAGAAGTAAGTGATTTTCTCCTGTGACCGTCTCCAGAAGTAAGTGATTTTCTCCTGTGACCAAAAAGCTCTCTACCCAGCCGACAAAAGCTATCACCTTCTATCCTTATCTGGGTCATGCCCTTTATCATTATTATTATTACTGGTAACTTATGAAGATTGGAACAATTTCATTTTGTTTCACGTAAAGAACGTGCGTAGCTTAATTTTAATTGGAGCCACAGAATCGATCTGACTTGATTGTTTTATATCAAGGTTGTATGTTGGATTCGATCATGTGATTGTCAGAGTTTGGTGATCCAGCTTCCGTTTGGGTTAGATTGAAAAGTTCGTATTGTGATAAAAGTAATAAAACCAAATTGTTGGTTTTTCTTAGGGGTCTGTAGTGTTTTTAGTGAAGGAATGGGGTCGTAATTTTCCAAGTTTTGTAATTTGCCGCACATGAATTGTTTATTAATTTTAGGTATTGTGGCAAACGATGTTTCACTTGAGAAAAACTTTCATGCAATGGAAGAAAACCCTCCAGAAGAAGGGTTCCAATCAGACACTCAAAAAAAGAAAAACCATGCAGCACAACAAAGAAGAAAGGCACAAGCCAGAATCACTGGCCAGCGGCAAACGCCTCGACCGGAAAGGTCTTGGTGATTCCAGCGAGACTCTTGAAGTGAATCTTTCCAGTCGGAGGGTCATCAAGAGATATCTCGCTCACCGGAGGCCAAAGCATGAGCTCCTTAGCCTTCACTCCCTTGAGCTTCTTAATCTTCTTCTCACTTATGTAGCCTGTTATTTCACTGCTATAGCTAACCATCTTGCTTATCATCTTGAACTCATGCTCCACTTTTTTCTTCTGAACAATCCACATGTAGCCTGTGCTTTTGACGAACCCTACTTCGATCACCTCCGATAATGGAAGAAGCCCTTCGGGGAGTTTGAATTCTTGGAGCAGAGAGACTGCCATTTTCAGTCCCTCTTCGTGGCCTTGCTTCACAATCCCTCCTTCCTTCTCAGCCATGGATTCTCTCTGAAAATGTTTAGAATCGAGAGGTTTTTTGGCGATGTTGTTGATCTTGATGGTATGGCGATGAGTTTGATCCATGTTATATACATGCTTCTGCCCAGTAAGAGACAGTAACTATGCTCAAAATTCAGTAGCCATAACCAATGTGGGTTTCTTTGTATTACTCGCCCCCATGTTCATCAATCATTATCATAAATCCTGCTTTTCCTCGTCTGTATGCGTTTGTCACGCTACGCTAATTGTTCACCTGCCAGCGAGGCAAGTAGGAGAGAGACGAAGATGTCAACATAATATGTGCGGATGCGAAGATCCATGAGAACTTGCCCTACCCAGATGGGTTTAGACGATGAACAGTAGTTACCTGCGCCTAATCCAGAATTGCCATTTTAACGTATTGTTCGATTGTGTGGGACCCGAATTAAGAATCTCGTTTAGAAATCTCGTTATTGTTAAAAAAGTGCTGTAGAAACTGCTTTAGAATTTATTTCTATTTTTCCTTATTTTTAGAATCCAGCAGTTAAAGTAGTTTTTTTTTCTGCATTTTTATGCTTTAAAAAAATAGTTGTTCTTGTATAAGAGAAAACTGATCTGTTCTCTCTTCTTCTAAAGCTTTGAATATATGGGTATTTGATTTTCTGGTTTTACACTGTTGTTCTTGATTACGTTTCTTCTCTCTGCTGCTCTTTGAATATTGTTGTTCTCTTGATTCTTGAAAAAACCAACAATTGGTATCAGAGCGATTTTCTTAAGAGATCTGTGTTAAGTTTAATAATCATGGAAGCCGAATTGAGTTCAATCTCTACTGCTCCATCGGTGTTTGATGGAGAAAACTACCAAATCTGGGCTGTTCGAATGGAAACTTACTTAGAAGCTTTGAATATCTGGGAAGCAGTAGAAGAAAACTATGGACTGACAGAAAGAAAAGAAGACAAAGAAATCAAAGGCAAAAACATGTTTATTTGCTACAGTTTATTCTACAATCTTTACTCGTATTATGTCGCTAACGTTAGCAAAGCCGATTTGGGATTATCTCAAGAAGGAATACGAGAGAAATGAAAGAATCAAAGGGATGAAAATTCTGAACTTAATTCGGGATTTTGAGTTGCAGAAAATGAAGGACACATAATCAATCTAAGAGTATTTTGATCGATTGCTGAATATTGCAAATCATGTTAGATTACTTGGTTCTACTTTTCATGATTCAAGAATTGTTGAAAAAATTCTTGTAACAGTGCCGGAAAAATTTAAAGCATCCATTTCAGCAGAAATTCTTCATGCACTGCAAGCACAAGAGCAAAGAAGGGCCATGAGACAAGATGGTGCTGTTGAAGGAGCTTTACTTACCAAGCATCAAGAAAAAACAAAATTCAACAAAAAGAAAAATTTTAGGAAGAATCAATGATCATCCGGAGAATCTTGTACCAACTACAACAAAGTTGGAAACAAAATGGAATACCTTCCATGTCAACATTGCAAATGGGGCATGAAGCTGGAATTTGCAGAACGAACAACCAACAGCAAGATGAAGAGACTAAGGTTGTTAATCAAGAGGAAGATGATACATTGTTTGTGGCTACATGTTTTTCCAGCAGTGAATCAACTGAAAGTTGGCTAATTGACACTGGCTGCACCAATTATATGACCAAACAACAAGAAATTTGTCAAGGAATTGACGCCAACCAACATCACCAAAGTCAGAATAGGTAATGGTGATTATATTTCTATCAAAGGAAAGGGTGTTGCGACAATAGAAAACTGTTTAGGTACAAAGCTTATTCATGATGTTCTGTTTGTTCTTGAGATTCAAGAGAATCGGTTGAGCGTTAATCAATTGATTGAAAGAGGTTTTAAGGTAATTTTTGAAGATAAATATTGTCTGATCAAGGATGTCTCTGATCAAAATATTTTTAAAGTAAAAATGAAAAGGGAAAAGTTTTACTTTAGATCCATTGGAGGATGAGGACACTGCTTTCCCTATCCCTATCAGAGAAACTATCAGTCATGACAACAAAAACCTGGTTCTGCTACCTTTCCTTTCTTTGGAGTTCAGCTCGTCAAAGTGGATGGTGAATATGATGAATTGATGAAATATCGTATCAGTGAGGATGTCAATCTTCCTTTCCGAGTTTTGCCAACAATTAAGGAGCTTGGTCGAAAAAGCATGGAAGTTAACGTCAAGGTAAAAAGTGTCTTTGGTGCAAAAATGTTTGCTATTGGGGTTGTCAGCAAAGTCCCTGTACCAAAACAAACAGCAAGAGCAAGTTTCTAAGTGACTTCAGGTCGAACAAAGTACAATCCCGCTGTAGACTGTCTTGTTTGGAAAATTCGTAAATTTCCAGGAGAAATCGAACCAAATATGAGTGCTGAAGTTGAGCTGATTTCCACCATGACGGAAAAGAAGTCTTGCACTAGACCCCCTATTCAGATGGAATTCCAAGTCTCTATGTTCACCGCTTCTAGTTTACGTGTTAGGATTCTGATGATATGGGAGAAGAGTGGTTATAACACAATGGAGTCGGTTCGATATTGATTTTTTTTTTTTGAAGTTTTTCAAATAAAATTAGGTGTATCTTTTTCGGCTTTTTTTTTTTCAGCTTCTTTGATTTTCGACTATTGGTACGTGAGATACGCTGAAGGTTTTCGAAAATCAAATTTTGATTTATCGGAGTATCGAACAAGTTCTCGGATTTGCAATTTTGGTGAAAAAGTTGCAATTTTGGAAAAAGAAAACAAAAAACAAAAAGGGAAAAGATTTTCCATTGGCGTCCCTGTCTTCTTCGCGCAGAGAAGAAGAAGACTCTCCCGCCGCTGCATGCCGCGAAGAGAGAAGGAAGAACAAACGGAAAGAGGCACCTGTCGCCTTCGTGCATCGAAGAAGAGGAGTCCGACTAGAGCTTCCGACGCTGGCCGCACAGAATCGTCGGCCACCCGGCCTCTCCGAAAATGTCATCTCTGTCGATCGCAGCAACAATCCCCTGGTTCGAGTTCGTGGAGCCTTTCGTCGCTCCATCCGACGCTCGAACACTAACCGACCAGTCTGTCGCACGTTGTGACAGTAGTCGGCCGTCTCTGCTTCTCCCGACCGATCGAACAGAGCGCCTGCTGAAGCCGCAGACCGCAGTCACCTTTTTCAATCTGTTTTGCCCGTTCTGCACAGCGCCGATCCGGTCTGTTATTCTCTGGTTGTGCACGTTGCTGGTGGTTGAAGATTTAATCTTCAAAGTTTGGATTTTTTCTGGGGCTGATTAATTATTCATCGAAAATATTTGGTTATTAGGGCAGTTTTATTGATTCTCAATTTTTTCTATTTTGGGAGTTTATTTTGTTCGGATATTATTTTTTGGGCTTCAAATATTTGAGTGGTATAATTTCTGTTGAAGCTACTTTTGAGCGATGAATTTGTTCAGTTTTGATATCTGTTGTTCGATCAAAACACAATGTTTCTTTTGTGACATGTGAAGATGCGAGATATACTCGCTTAGGAGGATTTAAACGATGCATTGTTAGGGCTCAATAAAATGGTATTGTCTTGGAGTGAATAGGTAAAAATTCTGAAGGATCAAAAAATCATATATTTAATATGTCTACTGTAACATATCAAAAACGTGCCGCAGACGTTTTTGACAAAAATGAAGGAAACAATTTCTTCTGGCCAAACAAATTTGACAAAACAGTCGATAATTTTGACAAAAATAGACTAAATCCTTCCCTATAAATTCAGAAGCTCAGAGAAGGAGAAAACACACTAAAAATCGAGGCTCTTACCTCGCCAGAATCGCCGCGCCAACTTTCAACGAAAAACCTCTCTCGGTCGAACGCCCTTCAGTCGTCGACCGACCGAACGTCTCTCTCTCCTCTCTCTCTCTCCTCTCTCTCTCTCCTCTCTCTCTCTCTCTCCTCTCTCTCTCTCTCTCTCCTCTCTCTCTCTCCTCTCTCTCTCTCCTCTCTCTCTCTCTCTCTCTCTCTCCTCTCTCTCTCTCCTCTCTCTCTCTCTCCTCTCTCTCTCTCTCTCTCTTCTCTCTCTCTCTCTCCTCTCTCTCTCTCTCCTCTCTCTCTCTCTTCTCTCTCTCTCTCTTCTCTCTCTCTCTTCTCTCTCTCTCTCTCTCTCTTCTCTCTCTCTCTCTTCTCTCTCTCTCTCTCCTCTCTCTCTCTCCTCTCTCTCTCTCTCTCTCTCCTCTCTCTCTCTCTCTCTCTTCTCTCTCTCTCTCTCTTCTCTCTCTCTCTCCTCTCTCTCTCTCTCTCTCTCCTCTCTCTCTCTCTCTCTCCTCTCTCTCTCTCTCTCTCCTCTCTCTCTCTCTTCTCTCTCTCTCTCTCCTCTCTCTCTCTCTCCTCTCTCTCTCTCTCTCTCTCTCTCTCTCTCTCTCTCTCTCTCTGCATTTTCGGGCGTGCGCGAAGAAGAAGAAGGGGAGGAAGACAATGTTCAATTTTGTTTTAAAAATTGAACCGGTTCATTAAACTTAAACCGAACCGAACCAGAACAATAAAACCGAACCAAACTGACACTGTTCACTCGACCGACACTATTCATCGAACCGACCCGAACCCGACCGACCTGAATTTTGACCTGACTCAAATTTCGACCCGAATCGATCTAAGATTTTACTAGTAAGAAATTTCTACCTAAATTCTTGCAAAATTGATTTATTAAAGTGGAAAATTTATATTGGATATTTTATTTGTGTAGAAAATTTCTGAGAGTTGCCAAAATCGATTTAATTCGATCCGATCCGATTCGACCTAAGACAACACGTAAGGAAATTCTTCCCAAATTATTCTGAAATTTGGATTTATTTATGTATAAATTTAATACCCAAAAATTTAGGCAAGAAATTATTTGAAATTTCAAAAAATTCTGATAACCCTACTCGCTTGAAATCCAGGTAAGTGAAAATACAAATTTTTAAACGTTTTGGCTACGGCCCTACATCACAATAAATTTATGTTATTTTCCTATAACTGTTTTATTGCACGATTTGATATATGAGCACTCATATTTAGGCATTATTATAGAATAATTTAAAAGATAAAAATTTGTAGGATATTTGCATGTGTATGAAAATTATGGAATTAATGGCAATTACGTGATAGCAAAAGCCTAAACGACACTGAGATGGTGAGCTTGAACGCTAAAAGTAAAAGTAAAAAATAAAAGATGACGAACCCAAGAGATAGCCAAGTCTTAAAAGATGGTTCAGAAATGAGTTCTAACCAGTATGTAACCAGTATGTAACTGTTAACAGGATTCGGTAAAAGTACATGTTTTGCAACTGCTTGTATTCTCACATACTGAGTTTTTCTCACAGTTTTGTAAATTGTGATGTGGTGAATTTTTATCTGAGGAAGAACTAGCTGTGATTGAGAACCTTCTAGAGGCAAATGAGTATATAGAAGAATGAAATGTTTTTAAAGAAATGATGTAAATTAATATGTTTAAATTTTCAAGGATATTTCACGTTTTATTGTCGAAAACTTTGAATAAGCTTTGTTGGATTTTATTACTTAATAAAGTTTTATGAATTATTAATTTTACTTTTATTTCAATGATGACCCATTTAATTAATGTTTAAATTTTAAGCTTTCACGCATCTAATATTTCAATAATTATTTAAAGAGAATTTCAAAATATTATGGAATTAGGGTTTTAACGCTCGAATTTAATTTGATAAAACGATTTGGGAAAAAGTTTTAGGGTTTTGAAATTAGAGTTTCAAATTGAAAAATTAAATTGGAGATTTTAAATTTGGGGCGTTACATCTACATTTGTCTAATCAAATTTTATAGGACGTCTTAAAAGAGAAAATTGCCACTGAATTATGGTTAAAGTTTGAGCAGTTGTGTATCAAGAAAACTCTAATGAGTAAACTGCATTTGAAGCAACGTTTATATTCTCATCAGTTGATGGAAGGCAGTTCAATTGTAAATACTTGACCGCATTTAGAGGAATTAGTTTCAGATTTAGAGACTATGTGATGTAAGTACGATGATGAGAATTTAAGGTTGATTCTACTGTGTTCGTTTGCTTTATATGTTGCTTTCAGAGAGACTATTTTTTATAGTTGGATAGTTATATAGTTATAACTTTGTAAGAGGTATGTGTAACGCCCCGAATTTAATAAACCCGGTTTGCCACTCATAATACTGAACCGAACTATGACATTTAGAGAAAATTTTTAAAACTTCACTCCACGGTCAAAATTCGACTTTCATAAAAAAAAAAAAAAAGGTAAGACGTTAAAACTTGCAGCGAAAAAATATTTGTATAAAACTGGGTTAAAACAAATCATTAAAACAATTCTTATATAACTAAAAAACGGTAAGACGTTAAAACTTGCAGCGAAAAAATATTTGTATAAACTGGGTTAAAACAAATCATTAAAACAATTCTTATATAACTATTGGATGATAGAAACCATCGGCCAAAAAGAACCGAGGACATAAAGGTTTTGAATATTTAAATGACTTAAAAATTTCAAACACAACCTCCGCCGAAAAGTCCCAGCGGTGGAAGGAGAAATAGAAGACTTCTTCCGCCAAACAGTGTCAGCGATGGAAGCAGAAATAGAAGACTTCTTCTGCCAAACAGTGTCAGCGGTGGAAGCAAAATCAGAAGACTTCTTCCGCCAAACAGTGTCAGTGGTGGAAGCAAAATCAGAAGACTTCTTCCGTTAAACAGTGTCAGCGGTGGAAGCAAAATCAGAAGACTTCTTCCGCCAAACAGTGTCAGCGGTGGAAGCAAAATCAGAAGACTTCTTCCGCCAAACAGTGTCAGCGGTGGAAGCAAAATCAGAAGACTTCTTCCGCCAAACAGTGTCAGCGGTGGAAGCAAAATCAGAAGACTTCTTCCGCCAAACAGTGTCAGCGGTGGAAGCAAAATCAGAAGACTTCTTCCGCCAAACAGTGTCAGCGGTGGAAGCAAAATCAGAAGACTTCTTCCGCCAAACAGTGTCAGCGGTGGAAGCAAAATCAGAAGACTTCTTCCGCCAAACAGTGTCAGCGGTGGAAGCAAAATCAGAAGACTTCTTCCGCCAAACAGTGTCAGCGGTGGAAGCAAAATCAGAAGACTTCTTCCGCCAAACAGTGTCAGCGATGGAAGCAGAAATAGAAGACTTCTTCTGCCAAACAGTGTCAGCGGTGGAAGCAAAATCAGAAGACTTCTTCCGCCAAACAGTGTCAGTGGTGGAAGCAAAATCAGAAGACTTCTTCCGCCAAACAGTGTCAGCGGTGGAAGCAAAATCAGAAGACTTCTTCCGCCAAACAGTGTCAGCGGTGGAAGCAAAATCAGAAGACTTCTTCCGCCAAACAGTGTCAGCGGTGGAAGCAAAATCAGAAGACTTCTTCCGCCAAACAGTGTCAGCGGTGGAAGCAAAATCAGAAGACTTCTTCCGCCAAACAGTGTCAGCGGTGGAAGCAAAATCAGAAGACTTCTTCCGCCAAACAGTGTCAGCGGTGGAAGCAAAATCAGAAGACTTCTTCCGCCAAACAGTGTCAGCGGTGGAAGCAAAATCAGAAGACTTCTTCCGCCAAACAGTGTCAGCGGTGGAAGCAAAATCAGAAGACTTCTTCCGCCAAACAGTGTCAGTGGTGGAAGCAAAATCAGAAGACTTCTTCCGTTAAACAGTGTCAGCGGTGGATGTAGAAACATAACACATCTTCCGATTGACAACATCTACCGATAGACAACATCTACCGATAGACAGCTTCTACCGATAGACAGCGACAACATCTACCGATAGACAACAGAACAACGCATCAATCATTTACACTCTAAACAAATTAACAACTCTAACTGCTAAAAGAACTTGTAAATTTTTGTAAACATTCAAAACAACTTCAATCCACAACTTACTAAAAATCCAGAAAAATAACTCCCATCAAATCAACCACGTTCTATCCTCAGAATCATTTCAAAAGCACAACGAAACATTTAAAACTATCACTACTATCAGAATACTAAAACCACCAATGTTATTAAAATTCTCAACATAGTTAAACTAAACAATTGTTCGCTAAACTTTCACGCCTACTACCACAAGTTAAACTGCCCCATCATTTTACCCAGTTGACGCATGAATATACTCCTCCAACCAGCCTAGTTCCCATCATGCTCAGAGAACACACCTGCTGACACTTCTTCACCTACATCATAAAACTCATCTATTAGCCTAATGCTAAATAAGTAGAGCAATAAGGTAATGAAATGCTGGAACATAAATCCTATTCATGCAGTTTCTACTTTCACAACTCAGTTGAATTTATAATCGTTTCCTGCTGATCTGATCCTTCTGTCCATTGGGAAGTGGATCAATTTTTTCAAAGTCATACATCCTCTAACTCAATTAAGGGGCAGATTAGTTCCCTTAATAGCTGGTCTGATCATTCTGTCCATTGAGAAGTTGATCAATTTTTCCAAAGTCATACATCCTCTAACTCGATTAAGGGGCAGATTAGTTCCCTTAATAGTTGATCTGGTTAATTCTGTTCATGTCTTACCATGCCATTACATGTAAATTCATTTTTGTAAGCTTTCAAAACAATCATGATACATGACACACTGGAAACATACAAAACATGCATAAATCCTACTGTTTTGTGATGTAGACCCGAAGGCGCACACAAACTCTACTTACCTGGTCTCCTGAAAGCTTGGTTGAAGTCTACCTTAGGAGTTTGCTCAAACCTAAAACCATAAACCGAGCATTAATTAAATCTTCACTAAACTTCATTCTAACCATCCAGAAATCCAAGGAAACTAATTTGGAAGCTCTGTTCAAAGTGCATTCTCGATTCATCTCAAAACCGAGACTATCCTCACATATGGCATTCTCAAAACTCACCTCTACAATCCCCTTTATCATCGATAATCACAAATGCAGCAAGGAAATCAAGGTAAAACTCATCTAGTTGAAGAAGAATCAGTCGGGGGAATCACAGAGAAGAAGTCTGCTGAGTGAGCTGAACGCCAAATGAGGAAATGAAACAGTGGCGGTTAAAACTCTTAGCTAACCTCTTTTATACATTAGTCTTCACCATTTACACATTTGCCCTTAGCTAATTAACTTTAACCTAATTAAACAACTAATCAAATTTACTTAATTTTATAAATATACAAGTCACAAAATGTTATTAATGAAAAATCAGGGCTGACAATTACCGGTTGCTACAGTCTACCCTCCTTAAAAGAATTTTGTCCTCAAAATTTCAATGCTCAAACAACTCAGGATAACGGTTCTTCATGTCCTGCTGGCGTTCCCAAGTTGCCTCCTCTACATTCTGATTACACCATAACACCTTCACAAGCTGAACTTCCTTGGTACGCAGCACTTTTGTTGCATAGTCCAAAATTTCCACTGGTTTCTCTTCATAGGTAAGGGTAGGTTGAACTTCAATGTTCTGCTGTTCTACAATCTGTGATAGATCCCGCATACACTTCTTCAACATAGAAACGTGGAATACATTGTGAATTCCCTCCATAGAGACTGGTAACTGTAACTGATAGGCCGCCTTCCTAATTCTCTTCAAGATTGAGAAAGGTCCAATGTATCTAGGATTCAACTTACCTCTCTTCCCAAATCTTACAACTGCCTGAAATGGTGAAACTTTAAGAAAAACCTCGTCATCAACTTCAAACTCTAATTCTCTACGTCTTTTATCGGCATAGCTTTTCTGTCGGCTTTGAGCTGTCAAGATCCGTTGTCGAATAAGAGCAATCTTCTCCACTGTTTGTTGCACAATGTCAGGACCAATCAATCGTGCTTCTCCAACTTCATCCCAGTACAATGGAGATCTACACTTTCGTCCATGTAATGTCTTGCATGGTGTCATGCCTACTGTTGCCTGAAAACTGTTGTTATAAGAGAACTCCACCAAAGATAAATACTTACTCCAAGAAACCTGAAATTCTAATACACATGCACGAAGCATATCCTCCAACGTTTGAATAGTCCTCTCGGATTGTCCATCTGTTTGAGGGTGAAAAGCTGTACTAAAGTTGAGCTGTGTACCCATAGCCTTATGTAAAGTCTTCCAAAACTTAGATGTAAATCTAGAATCTCGATCTGAAACTATAGTGATTGGAACTCCATGCAATCTAACTGTAACGCCCAGCTTTTCTAGATATTATTATTTTAATATATAATGACATTTTTGTAAATATGTCAAATCAAGTCCGTTTTGCAAAAAGAAAGCTTTATTATGATCCTAATGATTAATAGGAATTTTAAGGAAATTATGAGAATTTTCGGAGTAATAACGCTACATTTCGAGTAATTGCGTTTCTCGTAATATAAAGGTCGTTTTAGTAAAAATAGTAAACGAGGTCCGAATTGCAAACGGACAGTTTTAATAAATCCCAAATAATAAGTTGGACTTATTGGTGAAATAAGGAAATTTGGAGAAACCGAATCGCTAGCCAATTAATGAAACAAAGGACGAAACGATTATAAAAACTAAAGAAAGGCAAAACGGTAATTTGCCAAACCAAATTTATAAAATAACACAAACTCTCTTTCTTCTTCATTTTTCTCTTCCTGCGTGATTTCCAGAGAGCATTTCCTCTCTGTCATCGACGGCGATTCAACACGCCGACCTCCGATTTGTGCTCCGATTGTCTCGTTTTCTCCTCCTCTCGCAACCCTAGGTGAGAATCTATGATTTCGGAACGTTAGTTTTCGGTTTTCATGGAGTTTGAATGTTAGGGTTTCGTTAGGGTTTATGCGAAAATCGAAATTTAGGGTTCGAAATCGATAAGTTGTCATAATTTATGAATGTATTGAACGTATTAAGCATTATTGGACAAAGTTAGATTAATTTTTGAAAAATGTTAAAATTGGAGAATTTTCGGGTTTTTAGGAAAACTCGTTGATTGTGGTTTTAAACTATCGAGCGTTAATCGTTGTTTAAATACTTCGATTAGTTAAGTTAAGATTTTAGGAAATTCCTTAGTTAAAGATTTTGTTAGTTTGAACATTAATGGTTTAAGCTCGTTTTAACGACAAATTGGTGAAACTGCTTAGGTGAACAACGCTCGTGGACAGAGCTTGAGTTGCAACGGACACGAGGTAAGTTATCGTGTGTAACACCCGAGAATTTTTTGTAACGCGTGTAGACCTAAGATTAACTGGTTGGGAGAGTTTAACGTTAAGTGATAAAGGGATTGGAATTTAGTTATGCAAAAGAAGAGATATGGTTTGAAAAGTCAAACCAAAAATATGTGGAAAAGTCAATTATTAATGAATATTGAAAAGTCAAAAGACTTATTGAACCAATAAGAATTTAAGGAATTAAAAAGAGAAAAGAGAAGAGAAAAGAGAAAGGTGGTTGACAATTCAAACCAAAAAGAATTGGTTGAAAAGTCAAATGCATTAAACCAACCAATGAGAAATTTTTGTAGGTAAAGAAATTGAATTAAATGAATGAAAATGGGGGAAAGAATAAGACATCACGTTGGAGGAAGATGAGAAGGGAAAAGGAGTGGGTTGATTTATAAATTTTAAAACCTTAGTGGAGGGAAAACAAAAAGGTAGAAAACTTTTAGTTAAAAAGGGTA
Source organism: Begonia masoniana (assembly GCA_022432975.1). Taxonomy (NCBI): domain Eukaryota; kingdom Viridiplantae; phylum Streptophyta; class Magnoliopsida; order Cucurbitales; family Begoniaceae; genus Begonia; species Begonia masoniana. The sequence continues at coordinate 32,248,174 of CM039513.1, forward strand.
AAATTGTTAAAGTTGGTCATCTTCCTCCCTTGCTCTCCACGATTTTCTTGGCAGCCATTGAAGCTCCATCTTCTTCTTTCCATCAAGGTTTTTCAAGGGATTTCAAGGTAAAAATAAGTAGGTTTTGGTTTTATGCACTTAAAGTGAAGTTTATTGAAAGTTTTAGTGAGTTTTAAGTGATTTTGATTAGGGTTTGGAAACCCTAATTCTTGACCTCCGAAATTTGAGTTGAAATGTTAGATTTCTTTTTTATTTTGATGATTTGGTTGTTGAATGACTTAGTTTAGGTTGTTGGAGTGGTTGGATTGAGGATTGGAAGCGAAAGTGTGAAAAATCGGTTTTTACCCTAAAGTGCACCGGTTCTGTTTTGGCATGTCTGACTTAGCCTTTGTGTTTAAATGGTTGATTTGAGTGATTCAATGGATAGTAGACGTGTTGAGGTTTACAGATTGAGGTGGCACGTCGAAATCCGTTGAAAAACGAGGGAGTTACGACCGTTTGAAGTTTGACGATTACTTTTTGGGTAAATATCGGGTTTGAGTGTTTAGGTTGAAAAGTTTGTGTTTGTTTGGTTTAGTTTATTTCTTTAGAATTCCCTAGGATGTTACTAAGTTAAGTTTTCGTTATTTTAGGTGACCGAGCGTGTATTTTGGTTGGACAAGTGAGTGAGAACGTGCCGAGGCACACCAGGTAAGTAGAGGACGTTATGTTTTGCCTTCGGGCCTACACCACGGAACGGTAGGGAATTGTTGTTGGTTGATTTCTTTGCAATTGTTAGTTGGTTGCTTTACTTGGTTTGGTTGTTTGGTTGTATGGTGGCCCTATATTGTTTTGGTTGTGTGGTTGACCTGTATTGTTTGATAGTTGTGTTGTTTTGTAGTACGTAGTGTGGAACTGACCTTCTTGGCTGTTGTTTGGTGTCTGAGTTTTGAGTGTTGTGGGGGTAGCACGAAATGTACACGAAAATGCACTAGGGAGTTGAACGCCTCGTCGTTAACGTGCAAGAGCACTAGAGGGTTTAACGTCTCGTCGTTAACGTGCTAGAGGGTATGCACTAGGGAGTTGAACGCCTCGTCGTTAACGTGCAAGAGCACTAGAGGGTTTAACGTCTCGTCGTTAACGTGCTAGAGGGTATGCACTAGGGAGTTGAACGCCTCGTCGTTAACGTGCAAGAGCACTAGAGGGTTTAACGTCTCGTCGTTAACGTGCTAGAGGGTATGCACTAGGGAGTTGAACGCCTCGTCGTTAACGTGCAAGAGCACTGAGGGTTTAACGTCTCGTCGTTAACGTGCTAGAGGGTATGTACTAGGGAGTTGAACGCCTCGTCGTTAACGTGCAAGAGCACTAGAGGGTTTAACGTCTCGTCGTTAACATGCTAGAGGGTATGCACTAGGGAGTTGAACGCCTCGTCGTTAACGTGCAAGAGCACTAGAGGGTTTAACGTCTCGTCGTTAACGTGCTAGAGGGTATGCACTAGGGAGTTGAACGCCTCGTCGTTAACGTGCAAGAGCACTAGAGGGTTTAACGTCTCGTCGTTAACGTGCTAGAGGGTATGCACTAGGGAGTTGAACGCCTCGTTGTTAACGTGCAATAGCACTAGAGGGTTTAACGTCTCGTCGTTAACGTGAATGAGTAAGAAAGCAGCAGAGTGAGTAGAATTGGCATGTGTGAGGGGGTTGTGCTGTTTTTGAGTTGAGTTGTCGTGTTATGTTGCATGGGTTGGGGTTGTAGTCGGTTAAAGAGTAAGGCATCCTTTTTGGGTGCGGGAAATTGTGTTGTGCTGTTGTGGGGTTGCGTTGTGTCGTTGTGTTGTTTGGTTGTTTTGTTCAGTGTTGTGTAGCTTGTATTTTATCTAGTCGTATTTGTTAATCCCTACTTGCTAAGCGTAAGCTTACGCGTGCTTGTGTGTTCTGTGGTGTAGGTGTCGACTGGAGTACAGGTGAGGACCATAAAGAAAGCTAGAACTAGGACGCAGTTGGTGGTGTACGGGGCATGCCGGTGCGGGCTAATTGTCGGGGCGTCTTGACCACTATCGTCCTCGGGTATTTTGGGAGGAATGTTGTAGATAATTTGGTAAGAGTTTCGTAAGGGTTTTTGTTTAAAACGACTTCGATAGATGGGGTGTTTAGTACGAATATTTACAAAAGTGTTTTTGTAATGTTTCGAGTGGTTGAGTGGGAAGTATTGTGTTTACTGGTTGTAGTATTTGGGAAGTTGAAAACATATGGTTTTGTGTGTTTTGGTTTCAGGTTTTGGTTTAAAGAACTTCAGGCGTTATGCCGCTCGTTTTGATTTTAAAATAAATAACGTCGGGTTGCGTTCACTATTTTTATTAATATCTGTTTGAAGTCGGTTTTTCACAAAATTTACGGGATTTGAAGATTTATGTGTCGGGAGCGTATGGTAGAAATTTCGGGATTTTTGGAGGTGTCGGCCTCATAGAAAAGTGTAGAAAAGTCGGGAAAGTCAAGAAAAGTCAAAACGAGGTGTTTTGGGGACGTTTTTGGTCGAAAAACCCGAGCCGGCCCGACCGATCGGGCATGGGTCACGACCAATCGCGTCCTTGGTCAAATTTGGTGAAAATAGCCCGAGCGGGCCCGATCGATCGGGCCCAAAACGCGACCGATCGCGGTTGGGCAGGATGGGGCGCGCCCAGCGCGCGCGGCGCGCGCGCCCAGCGCGCGCGGCGCTCAGGGCGCGCGCCCAGCGCGCGCGGCGCTCAGGGCGCGCGCCCAGCGCGCGCGGCGCTCAGGGCGCGCGCCCAGCGCGCGCGGCGCTCAGGGCGCGCGCCCAGCGCGCGCGGCGCTCAGGGCGCGCGCCCAGCGCGCGCGGCGCTCAGGGCGCGCGCCCAGCGCGCGCGGCGCTCAGGGCGCGCGCCCAGCGCGCGCGGCGCTCAGGGCGCGCGCCCAGCGCGCGCGGCGCTCAGGGCGCGCGCCCAGCGCGCGCGGCGCTCAGGGCGCGCGCCCAGCGCGCGCGGCGCTCAGGGCGCGCGCCCAGCGCGCGCGGCGCTCAGGGCGCGCGCCCAGCGCGCGCGGCGCTCAGGGCGCGCGCCCAGCGCGCGCGGCGCTCAGGGCGCGCGCCCAGCGCGCGCGGCGCTCAGGGCGCGCGCCCAGCGCGCGCGGCGCTCAGGGCGCGCGCCCAGCGCGCGCGGCGCTCAGGGCGCGCGCGCGCCCCAGCCTTGTTTTAAAAAAAAAAAAATTTGGAAAAAAATACTATTTCTACTTTGTTTTAACCCAACTTTTTTCGACATATTTTAAACGTATTTTGGCACGTTTTCCAACAAAAATCGAGGGTTCGAAAAACCCAAAAACCGAGTCGAAAAATTTACGAAAATCATTTTAAACATCGTTTTAAACACGTGATTGGTTTGTATAGTGACGCACCGAGCCGGGGAGGGTTCGGGGCGTTACATCGTGACTTACTCTTGCCGATTGGCCTACACCGTACTTCGATGTCGCGTCGAGGATCTTAGAGTATTGTGTGGTTAAATTGCTTTGGTCGAGTAGTTAGGTTTAAACGTTTTCGTAGGTTATTTCTTTTACAGTCTTGATGGTACGCATGCTTGTTTGTTTACATTTATATTGAACTGTTCATGCATCACGTATTTTAACTTGGCATGAAAATGAATTTCCGCACGATGTTTTCAGAAAACCGATGTGGCCCAGAAATTGGGGGCTATCGATCTATTGTGTGGACCGATTAAGGGTCTGACCAATACCACATCTCATGTAATGTAATTAATGAACGTAATATGTTATCTGGTCACGCGAGGTGGGGCTCAGGCACGGCTGTACGTGTTGTAAGCGTGTACTCCCCTCCTCTAACCGCACGGGGTAGTCCGACCGCTGGATGGGCCCCCTTCGGTTAGTGGGATGAGATCTCGGTGATATTCTGTCTGCGACGCTCTGTATGTTATGCATGATTTTTGAACTCCATATGCACTACACGCATCTGCATTTACGTAGAATTTACTAAGCCTTTAGCTCATAGTGTGTCTGTATGGTGTAGGTGACGTTGTAGGTGACATTGAGCTAGGTGAGGACGACGTTCCTCCTCCTGATGTATGATGCAGTTGATGGAGAATGGCCCGTGGGAGTGTGCTGAGCAGTCGGTGCGTTTTGACCCGTGGGGATGTATGTACGTGTTTTGAGAGTACTGAGTTATTTTTGGACAAAATACGTGTAAAGTTAGAACATATTAGGATGCTTGGATCTGGCTAGATGTTAGGTTCATGTTTTGAGGTTTTAAACGTTCTTGAAAACCTGTTTTATAAACTGTGTTTTTACAGTGTTTCATTGGGACTGCTTGGAATTTAAAACATGAGGATTTGTCGATTTTTAAACGTATCCACGCAGTTCGTTTTTATAAAAGTTTAATATGTGTTTAGGTTGTTTAGTTTGTGTGTGAGAAGGAATATGAAGAAATGCATGAAACTGCTCTATGGAATCGGATTAAAGAAAAGAGGAGAAGAATGAAGGAATTTGGAAGGCTACCGATCGCAATTGTGAGGGGCGACCAATCGCCCCTCCATGCCTTGTGGTCGGCGATCGATCTCCTGCATTTTTGGAGATCGATCGCCCCTCACTTGGTTACTTTGGCGATCGATCTCCTGCAATTTTGGAGATCGATCGCCCTCCTGTTTTGTAACTCAGCGATCGATCTCCCGAATATGGAGATCGATCGCCCCTCTCTATTGTCGCGGCATTTGACAGTTATGCCCTCTCCTTTAATTGTTTTGTTTTAATTAAATTTAAGTGTTTTGTTTATTGTTTTAAATTGTTTTAAGTTATAAATGGTTTTGTTTTAAATGGTTTAAAACGTGGACTTCAATTCCGATTTTGGTTTAGATTCCGCTTAGAGTTTATTTAAAGTATAAGGATAAAAAAAAAATATGTACGGGAAATTGGGTACAATGTTTGGGGCGTGACACTAACAACTCATGCACATACAATTCAGCGAGTTGATCCATCGAGTATGTGGGCAGGAAATGGACAGATTTGGTTAGACGATCAACTATCACCCAAATTGCATCATGTCCCCTTGCTGTTCTAGGCAATCCTACAACAAAGTCCATCGTTATTTGTTCCCATTTCCATTCTGAAACTGGTAAAGGTTGCAATGCTCCTGTAGGTCTTTGATGTTCCGCTTTAATCTGTTGACAAATCAAACACGATCCAATGTACTCCGCCACACTTCTTTTCATATTTGGCCACCAATAGTGTTGTTTAAGATCTCTGTACATTTTTGTACTTCCAGGATGAACAGATAACCTAGAAGAATGAGCTTCCGAAAGGATCTCATTTCGAAGTTCTACATTTATCGGAAAAAACCATTTATTCTGAAACTTGAGAATTCCATCCGTAGAATAGTTGAAATCTGACTTATCAGAAGAATCCATGCTTATCTTGTACTTATTGCATTCAGCATCATTTACCTGGACTTCCTTTATTCTCTCCAAAATAGTAGGCCTCAAGGATATAGCAGAAAGCATGGCTGACACGCTGGACACAGCTTCCAGATTGAATCTATGGAATTCTGATTCTAAGGCTAACGGTAAGTCAAGATTAATGCCGAGGCTGATGTTGTCACTCTACTCAATGCATCAGCCACTACATTCGCCTTGTCTGGGTGGTATTTGATCTCAAAATCATAGTCCTTGACAAACTCCAACCACAGACGTTGCCTCATGTTTAGCTCCTTCTGTGTGAAAATATACTTCAGACTTTTATGATCTGAGAATATTTCACAAGATTGTCCATACAAGTAATGCCTCCAAATCTTCAACTTAAAAACTACTGTAGCTAATTTCAAATCATGTGTAGGGTAATTCTTCTCACGTGTTTTCAGCTGTCTAGAAGTATAAGCTATCACCTTTCCATCCTGCATCAAGACACAACTAAGACCAACTTTGGAAGCATCACAATAGATGCTAAACTTTCCATTATCAACAAGGAGTGTTAGTATTGGAGCATTGGTCAGTCTCTGTTCAAAGTCTGAAAACTATACTCAAATTCCTCGGTCCACACATACTTCATGTTCTTCCTTGTTAACCGAGTGAGGGGTGTAGAAATTTTCGAGAATCCTTCAATGAACTTCCTGTAATATCCTACTAATCCAAGGAAACTCTAAATATGTGTAGCATTCTTTGGTTGGGGCCATTCCTTAACTGCTTGAACCTTAGCTGGATCAACAGATATTCCATCTCTCGAGATCACGTGACCAAGAAAGTGAACTCTGTCCAACTAAAACTCACATTTGGAAAACTTGGCATAAAGTTGATGTTGCCTTAGTACTCCCAATACCAGGGTCAGATGTCTTGCATGCTTATCTTTAGTACGTGAATAGATTAAGATATCATCAATAAAAACTATGACAAATTTATCTAAATATTCGTGGAACACTCTATTCATAAGGTCCATGAAGGCTGCTGGTGCATTTGTTAATCCAAAAGACATTACTAAGAACTCATAATGTCCATACCTCGTACGAAAGGCAGTCTTTGGAATATCCTCGGATATAACTGTTAATTGATAATATCCTGACCTTAGGTCAATGTTAGAGAAGACTCGCGCACCATTAAGTTGGTCGAATAAGTCATCAATCCTTGGTAATGGATACTTGTTCTTGATAGTTAACTTATTCAATTTCTGATAATCTATGCATATACGCAACGATCCATCATTCTTTTTGACAAAAAGGACAGGCGCACCCCATGGTGAAAAGCTAGGGCGTATGAACCCTTTCTCCAACAATTCCTCCAACTGTGTCTTTAGTTCTATAAGTTCTGTTAGTGCCAATCTATAGGGATTCTTAGACACAGGCTCCGCGCTTGGGTAAACATCTACAACAAACTCAATTTTCCTATCTGGCGGCAAGCTAGGAAGGTCATCTAGAAATACTTCTGGAAAGTCTTGGACAACTAAGACATTTTGAGGACTTGCCTTTCCTACTAGTTGTGTGTCTAAAACATTGGACAAAAAGCACAAATACTCCCCGCATGGAGAAGGTCTAGCGTCGATAGGGGCAATAACAAACAGTTCCTTACACTTCTTCAAGGCTTGAAAGGTATGTTTCATACCACCAGGGGGTTGAAAACTAACAATTCTAGTCCTACAATCGATCGTGGCATAATGCTTAAATAACAAGTCCATTCCTAGGATTACATCAAATCCCATTATCTCCATGATAATGAGATCAGCAGGTAGGTTCATACTTCCCACTGTCACTACACTATTAAGCATCACTCGACTAGAGTGCATGCATTCTCCAGAGGGTAACGTGACATTAAACACATGTTCAGATGACGTAGGTTGTACATCTAACTTAACAGCAAATGCAGACGCTATAAACGAATGTGTTGCACTAGAATCTATTAAAGTAAAAGCAGGTATAGAGTTGATCAATATGGTACCTGACACTACAGCAGGCTGTTCATCATCATCCGACTCCATCATGGAGAATATCCTCGGCTTCAACTTGGCAGGGCCATTCTTTAAAGCTGAGCAGTCTCTGTTAATATGGCCAACTTTATTACAGTTGTAGCATCGAATGACTTTGGGTTTCGAGCAATCCTTGAATATGTGTCCAACTTCTTCACAGTTGAAACACTTTCCCGTCCCAAACATGCACTCGCCCGGGTGGTTTGTGAATTTTGTAGGAAAAAGGTTTACTTAAAGCTTGGAATTTTAAAGAGGGAATTTATCTTCCCTTCATCAATTGTGTAACCAAGCTAATTGCATAATTTTTAGTTTAACTTTAATTTGGCAAACAATGGCCTTTTATGTAATTTGGACAAACATTTAGTCTTTATATTTAGTCATGCATAATTAGGCATTAGGACTAGATTGTGTGGTTAGGATTAGTGGTGGCTTTAAAGTTGGGTTGCAACATTGGGTATTTCAAACCCACACAACTTATGGGCCTAAATTTCAGCCCATTAGTCTTAAGCCCACACACACTCAAACACTAAAGCTTCAGCCAAAACCTCACATGAAGAAGCCTAGCCCGATTGATAAATCATTCAGCCGACTTGAGCTTACTCAACTACACGAAGAATCCCACCAAGCAGTTCAGCGACAAAGGAGCGATCTTCAGCAAGCGACCACGGGATTCAGAGATCGACGGCGAGCACTCTGCGAGCGCACGGATTGCTCACCTGGACTAGCTGACCAATCGAAGCTCTTCTCTGCTCCAAGCAAGCGGCCTCGTCAGCATTGAACTCCACTTCGCGAACGCCCAGCAGAAGCCCTCCCAACGGCTAGATTCTCCTCTGAGCATTCCCAAACCTAGCCACCATAGGTATTTAAGCATCGCTTTTAGTGTTTGTACGCAACTTTTTTGATCAATATACACCTATTTTGTCTCTCTGAAAATCCAGAAGGATTTCTGGTTGCCGTCAAGGTAAGCCACGGCTCTGCCGTGAGGAGTGTGCCTCCATTGATCATCAGTCTTACGGCGGCTGTGATCTCTGAATTTCCCTCCCTCTCTTTTATCAGAGTTTCAAAGGCTGAGGATGAAAGCCAGGCCCAGCAGCTGTTGTCTTTCCACGGGAAGGCATGCACCGAGAAGCATAACATAAGATAGCTTCTCGGTCAGCCAAGGGTTTTCCACAACCATTTCTCTTCCATTACATTCTGTCATTTTTCTTCCGCATTCTGTTTTTGAGCCATTTTTACTACATCCTCCGCTGCAAGTTTAATCTATTTTATTTTGTTTATTTTACTCCCCCTTTACTCTGTCATCAGTGGTGGTCTCCATTGTTTCCCACCAAAGTAGAGCATCCCCAGCCAAATGGAACGTTGCCAAAGTGACTTTGTCTCTTTCTCCAATGTTGGTACATCCGAACATGCTCTCAATTTTTATAAGCCATTCTTTGGCAACAATCGGGTTGGATGATTTTCCATCAAATGCGGGCGGTTGTAGTCTACGAAATCTGTCTTCCGATTGCTCATTAATGTAACACGAGTTGGCACTTCCTTGTACTTCTCAGTTCAACAGTACTCCTAATTGATCGGACTGTTGACACACCAAATCTGTCTGCTGACGCACCAAATCTGTCAGCTGCCTGATCACACAAGGATCCTCCTCACGTCTCAAATTTGGCATCTCTCTTGGTACTCTTGGTCTTCCTGGTCGTCTAGCCATTTTGCTATATTCCTTGACAAGGTTAATTACCCTCATAAATATCTAATAACTAAGGTTAAAATAAACATTTACAGTTGTTGGAGTACTTCCATGCGGCGATAGGCACTGATGAGTAATCTTTTGAACGGTTTAACAAGATGGCTCTGATACCATACTGTAACACCCCGAATTTAATAAACCCGGTTCGTCACTCATAATACTGAACCGAACTATGACATTTAGAGAAAATTTTTAAAACTTCACTCCACGGTCAAAATTCGACTTTCATAAAAAAAAAAGTAAGACGTTAAAACTTGTAGCGAAAAAATATTTGTATAAAACTGGGTTAAAACAAATCATTAAAACAATTCTTATATAACTGTTGGATGATCAGAAGACTTCTTCCGCCAAACAGTGTCAGCGGTGGAAGCAAAATCAGAAGACTTCTTCCGCCAAACAGTGTCAGCGGTGGAAGCAAAATCAGAAGACTTCTTCCGCCAAACAGTGTCAGCGGTGGAAGCAAAATCAGAAGACTTCTTCCGCCAAACAGTGTCAGCGGTGGAAGCAAAATCAGAAGACTTCTTCCGCCAAACAGTGTCAGCGGTGGAAGCAAAATCAGAAGACTTCTTCCGCCAAACAGTGTCAGCGGTGGAAGCAAAATCAGAAGACTTCTTCCGCCAAACAGTGTCAGCGGTGGAAGCAAAATCAGAAGACTTCTTCCGCCAAACAGTGTCAGCGGTGGAAGCAAAATCAGAAGACTTCTTCCGCCAAACAGTGTCAGCGGTGGAAGCAAAATCAGAAGACTTCTTCCGCCAAACAGTGTCAGCGGTGGAAGCAAAATCAGAAGACTTCTTCCGCCAAACAGTGTCAGCGGTGGAAGCAAAATCAGAAGACTTCTTCCGCCAAACAGTGTCAGCGGTGGAAGCAAAATCAGAAGACTTCTTCCGCCAAACAGTGTCAGCGGTGGAAGCAAAATCAGAAGACTTCTTCCGCCAAACAGTGTCAGCGGTGGAAGCAAAATCAGAAGACTTCTTCCGCCAAACAGTGTCAGCGGTGGAAGCAAAATCAGAAGACTTCTTCCGCCAAACAGTGTCAGCGGTGGAAGCAAAATCAGAAGACTTCTTCCGCCAAACAGTGTCAGCGGTGGAAGCAAAATCAGAAGACTTCTTCCGCCAAACAGTGTCAGCGGTGGAAGCAAAATCAGAAGACTTCTTCCGCCAAACAGTGTCAGCGGTGGAAGCAAAATCAGAAGACTTCTTCCGCCAAACAGTGTCAGCGGTGGAAGCAAAATCAGAAGACTTCTTCCGCCAAACAGTGTCAGCGGTGGAAGCAAAATCAGAAGACTTCTTCCGCCAAACAGTGTCAGCGGTGGAAGCAAAATCAGAAGACTTCTTCCGCCAAACAGTGTCAGCGGTGGAAGCAAAATCAGAAGACTTCTTCCGCCAAACAGTGTCAGCGGTGGAAGCAAAATCAGAAGACTTCTTCCGCCAAACAGTGTCAGCGGTGGAAGCAAAATCAGAAGACTTCTTCCGCCAAACAGTGTCAGCGGTGGAAGCAAAATCAGAAGACTTCTTCCGCCAAACAGTGTCAGCGGTGGAAGCAAAATCAGAAGACTTCTTCCGCCAAACAGTGTCAGCGGTGGAAGCAAAATCAGAAGACTTCTTCCGCCAAACAGTGTCAGCGGTGGAAGCAAAATCAGAAGACTTCTTCCGCCAAACAGTGTCAGCGGTGGAAGCAGAAATAGAAGACTTCTTCTGCTAAACAGTGTCAGCGGTGGAAGCAAAATCAGAAGACTTCTTCCGCCAAACAGTGTCAGCGGTGGAAGCAAAATCAGAAGACTTCTTCCGCCAAACAGTGTCAGCGGTGGAAGCAAAATCAGAAGACTTCTTCCAAGTTGGAAGCAAAATCAGAGACTTCTTCCGCCAAACAGTGTCAGCGGTGGAAGCAAAATCAGAAGACTTCTTCCGCCAAACAGTGTCAGCGGTGGATGTAGAAACAAAACACATCTTCCGATTGACAACGTTTACCGATAGACAACATCTACTGATAGACAACATCTACCGATAGACAACTTCTACCGATAGACAACATCTACCGATAGACAACAGAACAACGCATCAACTATTTACACTCTAAACAAATGAACAACTCTAACTGCTCAAAGAACTTGTAAATTTTTGTAAACATTCAAAACAACTTGAATCCACAACTTACTAAAAATCCAGAAAAATAACTCCCATCAAATCAACCACGTTCTATCCTCAAAATCATTTCAAAAGCACAACGAAACATTTAAAACTATCACTACTATCAGAAATACTAAAACCACCAATGTTATTAAAATTCTCAGCATAGTTAAACTAAACAATTTTTCACTAAACTTTCACGCCTACTACCACAAGTTAAACCGCCCCATCATTTTACCCAGTCGATGCATGAATATACTCCTCCAACCAGCCTAGTTCCCATCATGCTCAGAGAACACACATGCTGACACTTCTTCATCTACATCACAAAACTCATCTTTTAGCCTAATGCTAAATAAGTAGAGCAATAAGGTAATGAAATGCTGGAACATAAATCCTATTCATGCAGTTTCTACTTTCACAACTCAGTTGAATTCATAATCGTTTCTTGCTGATCTGATCTTTCTGTCCATTGGGAAGTGGATCAATTTTTCCAAAGTCATATATCCTCTAACTCAATTAATGTAACGACCCGGGGAGGATCGTCACGTGTCATGACTTTCCTTTAAACTTATCCGTACTTTTATACCTCTGTAATCGTAGTATACCCTTTTTTTTTTTCAGACTTATATCATATCTCATCTTAACTTAAATTCGCTGAATAACCGCGTTTAGCTTTCACTCCTGCCGATCGCTAAACGACAAACATCTAGTTGTTCTACCGGTCAGCACGTGCATCTCACATGATTCATTAAACATCTATCGGCAGGCACACATATTTGCATCTGCCGACAGTCACGTGCAACTCGTGTGACCAATTAAAACACCGTTCAATTATACAACGGAAGCCACCTACATCTGCCGATGAGAGAACAATAGACGATGCTCTCATCTGCCGATGGCAAATACTCTATATCTGCCGATGACGTGGCATCACATCTTCCGGTAACTTAACTCACTACTCATACCGATCGCCAGATAACAGACATTGTCGTCATCTGCCGATGGCTTAAGACAACTACATCTTCCGACAGATTAACTCACATCATCTGCCGATGACGTGGCACTACATCTGCCGATGGCAACACACAACATCTGCCGATGACATTTATACTACATCTTCCGACAGATTAACTCACATCATCTGCCGATGACGTGGCACTACATCTGCCGATGGCAACACACAACATCTGCCGATGGCATATCGTCTGCTGATGACGTCAGCCGGAAGACAAATACTTTTCCTCTTCCGATGACGTCCTCCGGAAGACAGACTTACCCGACTCCCATCAAATCAACCACGTTCTATCCTCAAAATCATTTCAAAAGCACAACGAAACATTTAAAACTATCACTACTATCAGAAATACTAAAACCACCAATGTTATTAAAATTCTCAGCATAGTTAAACTAAACAATTTTCACTAAACTTTCACGCCTACTACCACAAGTTAAACCGCCCCATCATTTTACCAGTCGATGCATGAATATACTCCTCCAACCAGCCTAGTTCCCATCATGCTCAGAGAACACACATGCTGACACTTCTTCATCTACATCACAAAACTCATCTTTTAGCCTAATGCTAAATAAGTAGAGCAATAAGGTAATGAAATGCTGGAACATAAATCCTATTCATGCAGTTTCTACTTTCACAACTCAGTTGAATTCGAATCGTTCTTGCTGATCTGATCTTTCTGTCCATTGGGAAGTGGATCAATTTTTCCAAAGTCATATATCCTCTAACTCAATTAATGTAACGACCCGGGGAGGATCGTCACGTGTCATGACTTTCCTTTAAACTTATCCGTACTTTTATACCTCTGTAATCGTAGTATACCCTTTTTTTTTTTCAGACTTATATCATATCTCATCTTAACTTAAATTCGCTGAATAACCGCGTTTAGCTTTCACTCCTGCCGATCGCTAAACGACAAAACATCTAGTTGTTCTACCGGTCAGCACGTGCATCTCACATGATTCATTAAACATCTATCGGCAGGCACACATATTTGCATCTGCCGACAGTCACGTGCAACTCGTGTGACCAATTAAAACACCGTTCAATTATACAACGGAAGCCACCTACATCTGCCGATGAGAGAACAATAGACGATGCTCTCATCTGCCGATGGCAAATACTCTATATCTGCCGATGACGTGGCATCACATCTTCCGGTAACTTAACTCACTACTCATACCGATCGCCAGATAACAGACATTGTCGTCATCTGCCGATGGCTTAAGACAACTACATCTTCCGACAGATTAACTCACATCATCTGCCGATGACGTGGCACTACATCTGCCGATGGCAACACACAACATCTGCCGATGACATTTATACTACATCTTCCGATAGATTAACTCACATCATCTGCCGATGACGTGGCACTACATCTACCGATGGCAACACACAACATCTGCCGATGGCATATCGTCTGCTGCTGACGTCAGCCGGAAGACAAATACTTTTCCTCTTCCGATGACGTCCTCCGGAAGACAGACTTACCCGACTCCCATCACAATCCTCCTGTCGATTTCTACACTTCAAAATAACACATCTCCTGCCGATAGACAAGTACTTTCATCTACCGACTACTAAACATTAACCTAACATCTTCTTCTTCCGGTAGACAAGCAAACTTCATCTACCGATTCCTAAACTCCATAATAACACTCGCACCTTCCGGTAGACAAATACATTTCGTCTACCGGCAGCACAAACATCATAACTTCAAACTTAATACCGGGACACCAACAGAATAAACCACAGATTCATTAAAACTCATACAGCGGATGACGTCAGCCGGAAGACTAAACCAACAAACATCTACCCTTCGGCATCTGCCGATGACGTCAGCCGGAAGACTACCTCTTCCAGCTTCCGTCTTACGGTAGAGAACTCTAAATCATCAAATGACTCCTTCCAACAGAAAGAAAACACAACTCATTCAAAATGCATATAGCGGAAGACTTAAGCAACTGACCATTTATAAATCTATATAATCATTCCCTGACTCAATGATCCCCTAGACAGTTTCAAAGCTCAACGTTTTAAATAATCTCATCCTACTTAAACTACCATATTCTTTAACATACTGTAACATAAGAGTCTTAACCAGGGGTCATAAATCGCCTCTCCAGTCCCGCACTGTCACCTTGAGCATCCTCCAGCAACCAACCTTAAGCATCCTCTTTGAACATAACATCCTCACCTGAACCTTCTTCACCTACACCATAAGGTTTAACTATAAGCCTAATGCTTAGTAAGGAATGCATGCTGACAGATATACATGAGTACACAATTTAAAGGGACACAAGTTCATAAACCATTCTTCATTCATGTTCATCTTTATCCTTTACATAACATGTATTAAGGCAGGGAACGAGGGAGGAAGACTGGGGTACATAGTCATTTGCCTATCGCGGCAGTCGTACATAATCATTTTCCTATCGCGGCAATCATGATACATCACTCGGCCTCCCCAGTGGGAGAATTCGCGAGCCATACATATCATTAACTCGGCCTCCACCAGTGGGAGATTTCGCGAGTCATACATATCATTACTCGGCCTCCACCAGTGGGAGATTTCGCGAGTCATACATATCATTACTCGGCCTCCACCAGTGGGAGATTTCGCGAGTCATACATATCATTACTCGGCCTCCACCAGTGGGAGAATTCGCGAGTCATACATATCATTACTCGGCCTCCACCAGTGGGAGAATTCGCGAGTCATACATATCATTACTCGGCCTCCACCAGTGGGAGAATTCGCGAGTCATACATATCATTACTCGGCCTCCACCAGTGGGAGAATTCGCGAGTCATACATAGCATAGTCTTTTCCCCGTTCTGCACTTAATTATGGTTACATTTACTTTTCATATTCTCTACTTAATCATAAACGTGGGCATAATACATAGACATGAGGTTCACAGAGAAAAGTCATACCATAAGGACAAGTAGAACATCCTGTAACTTTACATTTACTTACACAACTTCTTCATGTCGTGGAAATAACAAATCATAGTCAACAAGTTAACATTTCAGTGATTTCCTAATACCCTTGCGGTGTAGGGCCCTAGTGGCCGGAAATCTTAACACATTCACTTACCTGGATTCCTTAGCAATCCGAGCTTCTTTCCTTTAAACTTCTTCACCTAAAACATGTACATTACAGTAGTTAAATAAAATCCTAAAAGTTCTAATCATAGGTCATCCTAGAATCTAATAGCTAGAGTCATCTCCGAATCCTTAGTCTAAAGCTCTGTGCAGAATCTGAAATCCAAAATAGAACAAAGAGGTTCTACTATTGATTAAATCTGAGTTAGGTTACTTAAAATGACCAGAATCTACTCGGGTTGACATTACTACTCTCGGATTCTAAAATGTTCTAAAACGGCATGGCCATTGATAAACTCCAAGTTCAGATGCTGAGCTGAAAACAGAGCTGATAAACTAACAGATAGCTACATTGTCTATTGCATACCTCGGGTACGAACTTGCAGAGAAAATGCAGGCTGAAAATAGTCGTCAGTGAGGGAGAACGCCGGTAACAGAGAGCAGGAGCTCGGGAGAGAAGAAATCGCCGAGAGAAGGGGTGTCGGCTACAGTGAGGTTTAAATGAGATTTAAGGTTTCCTTTTTCTATTTATACTTAATCCATCAATCTTAATTACAATTCTGCCACCCAACCTAGTTTTACTCAACTTGTAATAAATTTGTCTTAACATCAAA
Organism: Begonia masoniana; assembly: GCA_022432975.1. Classification (NCBI taxonomy): domain Eukaryota; kingdom Viridiplantae; phylum Streptophyta; class Magnoliopsida; order Cucurbitales; family Begoniaceae; genus Begonia; species Begonia masoniana. The sequence continues at coordinate 32,264,226 of CM039513.1, forward strand.
TTTAAATCATAAAGGTTAAATAAGAGGGTGACAATGAAAATGGTCAGAAAATCACCTGGCCGAAACGTCGGGTGTTACAATTAAGGGGCGGATTAGTTCCCTTAATAGTTGGTTTGATCCTTCTGTCCATTGGGAAGTGGACCAATTTTTCCAAAGTCATACATCCTCTAACTCGATTAAGGGGCGGATTAGTTCCTTTAATAGTTGATCTGGTTAATTCTGTTCATGCCTTACCATGCCATTACATGTAAATTCATTTTCGTAAGCTTTCAAAACAATCACGATACATGACACACTAGAAAACATACAAAACATGTATAAATCCTACTGTTTTGTGATGTATACCCGAAGGCGCACACAAACTCTACTTACCTGGTCTCCTGAAAGCTTGGTTGAAGTCTACCTCTAGAGTTTGCTCAAACCTAAAACCATAAACTGAGCATTAATTAAATCTTCACTAAACTTCATTCTAACCATCTAGAAATCCAAGGAAACTAATTTGGGAGCTTTGTTCAAAGTGCATTCCTGATTCATCTCAAAACCGAGACTATCCCCACATACGGCATTCTCAAAACTCACATCTACAATCCCCTCTATCATTGATAATCACAAATACAGCAAGGAAATCAAGGTAAAACTCACCTAGTTGAAGAAGAATCGGTCGGGAGAATCGCTGAGAAGAAGTTTGTTGAGCGAGCTGAACGCCAAATGAGGAAATAAAACAGTGGCGGCTAAAACTCTTAGCAAACCTCTTTTATACACTAGTCTTCACCAATTACACATTTGCCCTTGGCTAATCAGCTTTAACATAATTAAGCAACCAATCAAATTTACTTAATTTTATAAAAATACAAGTCACAAAATGTTACTACTGAAAAATCAGAGTTGACAATTACCGGTTGCTACAGTATGATGTCTTGTTATCAAATGAGAAAATGAAGCAAATTGTTGTTCGATCCGAGTCTCCGAGAGAGGAACTCGTCATTAAGGTAGAACAAAATAGTCAAACAACAAAGACAATGATGTTCTTTAGGATTCGAAGGGTAGATCAAAGTTAAGAAACTCAAATAAAAACCTGTTACTTCTATTTGAAAAAGGGGCACATTAAATTTGAGTGTCGAAAATTGCAGATTGAGAAGATAGTTAATGAGAAGGGAAAACAACTGATGATCTCTGGTGAAGTTGTCATCATAGAAGAAGAAAACCATAGTGATGGAGATCTTTTAGTTTTGTGAGAGTGAAACTCAAAGACAAACAAAGATTGGATTCTAGATACCACTTGTTTGTTTCATATGAGTTACAATCGGAGTTGGTTTTCGACATATGAGATCAATTCAAATGGGTAATAACACACTTCGTAAGGATATACATCAAAATCAAAATGTTTGATAGAGTTGTGAGGACGCTGAGAAATATGTGACATTTTTCCGAGTTGAAGAAGAATACTCTGAATACGAAAGAGTACAAGAACAACACTGTAAAGATCAGTAAGGATGCTCTTGTCATGTTAAAGGAACACACGAGGTTTGGAAATTTATGTGTTGCAGAGTTCTATAGTTACAATTTCACATCAGAGTGATATCGCAAAAGGAAAAACCAAGTAGAAAATTAAAGCTCCGAGGTGATATGGTGAAACTAGTGCAATAAGTTATGCGTTGAATGTGTTCAAGGGTAACAATTACAATGGGGAGTTTTCAACACGTTTATATGCATTTCATTGTGACAACTCTGATAGCTCGCTGATATCATGGATGAGGAAATGTGATTTCTTCTCAAGTGTGTTTCTCAAGTTTAAGTGGATCTTAAACTTTATCTGTATCAGATTTTGAGTTGGTCCGACAAAGACTTTTATGGAAGAGGAAATTATTTTCTTGATTGATAATTTGGAGATATATTTCATACAGTGTAATTTGTATGAAAATGAAAATTGTTAGATTTGGTGTGACCCAAATTCTAATTGGGCCAGACTGGTTCAACCAAAGTTAAGAATCTTGTTATGACTAAAATTAAGAATATATGATTGAGTCACAAAATTCATTGTATCTTGATTTCCAATTGTGAATCTCTTGTTTATCCGTGGTTTTTCCTCTAAAGGATTTTTCATATAAATTTTGATGTCCTTATTTTCTGCATTTTTCTTTTTTCGTTTCTTGTTTGATTTTCAATACATATTTTAATTCAAAAGTTCATATTGGTTGTACAAACTCAAAACTATAGTTTATGTTCTTAAATAACTAACTATTGACGATGAATGCATCCAACCAACCAGGTCACGAGTCTAGCAATAATGCTAAAATTCTGAAGTTATCCCCTAAAAAAGAAACAATACGCAACAGTCAATGATCATCTTTCCTTCCACCTATTACATGCCTTATATATAACTTATTAACCGCTCCCTTGTAGAATAACCTCTCCATTACTATGACTAACTATTTTAATTTCTTAACATGCACTCGTCCCTTCTTCTGTCATTATAACATTATTTCCTAGTCGCACCCGTCTCATCGAATTTGTCGTCGACTTCCCCGACTGTTATCACCTTATGTAACTCATTTACTCATTTTTGTCATTATAGTATATCCCGAGACTCGATATTTCTATCACAATCACAAAAAAAAGTATGCATAATTTTTAATTACGACTCATACATCTATTATCGATCATAATTACTTTTAATTTTTTAATAAGAAACAAATATACAAAGCGACCAGAGAAAAAACATCATTTCTTACAAGATTCCTAAAAACTTTATTAAAAAAAAAATATTTCTCTATTTGAAAAAATTGCATAAAAAATCATTTTAACCATTAAAATATAAATTATTTAAAAAAAAAACATGTTTATATTAAAAAAAAAACCTTAAACAATCGAAAACTAACAAAAAAACCTTTGGCGGGGTGATCATCCTCCATTCACCCTCCGTTCAATCTCCGTTCTCAATTTTATCCTAGAACGGGGGACCAATCTAAAAAGAACGATCCCTCGTTATGGCGCGGGAGGGGGGGGGGGGGGGTTGTCTTCCATTCATCCTCCGTTCTATGTTCACAATTCGTGATTTATAAATTAATTTTAAAAAAAATCAAATGATATTCAATTTACTTGACATTTTTATCACATATTCAGCCCATTATGGAAAGATAACCTGAAAAGTTTCGTGGTTTTCTAACGTTTGTATGATTTATTATAATTGTTTTATAAAATAATTAATTAAAATTATAATAAATCGTACAAGTGCTAGAAAATCACGAAACTTTTCAAATTATTTTTCTATTATGTCGTAAATATATGATAAAAAGTTCAAGTAAATTTAATATAGGTTGTTATTTTTTTAAAATTAATCTCCGTTCTTTCTTCACTTTATAAATTAGTTTTAAAATAAATACCAAAAGATATTTATAACACTATTTATTTTAAAATTAATCTTTATTTTTTCTTCAGTTTATAAATTAATTTATAGAGTGAAAAAGGAACGAGTATTAATTTAAAAATAAAAATAAAAAATAACATTCCATGTATTTGAAAATTTTATCACATGCTTATCATATAATGTAAAGATAATTTGAAAAATTTCGTAATTTTCTAACACTTGTATGATTTATTATAATTAGTTTATAAATTAATTAATTAAAATTACAATAAATCGTACAAGTGTTAGAAAATAACGAAACTTTCCAAATTATTTTTCTATTATGTGGTAAAATTTCAAATAAATTGAATATTGTTTGATATTTTATTTTAAGATTAAATCATTTTAAATCTTGAAATATAGATTTTTTTTTTAAAAAAAATTCTCAAATTATGTTTATATTAAAAAAAAAAATCTTAAACTATTGAAAACTAACAAAAAAATTCTAGGCGGAGGTGTTCACCCTCTATTCACCATTTGTTCTCAATTTTACACTAGAACGGGGGACCGTTCTTGCGAAGGGTGTTCACCCTTCGTTGTCCGTTCACCATCCATGATTTATAAATTAATTTTTAAAAAAATACCAAATGATATTCAATTTATTTACAATTTTTGACCACTTATTCATTATATCATGGGAAGATAACCTGATACATTTCGTGATTCTCTAACACTTGTATTGTGACAGCCCGAAACCGGATCCCGATCGGAACCCGAGAACCGAGCCGTCACTCCGAGTCATTTGCATAAAACGGTGACTAATTTATAAATATTTTAGTTGAACATAAACAGGATGAGCTTATAGAAGTAAACTCATAAACTTTTCAGAGGAAGGGAAAAACACCCCCTGTATCCGAAAGCAAAACTGGAAAACACCGTAAACATATTTACAATCGGAAGGAAGAACAAATATTAGAAGAAGATCGGGGCAAAAAAAAGAATGTGAAGTCGGAAGACTTAGGTAAAAGACTGGCGGAAGACTTAGTTTAAAACTGGGCGGAAGACTTGAATGACGTCAGCCGGAAGATGTAAATGCAAAGACAGAAGTAAGGATGACGTCAGGCGGAAGACACAGACAGTAACTGAAATCGGATGAGGAGATGACATCAGCCGGAAGATGGATGACGTCAAGCGGAAGATATAAGCGTTATACTGGCGGAAAAACTGGGATGACGTCAGCCGGAAGACATAATTACACTGGCGGAAGACTTGGGTGACGTCAGCCGGAAGACGGAGTTTTAAACTGGGCGGAAGAGTTATGCTGACATCAGCCAGAAGATGTAAATACACTGGGCGGATGACTTTGATGACGTCAGCCGGAAGACATAGTTTTAAAGGCAAAATTTACAACTTTTACAGGGAGACATACGGGCAGGGAGCATCAATCAGAAGACATAAGAGTTTCAGACCTTCGAAACCCGATTCAAAAATAAGATTTTTGAAACACACTTTGCAGATGACAGATCTCAACTGACAGATTTAAGAAAGACAGACTACATGGATAACTCTAAAATTCGAGACCATCCATGCAAATCTTAAAACAAGAAAATATTCTAAAACATTTCAAAACATTCAGAACATGAGTTCAACTGTCAAATACAGCAGTTTTGAAAACTTTGACACAGAATCTATGCAGTATTTCGAAATCTGAAGATCAGTAAGACATACTTTAGAATTGACAGGTTCAAGGAAATAAATTACATGGACAGTTCCAAAACCAGAATTCATCCATGCATGAACTAATAGAAGCATTCCAAGCAAATTTCTGAATACTTTAGTATATAAACTTAACTGTCAAATACAGTGGCTTCTAAAACTTAGACAACAAACCTATACATTGTTTTAAAATCTGAAGGTCAGTACAGAACATGACATATACTTGTAGAATTTCTTCAAAGGAAGAGTTTTACAACCAAACCCGAACATCTAGAAGACTTTACAGATATAGACACTTCAGAAAACTTAAACCTCAGATCAGAGACATGTCTGGCTGCAGCAACCACCCCGAGAGATCGAATCACCAACCACCTAATGATCAGACTGAGGCACAAAGTCCTCGTTTTCGGGTTCAGTACCTACATCAGAGAGTTCATCTATGAGCCTAAAGCTCAGTAAGAACATATTATAAATGCAGTGATGCAAAATGCTATGCATGCAGTTTTCAGAATACAGTGGCAGGATAGAACTTTACGTTACAGTGGCAGAGGGGTATAAGTGGGGCTTATAGGGGAACTGGCAAACAGAGGGTGCACTATCAGGCACAACAGATTTCAGAATCCCAGGGAGGGATAAAACCAGAGGGTCCTTGCTAGGGACAATAAATTTTCAGATTCCCAGGGAGGGATAAAACCAGAGGGCCAGTCCCCGTCCCACACCTAACCAGTACATTTCAGTCAGATTTTATCTTGTTTAGTTTCAAACAGTGTACAGAAAACAGTTTTGCATGAACTTTCAGAAAATCGTGTATGCATGGACGTTTACAGTTCTTACAGTTGATACACGAGAGAACAAGAAGATAAAACAACAGAAACCTGAACAGAAGCCACAGAACTTAACTCTAACCCTTCTACCCGAAGCCAGCCAACAGAATGTAAAACCTAGTACCTCCGAGATGTGGGGCCTTAAGGGCCAACCTACGGGTATGAACTTACCTGTTGCTGTAGAGTTGATAGTCCTGGACATCTCAGAAATGCTCGAACCTGTACATGCACGTTCAGAAAATAAACAAGCTGCAAATGCTAACAAATAAGTTAGAAGAATTTCTTCCAAATTCATTCAAACTCTTAGAAAACAAACCAGTGTGTTTTCATCCAAGAACAGTGAGTTTTCTCCAACTACAATAACCCTAAACTTCAGTAAAAACTCATATTAAAATTGTCCAAACTTGTTAGCAATAAAAGAGGCTTACCTTAGCGGAGAAACAGAAAGGAAGCGAGGAGATCGAAGTAACTTCGACGATTGTTTTGTCGACAGGAAGGGAGAATGTCGAGAAGAGAAATGGAGAGAGAGCAGAGCGGAGAAGTGAAGAGAGTTTCACGCAGGAGGGAGAACTTAGCCTCTTCACCAAGTTGCCAGATGTCACTCAACCATTGGCTATCTCCCACCAACCTTAATTTCTCCCTAATTTACCCTTCCATGCATTTTAAACTTAGTGTTTAGTTTAGTTACACAATAGTTTGGTTCTCCCCTCACTAAATGCTCCAGCATTTTACAATAAAGTTGTTATCGTATTTATGGCAATTTAAATCCACACAATAATTCAACAGACTATTACATGGCCAAAATGCCGGGTGTTACATTCCACCCACCTTAACAAAAATTTTGTCCCCAAAATTTGCATAAGCGAATAACTCCGGATATTGGGCTGTAACATCCTCTTGTCTTTCCCACTTGGCTTCCTCCACATTATGATTTCGCCACAAAACTTTCACCAATGGGACCACTCGATTGCGCAACACTTTGAGTGACATATCCAATATCTGTATAGGCCTTTCTTCATAGGTCAGCGTTGGCATGATATCAAAGTCCACATGTTCCACTATCTGGGTTGGATCCCTTACGCACTTTCTCAGCATTGACACATGGAAAACATCATGAACACCATCCATTGACGCTGGTAGCCGTAGTCTGTAAGCCATGTTCCCAACCCTCTTCAAAATGGGAAAAGGCCCTATAAACCTTGGGCTTAGCTTCCCTTTCTTGCCAAACCTCATCACGTCTTTGAAAGGTGACACTTTCAAGAACACTTCATCACCTTCAGCAAACTCTAAGTCTCTTCTCCGGTGGTCTGCATAGCTTTTCTGTCGACTTTGGGCAATCTTTATTCGTTGCTCGATAGCAGTTATCACCTCGGACATCTGCTGTAATATCTCAGGGCCGATAAGCTTGGTTTCTCCGACCTCATCCCAACACAATGGGGATCTACACTTTCTGCCGTAGAGAGCTTCATACGGAGCCATACTGATTGTAGCCTGATAGCTATTGTTGTAGGTAAACTCCACGAGTGGCAAATATCTACTCCAAGGAGCATGAAATTCCAGCACGCACGACCTTAGCATATCCTCCAGTACTTGGATTGTTCTCTCAGATTGTCCGTCAGTCTGTGGATGAAACGCCGTGCTGAAATCAAACTTGGTGCCCAGAGAGTTCTGCAAACTTTTCCAAAACCTGGAAGTGAATCTGGGATCAGGGTCTGAGACGATCGACACAGGAACGCCATGCAGTTTAACAATCTCACTGATGTACAGTTTGGCGTATTGATCTATGGAGTACGTCGTCTTCATAGGTAGAAAGTGGGCCGACTTCGTCAATTTGTCCACTATGACCCAAATGCTATTATGGCCCTTAGCTGTTCTTGGTAGGCCAACAACAAAATCCATCGTTATATTCTCCCATTTTCATTCGGGGATCGGGAGAGGTTGAAGCGTTCCACTCGGTCGTTGATGTTCAGCTTTGACTTGTTGACATATTATACAAGACTCCACATACTTGGCCACTTCATTCTTCATATTCGGCCACCAGAAGTGAAGTTTCAGGTCCTGATACATCTTTGTGATTCCAGGATGCACAGAGAAAGAAGATGAATGGGCTTCAGATAAGATGTGCTTCTGTAGCTCTTCGTCTTTCGGAACATACCATCTGTTTTTGAACTTCAGAACTCCATCTCCCGAATAACTGAAATCGGAAGAAGCCATTGGTACTTTGCTCACCATATCAGCCATCTCTTTTGTATTGGTCTTATGGGCTTCCTTAATTCGGTCCAGGACGGAGGGCCGTAGTGTTAAGTCTGCTAGTATGGCCGATAGCCCAGAAATTATCTCCATATCGAACTTCTGTATCTCCGTCCTTAAAGGCATTGATACGGCCGACACTACTGGTTGCATAGTAGCTGGCATCCTGCTTAGCGCATCGGCCACCACATTAGCCTTACCCGGGTGAAATTTAATCTCAACGTCGTAGTCTTTCACAAATTCTAACCACCGTCTTTGTCTCATGTTTAGCTCTTTCTGAGTAAAGAGGTACTTCAAACTCTTGTGGTCAGAAAACACCTCACATGATTGTCCATATAGGTGATGTCTCCATACCTTCAGCGCAAATACTACTGCCGCTAACTCGAGGTCATGTGTAGGGTAGTTTTTCTCGTGGTTCTTCAATTGTCTGGATGCATATGCTACAAATTTCCCTTCTTGCATTAATACACCTCCCAAACCAATCTTGGATGCATCACAGTATACGCTAAATTTGCCGTCTTCAACTGGCAACACTAATAGAGGAGCAGTGGTCAACTTTTGCTTAAGTGTCTGAAAACTCCTCTCGCAAGCTTCAGACCACCTGAATTTGATATCCTTCCTCGTTAAGCTGGTCATAGGCTTTGCTATCACAGAGAATCCCTTGATGAACTTTCTGTAATAACCAGCTAATCCAATAAAACTCCGCACTTCACTGGCGTTCCTCGGTCTGGGCCAATCTTTCACAGCCTGAATCTTGGCCGGATCTACCGAAACTCCTTCTTCAGACACCACGTGGCCTAGGAAATTAATTCTGCTCAGCCAAAATTCACACTTTGATAGCTTGGCATATAATTGATGTTGCCACAGACTTGATAGCACAATTGCCAAGTGCTCCTCGTGCTCAGCCTTACTTCTGGAGTAAACCAGAATGTCGTCGATGAAAACGATTACAAATTTATCCAAGAAGTTCTGGAATATTCTGTTCATCAAGTCCATAAAGGCTGCCGGAGCGTTAGTTAACCCGAACGACATCACTAAGAATTCGTAGTGCCCCTACCGGGTCTTGAAGGCGGTCTTTGGAATATCATCAGCTCTGACCTTCAACTGGTAATAACCGGAACGTAAGTCAATCTTAGAAAACACCCGAGCCCCTTGTAGTTGGTCAAATAAATCATCGATTCTCGGCAACGGGTACTTATTCTTGATCGTCAACTTGTTCAGCTCACGGTAGTCAATACACATCCGCAGGGACCCATCCTTCTTCTTGACAAACAAGACGGGAGCACCCCACGGAGAGAAGCTAGGGCGTACAAAACCCTTGTCCACCAATTCTTTCAGCTAAGCCTTCAACTCCCTCAATTCAATTGGTGCCATACGGTACAGATTCTTCGATACTAGTTCCGCACCTGGATATACGTCAATTTCAAACTCAATTTCGCGATCAGGTGGTAATCTTGATAGGTCATCTATGAAAACCTCTGGGAAGTCTCGGACTACCGGAATACTTTGAAGTTCCACCTCACCTTGCCTTTGAACATCTACTACGTGAGCAAGGAATCCGACACATCCTGACCTCATTAGCCGTCGAGCTTTCAGGGAAGATATAACAGGCATACGGTGTTCCTTCGGTACTGCCTGATAAGAAAATTCTACTTCATTTGGGCGATTAAATGACACTAGCCCGGACCTACAGTTGATGGTGGCATGATGTCTAAACAGCCAGTCCATCCCCAGAATGACATCGTACCCTTTCATACTGATGACGATAAGGCTGGAGTACAACTTCTGGTTTCCTACTGACACTATATCACCCCGTACTACCTGCTCGGAGTGCATAAACTCTCCAGACGGTAGCATAATGTTGTAGGGCTTGTATGATGACGTACAATTAACCTTCTGTCTAACTACGAAGTCCATCGCCACGAACGAATGTGTGGCCCCCGTGTCCCACAAGGTATAAGCAGGTTTATCACATATCAAAATTGTACCTGTGATTGTTGCGTGCAGATCAGCATCATCAACATCCTCCATCATTGGAAAGACTCTTGGCACAGCATGACCTGTTCTGGTGTCGGGCATTGGGCAATCCCGAACAAGATGGCCTACTTTGCCGTATCGGAAACATTGGCCTGTAGCAAGTCTGCACTCTCCTTTGTGGGGCTTTTGGCACCGCGGGCATATTAAAGGTTGAAGATCCCCCATTGGTCTCTTTCTTTTGTCTTGATAAAGGATGGCTTCATTGGGCCTCTTAATGCCCCTGTTTTGTTGCTGTTGAGGCTGAAAATTCTGACCTCTTTATTGTTGTTGTTGCTGAGGAACATTTCGAATAATCCCTCTTGGTGAATCTTTTTGTCTCTGGGACTTTATCTCTAAGGCCTCCAACTGATAAGCCTTGGCCACCACCTTCACATACGGTGCCTCATCGAACCCTCCGGTTGTGATCCCTCGCAGAAGGTCCATCTTTAACCCTTGAATGAATTGGTGCACCTTGTTCTCATTGGTGGCCACCATATGTGTTGCATATCGGGACAAGGACTCAAATTTTTGAACATATTCAGCCACTGTCCCATACTGTCGCAGCCGAGAGAACTCAAGCAACTTTTCCTTCCTCACTACCCGGTCAAAGTACTTCTCGTAGAAGATTTTCGTGAATCCTTCCCAGCTTAATGCCACTGTAGTTGACTGCACTGTGTCCCACCAAAATCCCGCACTTTCGGTGAGATAGAACGTGGCGCAAATAACTTTCTTGTTGTCTTCTACTTCTGCATATCCAAACATCTTCTCCATTGTTTGAATCCAGGTTTCAGCACGGGTCGGGTCTGTAGACAGTCCATCAAATGAAGGCGGCTGGAGTCGCCGGAATCTGTCTCCACTGTTGTCTCGCGGCGCATTATCATGATTGTTATTCCCATGGTTATTGTTTCTATCGTCTTCTCTGGCCATCATGCGTTCAATCATGCGTGACTGTGCACCCACCAGTTCGGTTAGTCGGTCAATGGCTCGAGAGCTTTCGCTTGACTCTTCTTGATGTCCTCTCACCATTTCTAAATAATCCTATCAACGAAATAACTAAATTTAATAAACAGAAACTTTTTACAGAACATTAGACATTTACAGTTAGTGGAGCGATATCACGTGGCGAGTCGCGCAGTCAGACACTTCACATAATCGGTTTTAAAACCTTGTCGCTCTGATACCACAACTGTGACAGCCCGAAACTGGATCCCGATCGGAACCCGAGAACCGAGCCGTCACTCCGGATCATTTGCAGAAAACGGTGACTAATTTATATATATTTTAGTTGAACATAAACAGGATGAGCTTATAGAAGTAAACTCATAAACTTTTCAGAGGAAGGGAAAAACACCCCTTGTATTCGAAAGGAAAACTAGAAAACACCGTAAACATATCTACAATTGGAAGGAAGAACAAATATTAGAAGAAGATCGGGGCAGAAAATAGAATGTGAAGTCGGAAGACTTGGGTAAAAGACTGGTGGAAGACTTGAATGACGTCAGCCGGAAGATGTAAATGCAAAGACAGAAGTAAGGATGAGGAGATGAGGAGATGACATCAGCCGAAAGATGGATGACGTCAAGCAGAAGATATAAGCATTATACTGGAGGAAAAACTGGGATGACGTCAGCCGGAAGACATAATTACACTGGCGGAAGACTTGGGTGACGTCAGCCGGAAGACGGAGTTTTAAACTGGGCGGAAGACTTATGCTGACATCACCCGGAAGATGTAAATACACTGGGCGGATGACTTTGATGACGTCAGTCGAAAGACATAGTTTTAAAGCAAAATTTACAGCTTTTACAGGGAGACATACGGGCAGGGAGCATCAATCAGAAGACATAACAGTTTCAGACATTCGAAACCCGATTCAAAAATAAGATTTTTGAAACACACTTTGCAGATGACAGATCTCAACTGACAGATTTAAGAAAGACAGACTACATGGATAACTCTAAAATTCGAGACCATCCATGCAAATCTTAAAACAAGAAAATATTCTAAAACATTTCAAAACATTCAGAACATGAGTTCAACTGTCAAATACAGCAGTTTTGAAAACTTTGACACAGAATCTATGCAGTATTTCGAAATCTGAAGATCAGTAAGACATACTTTAGAATTGACAGGTTCAAGGAAATAAATTACATGGACAGTTCCAAAACCAGAATTCATCCATGCATGAACTAATAGAAGCATTCCAAGCAAATTTCTGAATACTTTATTATATAAACTTAACTGTCAAATACAGTGGCTTCTAAAACTTAGACAACAAACCTATACATTGTTTTAAAATCTGAAGGTCAGTACAGAACATGACATATACTTGTAGAATTTCTTCAAAGGAAGAGTTTTACAACCAAACCCGAACATCTAGAAGACTTTACAGATATAGACACTTCAGAAAACTTAAACCTCAGATCAGAGACATGTCTGGCTGCAGCAACCACCCCGAAAGATCGAATCACCAACCACCTAATGATCAGACTGAGGCACAAAGTCCTCGTTTTCGGGTTCAGTACCTACATCAGAGAGTTCATCTATGAGCCTAAAGCTCAGTAAGAACATATTATAAATGCAGTGATGCAAAATGCTATGCATGCAGTTTTCAGAATACAGTGGCAGGACAGAACTTTACGTTACAGTGGCAGAGGGGTATAAGTGGGGCTTATAGGGGAACTGGCAAACAGAGGGTGCACTATCAGGCACAACAGATTTCAGAATCCCAGGGAGGGATAAACCAGAGGGTCCTTGCTAGAGACAATAAATTTTCAGATTCCCAAGGAGGGATAAAACCAGAGGGCCATTCCCCATCCTACACCTAACCAGTACATTTCAGTCAGATTTTATCATGTTTAGTTTCAAACAGTGTACAGAAAACAGTTTTGCATGAACTTTCAAAAAATCGTGTATGCATGGACGTTTACAGTGCTTACAGTTGATACACCAGAGAACAAGAAGATAAAACAACAGAAACCTGAACAGAAGCCACATAACTTAACTCTAACCCTTCTACTCGAAGCCAGCCAACAGAATGTAAAACCTAGTACCTCCGAGATGTAGGGCCAACCTACGGGTATGAACTTACCTGTTGCTGTAGAGTTGATAGTCCTGGACGTCTCAGAAATGCTCGAACCTTTACATGCACGTTCAGAAAATAAACAAGCTGCAAATGCTAACAAATAAGTTAGAAGAATTTCTTCCAAATTCATTCAAACTCTTAGAAAACAAACCGGTGTGTTTTCATCCAAGAACAGTGAGTTTTCTCCAAATACCATAACCCTAAACTTCAGTAAAAACTCACATTAAACTTGTCCAAACTTGTTAGCAATAAAAGAGGCTTACCTTAGCGGAGAAACAGAAAGGAACCGAGGAGATCAAAGTAACTTCGACGATTGTTTTGTCGACAGGAAGGGAGAATGCCGAGAAGAGAAATGGAAAGAGAGAAGAGCGGAGAAGTGAAGAGGGTTTCAAGCAGGAGGGAGAACTTAGCTTCTTCACCAAGTCGCCAGATGTCACTCAACCATTGGCTATCTCCCACCAACCTTAATTTCTCCCTAATTTACCCTTCCATGCATTTTAAACTTAGTGTTTAGTTTAGTTACACAATAGTTTGGTTCTCCCCTCACTAAATGCTCCAGCATTTTACAATAAAGTTGCTATCGTATTTATGGCAATTTAAATCCACACAATAATTCAACAGACTATTACATGGCCAAAATGCCGGGTGTTACATTCCACCCACCTTAACAGAAATTTTGTCCCCAAAATTTGCCTAAGCGAATAACTCCGGATATTGGGCTCTAACATCCTCTTGTCTTTCCCACGTGGCTTCCTCCCCATTATGATTTCGCCACAAAACTTTCACTAATGGGACCACTCGATTGCGCAACACTTTGAGTAACATATCCAATATTTGTATAGGCCTTTCTTCATAGGTCAGCATTGGCATGATATCAAAGTCCACATGTTCCACTATCTGGGTTGGATCCCTTACGCACTTTCTCAGCATTGACACATGGAAAACATCATGAACACCATCCATTGACGCTAGTAGCCGTAGTCTGTATGCCATGTTCCCAACCCTCTTCAAAATGGGAAAAGGCCCTATAAACCTTGGGTTTAGCTTCCCTTTCTTGCCAAACCTCATCACACCTTTGAAAGGTGACACTTTCAAGAACACTTCATCACCTTCAGCAAACTCTAAGTCTCTTCTCCGGTGGTCTGCATAGCTTTTCTGTCGACTTTGGGCAATCTTTATTCGTTGCTTGATAGCAGTTATCACCTCGGACATCTGCTGTAATATCTCAGGGCTGATAAGCTTGGTTTCTCCGACCTCATCCCAACACAATGGGGATCTACACTTTCTGCCGTAGAGAGCTTCATACGGAGCCATACCGATTGTAGCCTGATAGCTATTGTTGTAGGCAAACTCCACGAGTGGCAAATATCTTCTCCAAGGAGCATGAAATTCCAGCATGCACGACCTTAGCATATCCTCCAGTACTTGGATTGTTCTCTCAGATTGTCCGTCAGTCTGTGGATGAAACGCTGTGCTGAAATCCAACTTGGTGCCCAGAGAGTTCTGCAAACTTTTCCAAAACCTGGAAGTGAATCTGGGATCAGGGTCTGAGACGATTGACACAGGAACGCCATGCAGTTTAACAATCTCACTGATGTACAGTTCGGCGTACTGATCCATGGAGTACGTCGTCTTCATAGGTAGAAAGTGGGCCGACTTCGTCAATTTGTCCACTATGACCCAAATGCTATTATGGCCCTTAGCTGTTCTTGGTAGGCCAACAACAAAATCCATCGTTATATTCTCCCATTTTCATTCGGGGATCAGGAGAGGTTGAAGCGTTCCACTCGGTCGTTGATGTTCAGCTTTGACTTGTTGACATATTATACAAGACTCCACATACTTGGCCACTTCATTCTTCATATTCGGCCACCAGAAGTGAAGTTTCAGGTCCTGATACATCTTTGTGCTTCCAGGATGCACAGAGAAAGAAGATGAATGGGCTTCAGATAAGATGTGCTTCGGTAGCTCTTTGTCTTTCGGAACATACCATCTGTTTTTGAACTTCAGAACTCCATCTCCCGAATAACTGAAATCGGAAGAAGCCATTGGTACTTTGCTCACCATATCAGCCATCTCCTTTGTATTGGTCTTCTGGGCTTCCTTAATTCGGTCCAGGACGGAGGGTCATAGTGTTAAGTCTGTTAGTATGGCCGATAGCCAAGAAACTATCTCCATATCGAACTTCTGTATCTCCGTCCTCAAAGGCATTGATACGGCCGACACTACTGGTTGCATAGTAGCTGGCATCCTGCTTAGCGCATCGGCCACCACATTAGCCTTACCCGGGTGGTATTTAATCTCAACGTCGTAGTCTTTCACAAATTCTAACCACCGTCTTTGTCTCATGTTTAGCTCTTTCTGAGTAAATAGGTACTTCAAACTCTTGTGGTCAGAAAACACCTCACATGATTGTCCATATAAGTGATGTCTCCATACCTTCAGCGCAAATACTACTGCCGCTAACTCGAGGTCATGTGTAGGGTAGTTTTTCTCGTGGTTCTTCAATTGTCTGGATGCATATGCTACAACTTTCCCTTCTTGCATTAATACACCTCCCAAACCAATCTTGGATGCATCACAGTATACGCTAAATTTGCCGTCTTCAACTGGCAACACTAATAGAGGAGCAGTGGTCAACTTTTGCTTAAGTGTCTGAAAACTCATCTCGCAAGCTTCAGACCACCTGAATTTGATATCCTTCCTCGTTAAGCTGGTCATAGGCTTTGCTATCACAGAGAATCCCTTGATGAACTTTCTGTAATAACCAGCTAATCCAATAAATATCCGCACTTCACTGGCATTCCTCGGTCTGGGCCAATCTTTCACAGCCTGAATCTTGGCCGGATCTACCGAAACTCCTTCTGCAGACACCACGTGGCCTAGGAAATTAATTCTGCTCAGCCAGAATTCACACTTTGATAGCTTGGCATATAATTGATGTTGCCTCAGACTTGATAGCACAATTGCCAAGTGCTCCTCGTGCTCGGCCTTACTTCTGGAGTAAACCAGAATGTCGTCGATGAAAACGATTACAAATTTATCCAAGAAGTCCTGGAATATTTTGTTCATCAAGTCCATAAATGCTGCCGGAGCGTTAGTTAACCCGAACGACATCACTAAGAATTCGTAGTGCCCGTACCGGGTCTTGAAGGCGGTCTTTGGAATATCATCAGCTCTGACCTTCAACTGGTAATAACCGGAGCGTAAGTCAATCTTAGAAAACACCCGAGACCCTTGTAGTTGGTCAAATAAATCATCGATTCTCGGCAACGGGTACTTATTCTCGATCGTCAACTTGTTCAGCTCACGGTAGTTAATCCACATCCGCAGGGACTCATCCTTCTTCTTGACAAACAAGACGGGAGCACCCCACGGAGAGAAGCTAGGGCGTACAAAACCCTTGTCCACCAATTCTTTCAGCTGAGCCTTCAACTCCCTCAATTCAATTGGTGCCATACGGTATAGATTCTTCGATACTGGTTCCGCACCTGGATATACGTCAATTTCAAATTCAATTTCGTGATCAGGTGGTAATCCCGGTAGGTCATCTATGAAAACCTCTGGGAAGTCTCGGACTACCGGAATACTTTGAAGTTCCACCTCACCTTGCCTTTGAACATCTACTACGTGAGCAAGGAATCCGACACATCCTGACCTCATTAGCCGTCGAGCTTTCAGGGAAGATATAACAGGCATACGGTGTTCCTTCGGTACTGCCTGATAAGAAAATTCTACTTCATTCGGGCGATTAAATGACACTAGCCCGGACCTACAGTTGATGGTGACATGATGTCTAAACTGCCAGTCCATCCCCAGAATGACATCGTACCCTTTTATACCGATGACGATAAGGCTGGCGTACAACTTTTGGTTTCCTACTGACACTATATCACCCCGTACCACCTGCTCGGAGTGCATAAACTCTCCGGACGGTAGCATAATGCTGTAGGGCTGGTTTGACGACGTACAATTAACCTTCTGTCTAACTACGAAGTCCATCGCCACGAATGAATGTGTGGCCCCCGTGTCCCACAAGGTATAAGCAGGTTTATCACATGTCAAAATTGTACCTGTGATTGCTGTGTGCAGATCAGCATCATCAACATCCTCCATCATTGCAAAGACTCTTGGCGCGGCTTGACCTGTCTGGTGTCGGGCATTGGGCAATCCCGAACAAGATGGCCTACTTTGCCGCATCGGAAACATTGGCCTGTAGCAAGCCTGCACTCTCCTTTGTGGGGCTTCTGGCACCGCGGGCATACTAAAGGTTGAAGAGCCCCCATTGGTCTCTTTCCTTTGTCTTGATAAAGGATGGCTTCATTGCGCCTCTTAATCCCCTGTTTTGTTGCTGTTGAGGCTGAAAATTCTGACCTCTTTGTTGTTGTTGTTGCTGAGGAACATTTCGAATAATCCCTCTTGGTGAATCTCTTTGTCTCTGGGACTTTATCTCTAAGGCCTCCAACTGATAAGCCTTGGCCACCACCTTCACATACGGTGCCTCATCAAACCCTCCGGTTGTGATCCCTCGCAGAAGGTCCATCTTTAACCCTTGAATGAATTGATGCACCTTGTTCTCATCGGTGGCCACCATATGTGTTGCATATCGGGACAAGGACTCAAATTTTTGAACATATTCAGCCACTGTCCCATACTGTCGCAGCCGAGAGAACTCAAGCAACTTTTCCTTCCTCACTCCTCGGTCAAAGTACTTCTCGTAGAAGATTTTCGTGAATCCTTCCCAGCTTAATGCAATTGTAGTTGACTGCACTGTGTCCCACCAAAATCCCGCACTTTCGGTGAGATAGAACGTGGCGCAAATAACTTTCTTGTTGTCTTCTACTTCTGCATATCCAAACATCTTCTCCATTGTTCGAATCTAGGTTTCAGCACAGGTCGGGTCTGTAGACAGTCCATCAAATGAAGGCGGCTGGAGTCGCCGGAATCTGTCTCCACTGTTGTCTCGCGGCGCATTATCACAATTGTTATTCCCATGGTTATTGTTTCTATCGTCTTCTCTGGCCATCATGCGTTCAACCATGCGTGACTGTGCACCCACCAGTTCGGTTAGTCGGTCAATGGCTCGAGAGCTTTCGCTTGACTCTTCTTGATGTCCTCTCACCATTTCTAAATAATCCTATCAACGAAATAACTAAATTTAATAAACAGAAACTTTTTACAGAACATTAGACACTTACAGTTGGTGGAGCGATATCACGTGGCGGGTCGCGCAGTCAGACAATTCACAGAATCGGTTTTAAAACCTTGTCGCTCTGATACCACAACTGTGACAGCCCGAAATCGGATCCCGATCGGAACCCGAGAACCGAGCCGTCACTCCGGGTCATTTGCAGAAAACGGTGACTAATTTATATATATTTTTATTGAACATAAACAGGATGAGCTTATAGAAGTAAACTCATAAACTTTTCAGAGGAAGGGAAAAACACCCCTGTATCCGAAAGCAAAACTGGAAAACACCGTAAACATATCTTCAATCGGAAGGAAGAACAAATATTAGAAGAAGATCGGGGCAGAAAACAGAATGTGAAGTCGGAAGACTTAGGTAAAAGAATGGCGGAATACTTAGTTTAAAACTGGGCGGAAGACTTGAATGACGTCAGCCGGAAGATGTAAATGCAAAGACAGAAGTAAGGATGACGTCAGGCGGAAGACACAGACAGTAACTGAAATCGGATGAGGAGATGACGTCAGCCGGAAGATGGATGACGTCAAGCGGAAGATATAAGCGTTATACTGGCGGAAAACTGGGATGACGTCAGCCGGAAGACATAATTACACTGGCGGAAGACTTGGATGACGTCAGCTGGAAGACGGAGTTTTAAACTGGGCGGAAGAGTTATGCTGACATCAGCCGGAAGATGTAAATACACTGGGCGGATGACTTTGATGACGTCAGCCGAAAGACATAGTTTTAAAGGCAAAATTTACAGCTTTTACAGGGAGACATACGGGCAGGGAGCATCAATCAGAAGACATAAGAGTTTCAGACCTTCGAAACCCGATTCAAAAATAATATTTTTGAAACATACTTTGCAGATGACAGATCTCAACTGACAGATTTAAGAAAAACAGACTACATGGATAAGTCTAAAATTCGAGACCATCCATGCAAATCTTAAAAAAGAAAATATTCTAAAACATTTCAGAACATTCAGAACATGAGTTCAACTGTCAAATACAGCAGTTTTGAAAACTTTGACACAGAATCTATGCAGTATTTCGAAATCTGAAAATCAGTAAGACATACTTTAGAATTGACAGGTTCAAGGAAATAAATTACATGGACAGTTCCAAAACCAGAATTCATCCATGCATGAACTAATAGAAGCATTCCAAGCAAATTTCTGAATACTTTAGTATATAAACTTAACTGTCAAATACAGTGGCTTGTAAAACTTAGACAACAAACCTATACATTGTTTTAAAATCTGAAGGTCAGTACAGAACATGACATATACTTGCAGAATTTCTTCAAAGGAAGAGTTTTACAACCAAACCCGAACATCTAGAAGACTTTACAGATATAGACACTTCAGAAAACTTAAACCTCAGATCAGAGACATGTCTGGCTGCAGCAACCACCCCGAGAGATCGAATCACCAACCACCTAATGATCAGACTGAGGCACAAAGTCCTCGTTTTCGGGTTCAGTACCTACATCAGAGAGTTCATCTATGAGCCTAAAGCTCAGTAAGAACATATTATAAATGCAGTGATGCAAAATGCTATGCATGCAGTTTTCATAATTCAGTGGCAGGACAGAACTTTACGTTACAGTGGCAGAGGGGTATAAGTGGGGCTTATAGGGGAACTGGCAAACAGAAGGTGCACTATCAGGCACAACAGATTTCAGAATCCCAGGGAGGGATAAAACCAGAGGGTCCTTGCTAGGGACAATAAATTTTCAGATTCCCAGGGAGGGATAAAACCAGAGGGCCAGTCCCCGTCCCACACCTAACCAGTACATTTCAGTCAGATTTTATCTTGTTTAGTTTCAAACAGTGTACAGAAAACAGTTTTGCATGAACTTTCAGAAAATCGTGTATGCATGGACGTTTACAGTGCTTACAGTTGATACACCAGAGAACAAGAAGATAAAACAACAGAAACCTGAACAGAAGCCACAGAACTTAACTCTAACCCTTTTACCCGAAGCCAGCCAACAGAATGTAAAACCTAGTACCTCCGAGATGTAGGGCCAACCTACGGGTATGAACTTACCTGTTGCTGTAGAGTTGATAGTCCTGAACGTCTCAGAAATGCTCGAACCTGTACATGCACGTTCAGAAAATAAACAAGCTGCAAATGCTAACAAATAAGTTAGAAGAATTTCTTCCAAATTCATTCAAACTCTTAGAAAACAAACCGGTGTGTTTTCATCCAAGAACAGTGAGTTTTTTCCAAATACCATAACCCTAAACTTCAGTAAAAACTCACATTAAACTTGTCCAAACTTGTTAGCAATAAAAGAGGCTTACCTTAGCGGAGAAACAGAAAGGAACCGAGGAGATCGAAGTAACTTCGACGATTGTTTTGTCGACAGGAAGGGAGAATGTCGAGAAGAGAAATGGAGAGAGAGCAAAGCGGAGAAGTGAAGAGGGTTTCACGTAAGAGGGAGAACTTAGCTTCTTCACCAAGTCGCCAGATGTCACTTAACCATTGGCTATCTCCCACCAACCTTAATTTCTCCATAATTTACCCTTCCATGCATTTTAAATATAGTGTTTAGTTTAATTACACAATAGTTTGGTTCTCCCCTCACCAAATGCTCCAGCATTTTACAATAAAGTTGTTATCGTATTTATGGCAATTTAAATCCACACAATAATTCAACAGACTATTACATGGCCAAAATGCCGGGTGTTACACGTATGCTTTATTATAATTATTTTATAAAATAATTAATTAAAATTACATTAAATCGTACAAGTGTTAAAAAATCACGAAACTTTCCTAATTATTTTCCTATTATGTTGTGAATATGTGGTCAAAAGTTTAAGTAAATTTAATATCGTTTAATATTTTTTTTAAAATTAATCTCCGTTCATTCTTCAATTTATAAATTAATTTTAAAACAAATACAAAAAGATATTTCTAACACTTGTATGATTTATTTTAAAATTAATATTTATTTCTTCTTCACTTTAAAATATAATTTATAAAGTGAAGAAAAAATAATTATTAATTTAAAAAAAATACAAAAAACATTCAATTTACTTGAAAATTTTATCATATGTTCATCACATCATGGGAAGATAATTTGAAAAGTTTCCTGATTTTCTAACACTAGTATGATTTATTATAATTATTTTATAAATAATTAATTAAAATTACAATAAATTGTATAAGTAATAGAAAATCACGAAACTTTCTAGATTATTTTTTCATTATAGGGTGATTATGTGATAAAAATTCAAATAAATTGAATATCGTTTGATATTTTTTTTTAAAATTAATTTATAAATCACGGAAGGTAAAAGAATGGTGAACACCCCGCTAGAACGGGAGACCGTTTTTTTTATATCGGTCCTCCGTTCTAGTCTAAAATTGAGAACGAAAAGTGAATGAAGGATGAACACCCATGCCAGGGATTTTTTTTATTAGTTTTCGATGGTATAAAGTTTTTTTTAGCACAAACATATTTTGAGAGTTTTTTTTATAAAAAAATCAATACTAGAGTTAAAATAATTTTAACCCTAATATACTTAAAAGTATAAATGCATTTGTCAGTAAGAAAATCAACTTTTATTCCATAAATCAAATCACTTAGAGTTATAATTACTATTTTGTCTTATAATTTCACTTGTCTAAGATTACCTTGGACCAAAATACTAAGCTTGTTCATTTCGGGGGGGGGGGGTGTGTGGTGGTGGGAATCTTTTGAATTAGATCTTCCAGAAAAAAAACACAGTTACAGATTCAAATCAATTAGATTTAGATAGTCTCCTTTTAGAAAAGGCCAATTACCAATCAAAATCGGATGCTTTATTGGAAATCCCAACAAGAAGAGTCATCTGGCAGAACACAAGCCCACAGTCACTACAATAAATGAGGCAGGACAAGTAATAACTAGACTCTAAAACCATAAAAATACACAACCATTAGCTAAGACAAATACTTCATCTGGACCGTGGCAACTTCATAGTAATAGAAACACCTTTAGGCTTTAGCAACCAAATCAATCCACTGCACTCCGACCACCACCTGAACGGAAAGCTTGTCTAATTGCAGATTCGGACCAACAATTGCTACTCGTCATGTTATACAATATAAACCACGCGATAGTATGCTTCAAAAGAAAAATAGAGAAACAAATAAAACTTCTCTACTTGACACTAAAGCGAATATCAAGTCCCACCCTTTTCTACTCTGAACACATTTCATGCTTCTTAGGACGATATTCGGATCACTGCAAAATAGAATACAACCTATAAATAGAGCAGTCAAACAACACAAAAGTTTTACAAGCCAAGATATGTCAGCAACGCACCTCTGCAGCATCTAACCCGACGATCTTTGTGGTGCCATTGATCTTCTGAGAATCATCTGTAGCAGTGTAAGAAAATAAACATTAATAAACTATCAAAAGTTTCAAGGACATGTTTTGGGGAAGAAAGAACCTCAGTGTCACAGGTTAGAAAAACATTGAAAGTAACTGCAAAAAAGTAACCTCTGAATAGTGTTAATCACCTCCATCCTCGGGAATGTCAGAAGTCCATAAGGTCAAATTGTCTCTAAGAAGCTGCATAATTAAGGTGCTGTCCTTGTATGATTCCTCATTAAGAGTATCAAGCTCGGAAATAGCTTCATCAAAAGCTTGCTTAGCAAGGTGGCAGGCCCTAGAGGAAAGAAACGCTTGTTTTACATTTGATGTGCTACAAACTACAAGGATAACTCATTCAAGCTAAAAATAGAATCTGACAAACCTTTCAGGTGAATTCATGATCTCATAATAAAAAACAGAGAAATTCAATGCCAAACCCAATCGTATGGGATGTGTAGGCGGCAAATCAGCTTCTGCAGAGACAGTTGCAGCCTGCAATTTACAGCAAAATATGAGCATATATTGGAAATATATAGCCCTCTAGATTTACATGGCACACTAAAAGACAAGCACCCAGAATTAGGGAAATAGTTAGCGAATAGACAAATAGAAAGTGAATCAGCTTCTTAAGGAATTAGTTACTGAATAGTCAGTCAGCTTAGATATGAATCTACTTAAATCTACTGAATGCCTAGACATAAAATCTTTTCTGACTCTTGACAAAAAGCAGAGAAAAATTGGAACCAGAAGTATGATACAATAGATATCGAATAAAAATAAACCCTTGACATAAGAAATGAAGAATAGTCATTCATAAGGTCATGATCTTGACATTAAACAAGGGAATTTACCCCTACTTTTTGGGCACAACAAAGACAAGGAAACTGAATAATTTGTCTTAGTGCACTTTCAAGTACTCTCCAATCTAAGACATTCTTCAAAGTAAGAGATATGGGCAGAGAAGAAATAGAATACAGAGGCAAAAACTATTAAACATATTGTCATTCCAATTAAGTTAGTGAGAAGGACCGACACTGGATCATTAATCAAACACCAATAGTGGTCCCACTCAAAATCAAGCACAGAATACTAGTGCAAGAACCAGCGTTCTAAGTAAATAATTCATATTGGAACATCATAGACTCCAGGGACTCACCTCATAAGCTTTCATTGATTGATCAGCATCCTCTTTCTTCTCATTACCAGATTTGAATTCCGCTAGATACCGATAATAGTCTCCTTTCCTGCAGTGAAGATCGTCTTAGCTCATTAGGAATTTAAGTGCTATAGGTGATCACTAAGCATCTAGATATAAGATGCAAACACGAACATCTTAAAGTAGAATACTGTTGATTCACCAGCGGAGGCTGAAGGAATTAAATGCTCATCAATCACAGTCATAATATCACCACAAATTGTTGAGAGCTCTGATTCAACCTTGTGACGATATCCCTTTATTCTTTTGGCATTCGCTTCATTCCCTTTAGCTTCTTCCTTCTGCTCTATTGATGATAAAATCCTCCATGAGGCTCTCCGGGCACCAACAACATTCTTATACCCAACAGAGAGTAAATTGCGCTCTTCAACTGTTAATTCAACATCAAGCTTTGCAACACTCTTCATAGCTTCCACCATCTCTGCAAAAAAAAAAAAAAAAAATCGAAGTGAAAAGTAAGAGTAAATCAGTCAGTCTGTCCACTATTCCGAAATTGAAAACATATTTCAAACTATTTCATATGAAGCAATGAACAAAAAGAAAAGATATTGACATATACCACGGATGGTTTTT
>CM039513.1:32288919-32348919 GCA_022432975.1 Begonia masoniana
CTTTTTTTTTTTTTTTTTTTTTTTTTTTTTTTTTTTTTTTTTTTTTTTTTTTTTTTTTTTTTTTTTTTTTTTTTTTTTTTTTTTTTTTTTTTTTTTTTTTTTTTTTTTTTTTTTTTTTTTTTTTTTTTTTTTTTTTTTTTTTTTTTTTTTTTTTTTTTTTTTTTTTTTTTTTTTTTTTTTTTTTTTTTTTTTTTTTTTTTTTTTTTTTTTTTTTTTTTTTTTTTTTTTTTTTTTTTTTTTTTTTTTTTTTTTTTTTTTTTTTTTTTTTTTTTTTTTTTTTTTTTTTTTTTTTTTTTTTTTTTTTTTTTTTTTTTTTTTTTTTTTTTTTTTTTTTTTTTTTTTTTTTTTTTTTTTTTTTTTTTTTTTTTTTTTTTTTTTTTTTTTTTTTTTTTTTTTTTTTTTTTTTTTTTTTTTTTTTTTTTTTTTTTTTTTTTTTTTTTTTTTTTTTTTTTTTTTTTTTTTTTTTTTTTTTTTTTTTTTTTTTTTTTTTTTTTTTTTTTTTTTTTTTTTTTTTTTTTTTTTTTTTTTTTTTTTTTTTTTTTTTTTTTTTTTTTTTTTTTTTTTTTTTTTTTTTTTTTTTTTTTTTTTTTTTTTTTTTTTTTTTTTTTTTTTTTTTTTTTTTTTTTTTTTTTTTTTTTTTTTTTTTTTTTTTTTTTTTTTTTTTTTTTTTTTTTTTTTTTTTTTTTTTTTTTTTTTTTTTTTTTTTTTTTTTTTTTTTTTTTTTTTTTTTTTTTTTTTTTTTTTTTTTTTTTTTTTTTTTTTTTTTTTTTTTTTTTTTTTTTTTTTTTTTTTTTTTTTTTTTTTTTTTTTTTTTTTTTTTTTTTTTTTTTTTTTTTTTTTTTTTTTTTTTTTTTTTTTTTTTTTTTTTTTTTTTTTTTTTTTTTTTTTTTTTTTTTTTTTTTTTTTTTTTTTTTTTTTTTTTTTTTTTTTTTTTTTTTTTTTTTTTTTTTTTTTTTTTTTTTTTTTTTTTATAAATCTATCAACGGAAATAACTAAATTTAATAAAACAGAAGAAAATTTTACAGAACATTAGGGGGGGGGGGGTGGGGGGGGGTGGGGGGAAAAAAAAAAAACATTTACCGTAGGGAGCGTATCACGTGGGGCGAGTCGCGCAGTCCGACACTTCACATAAGCGGTTTTAAAAATTTCGGCTCTGATACCAAAACTGGGACAGCCGAAACTGGATCCCGATCGGAACCGAGAACCGAGCCGTCACTCGGTCTTTTGCAGAAAACGGTACTAATGTATCTATATTTTAGTTGACATAAACAGGCTGGTTTATAGAAGTAAAATCATAACCTTTTCGAGGAAGGGAAAAACACCCCTTGTATTCGAAAGGAACACTTAGAAAAACACGTAAAACATATCTACAATGGACGGAAGAACAAAAATATTAGAAAGAGATCGGGGCAGAAAAAAGAATGTGAAGTCGGCAAAGACTGGGTAAAAGACTGGTGGCAAGCTTGACTGACAGTCGCCGGAAAGATGTAAAGGCAAAGACAGACAGTAAGGATGAGGAGATGGGAGATGACATCAGCCGAAAGATGGATGAGCGTCAAAGCAGAAGATATAAGCATTATACTGGCGGAAAAACTGGGATGCGTCAGCCAAGGAATAATTACCCACCGCGCGGACGACCTTGGGTGGACGTCCGCCGGAGACGGAGTGTTAAAGGGCGGAAGGACTTATGCTGACTCACCGGAAGATGTCAATACATGGGGGATGACTTTGATGACGTCAGTCGAAAAGACATAGTTTTAAAGCAAAATTTACAGCTTTTACAGGGAGACATACGGGCAGGGGAGCATTCAAAAGAAGACATACAGTTTTTAGACTGCGAAACCCGATTCAAAAAAATACAAACGGGCGTGTTTTTTTTTTGGAAAACAAACTTGGCAGATGACAGATCTCATGGACGATTTAAGAAAGACAGACACATGGATAACTCTAAAATTCGAGACCATCCATGCAAATCTTAAAACAAGAAAATATTCAAAACATTTCCCAAAACAATCAGAGACCTGGAGTTCAACTGTCAAATACAGCAGTTTGGAAACACTTTGACACAGAATCTATGCAGTATTTCGAAATCTGAGATCAGAAGCCATACTTTAGAATTGAAGCGTTCACGGAAATTAAATTACATGGACAGTTCCAAAACCAGAATTATCCAGCCATGAATATAGAAGCCTTCCCAAGCAAATTTCTGAATACTTTATTATATAAACTTAACTGTCAAATACAGTGGCTTCTAAAACTTAGCACAACCAACCTTACCTGTTTACAAGAAGGGTCAGACAGAACATGACCTATAATTGTAGAATTTCTTCAAAGGAAGAGTTTTACAACCAAACCCGAACATCTAGAAGACTTTACAATATAGACACGTCAGAAAACTTAAACCGCAGATCAGATACATGTCTGGCTGCAGGAACCACCCCGAAAAGATCGAATCACCAAACCCCTATGATCAGACTGAGGCACCAAAGGCCTCGTTTTCGGGTTCAGTACCTCATCCGACGAGTGCATCTATGAGCTAAGCTCAGTAAGAAACTATTATAAATGCAGTGATGCAAAATGCTATGCATTCAGTTTTCAGAATACAGGGCAGGACAGACTTTACGTTACCGGGCAGAGGGGTATAAGTGGGGCTATAGGGGACAACTGGCAAACGAGGGTGCACGATCAGGAAGAAAAAGATTCAGAACCCAGGGAGTGATAAACCAGAGGGTCCTTGCTAGAGACAATAAATTTTCAGATTCCCAAGGAGGGATAAAACCAGAGGGCCATTCCCCTCCTACACCTAACCCGTACATTTCAGTCAGATTTTTTAATGTTGAGTTTTCAAACAGGGTACCAGGAAAAAACAGTTTTGCATGAACTTGCAAAAAAATGTGTAGCAGGACGTTACAGGCGTACGTGATACACAGAGAACAGAGATAAAACAACAGAAACCTGAACAGGAAGCCACCATAACTACTCTAACACTTGCTACTCGAAGCCAGCCAACAGAATGTAAAACCTAGTACCTCCGAGATTGTAGGGCCACAACTACGGGTAGACTTATGTTGCTGTAGAGTTGATGGAGTCCTGGACGTGCTCAGAAAGGTCGAACTTACAGCCCGTTTCAGATAAAGCAAATAAACAAGCTGCAACACATGCTAACCAATACGTAGAAGAATTTCTTCCAAATTCATTCAAACTCTTAGAAAAACAAACGGTGTGTTTTCATCCAAGAACAGTGAGTTTCTCAAATACAATAACCCTAAACTTCAGTAAAAATCACAGTTAAAACTTGTCAAATGTTAGCAATAAAAGCGGCTTACCTTAGCGGCGAAAGAGAAAGAAACAGAAAGAACCGAGGAGATCAAAGGAACTTCGCCGATGTGTTGGGCGACAGGAAGGGAGAATGCCGAGAAGAGAAATGGAAAGAGAGAAGAGCGGAGAAGTAAGAGGGTTCAAGCAGGAGGGAGAACTTAGCTTCTTCACCAAGTCGCCAGATGTCACTAAAACCATTGGCTATCTCCCACCAACCTTAATTTCTCCCTAATTACCTTCCATGCATTTTAAACTTAGTGTTTAGTTAGTTACACCCAATAGTGTTGGTTCTCCACTCACTAAATGCTCCAGCATTTTACAATAAGTGGCTATGTATTTATGGCAATTTAAATCAAACAAGAATTAACAGACTATTACATGGCCAAAATGGGGTCGTACATTCCACCCACCGTAACAGAAATTTTGTCCCCAAAATTTGCCTAGCGAATAACTTCGGCATTGGGCTCTAACATCCTCTTGTCTTTCCCACGTGGCTTCCTGTCCCCATATGATTTCGCCACAAAACTTTCACTAATGGGACCACTCGATTGCGCAACACTTTGAGTAACATATCCAATATTTGTATAGGATTTTAATAGGTCAGCATTGGCATGATATCAAAGTCCACATGTTCCACTATCTGGGTTGGATCCCTTACGCACTTTCTCAGCATTGACACATGGAAAACATCATGAACACCATCCATTGACGCTATAGCGTCGGTCGTATGCCATGTTCCAAACTGCTCAAAAATGGGAAAGGCCTATAAACCTTGGGTTTAGCTTCCTTTCTTGCCAAACCTCATCACACCTTTGAAAGGTGCACTTCAAGAACACTTCATCACCTTCAGCAAACTCTAAGATCTTCTCCGGTGTTCGCATAGCTTTTCTGTCGACTTTGGGCAATCTTTATTCGTTGCTTGATAGAGTTATCACCTCGGACATCTGCTGTAATATCTCAGGGCTGATAAGCTTGTTTCTCGACATCATCCCACACAATGGGGATCTACACTTTCTGCCGTAGAGAGCTTCACGGCAGCATCGATTGTAGCCGATAGCTATTGTTGTAGGCAAAACTCCACGAGTGGCAAATATCTTCTCCAAGGAGCATGAAATTCCAGCATGCACGACCTTAGCATATCCTCCAGTACTGGATGTTCCTCTCAGATGTCCGTCAGTCTGTGGATGAACGATGTGCTGAAAAATCCAATTGGTGCCCAGAGAGTTCTGCAAACTTTCCAAAACTGGAATTGAATCTGGACAGGGTCTGAGGACGAGTGGACACCAGGAACGCCATGTGCCGTTTAACAATTCACTGATGTACAGGCGGAGTACTGATCCATGGGTACGTCGTCTTCATAGGTAGAAAGTGGGCCGACTTCGTCAATTTGTCCACTATGACCCAAATGCTTTATGGCCTCTTAGATGTTCTTGGGTGGCCAACAACAAAAATCAATCGTTATATTCTCCCATGTTCATCGGGAGACAGGAGAGGTTGAAGCGTTACACTCGGTCCGTGATGTTCAGCTTTGACTTGTGACATATTATACAAGACTCCACATACTTGGCCACTTCATTCTTCATATTCGGCCACCAGAAGTGAAGTTTCAGGTCCTGATACATCTTTGTGCTACAGGATCACAGAGAAAGAAGATGAATGGGCTTCAGATAAGATGTGCTTCGGTAGCTCTTTGTCTTTCGAACATACCATTCTGTTTTTTTGAACTCAGAACTCCATCTCTCCGCCTAACTGAATCGGAAGAAGCCATTGGTACTTTGCTCCCATATCAGCCATCTCCTTTGATTGGTCTTCTGGGCTTCCTTAATCGGTCCAGGACGGAGGGTCATAGTGTTAAGGTCTGTAGTATGGCAGATAGACAAGAAAACATTCTCATACGAAACTTCTGTATCTCCGTCCTCAAAGGCATTGATACGGCCGACACTACTGGTTGCATAGTAGCTGGCATCCTGCTTAGCGCATCGGCCACCACATTAGCCTTACCCGGGTGGTATTTAATCTCAACGTCGTAGTCTTTCACAAATTCTAACCACGTTTGTTCATGTTTAGCTCTTTCTGAGTAATAGGTACTTAAAACTCTTGTGGTCAGAAAACCCCTCCATGAGGTACATTCAGTGATGTCTCCATCCTCAGCGCAAATACTACTGCCGCTAACTCGAGGTCATGTGTAGGGTAGTTTTTCTCGTGGTTCTTCAATTGTCTGGATGCATATGCTACAAATTGCTTCTTGCATTAATACACCTCCCAAACCAATCTTGGATGCATCAAAGTATACGCTAAATTGCCGTCTTCAACTGGCAACATAATAGAGGAGCAGTGGTCAACTTTTGCTTAAGTGTCTGAAAACTCATCTCGCAAGCTTCAGACCACCTGAATTTGATATCCTTCCTCGTTAAGCTGGTCATAGGCTTGCTATCACAGAGAATCCCTTGATGAACTTTCTGTAATAACCAGCTAATCCAATAAATATCCGCACTTCACTGGCATTCCTCGGTCTGGGCCAATCTTTCACAGCCTGAATCTTGGCCCGGATCTACCGAAATCCTTATGCAGGACACCAGTGCTGGAAATTAATTCTGCTCAGCCAGAATTCACCCTTTGATCGCTTGGCATGATAATTGATGTTGCCTCAGACTTGATAGCACAATTGCCAAGTGCTCCTCGTGCTCGGCCTTACTTCTGGAGTAAACCAGAATGTCGTCGATGAAAACGATTACAAATTTATCCAAGAAGTCCTGGAATATTTTGTTCATCAAGCCATCAATGCTGCCGGAGCGTTAGTTAACCCGAACGACATCACTAAGAATTCGTAGTGCCGTACCGGGTCTTGAAGGCGGTCTTTGGAATATCATCAGCTCTGACCTTCAACTGGTAATAAACGGAAAGCAGTAAGCATCTTAGAAAACACCCGAGACCCTTGTAGTTGGTCAAATAAATCATCGATTCTCGGCAACGGGTATTATCTCGCATAGTCAACTGTAGCTCCGGTAGTTAATCCCATCCGAAGGGACTCATCCTTCTTCTTGACAAACAAGACGGGAGCACCCCACGGAGAGAAAGGGCGTACAAAACCCTTGTCCACCAATTCTTTCAGCTGAGCCTTCAACTCCCTCAATTCAATTGGTGCCATACGGTATAGATTCTTCGATACTGGTTCCGCACCTGGATATACGTCAATTTCAAATTCAATTTCGTGATCAGGTGGTAATCCCGGTAGGTCATCTATGAAAACCTCTGGGAAGTCTCGGACTACCGGAATACTTGAAGTTCCACCTCAACCTTGCCTTGAACATCTACTACGTGAGCAAGGAATCCGACACATCCTGACCTCATTAGCCGTCGAGCTTTCAGGGAAGATATAACAGGCATACGGTGTTCCTTCGGTACTGCCTGATAAGAAAATTCTACTTCATTCGGGCGATTAAATGACACTAGCCCGGACCTACAGTTGATGGTGACATGATTGTCTCAACTGCCAGTCCATCCCCAGAATGACATCGTACCCCTTTTATACCGATGACGATAAGGCTGGCGTACAACTTTTGGTTTCCTACTGACACTATATCACCCCGTCCCACCTGCTCGGAGTGCATAAACTCTCCGGACGGTAGCATAATGCTGTAGGGCTGGTTTGACGACGTACAATTAACCTTCTGTCTAACTACGAAGTCCATCGCCACGAATGAATGTGTGGCCCCCGTGTCCCCCAAGGTTATAAGCAGGTTTATCACATGTCAAAATTGTACCTGTGATTGCTGTCGTGCAGATCAGCAGTCATCAACATCCTCCATCATTGCAAAGACTCTTGGCGCGGCTTGACCTGTCTTGTGTCGGGCATTGGGCAACATCCCGAACAAGATGGCATACTTTGCCGCATCGGAAACATTGGCCTGTAGCAAGCCTGCACTCTCCTCTTGTGGGGCTTCTGGCACCGCGGGCATACTAAAGGTGAAGAGCCCCCATTGGTCTCTTTCCTTTGTCTTGATAAAGGATGGCTTCATTGCGCCCTCTAATCCCCCTGTTTGTTGCTGTTGAGGCTGAAAAATTCTGACCTCTTTGTTGTGTTGTTGCTGAGGAACATTTCGAAATATCCCTCTTGGTGAATCTCTTTGTCTCTGGGACTTTATCTCTAAGGCCTCCAACTGATAAGCCTTGGCCACCACCTTCACATACGGTGCCTCATCAAACCCTCCGGTTGTGATCCCTCGCAGAAGGTCCATCTTTAACCCTTGAATGAATTGATGCACCCTTGTTCTCATCGGTGGCCACCATATGTGTTGCATATCGGACAAGGACTCAAATTTTTGAACATATTCAGCCACTGTCCCATACTGTCGCAGCCGAGAGAACTCAAGCAACTTTCCTTCCTCACTCCTCGGTCAAAGTACTTCTCGTAGAAGATTTTTCGTGAATCCTTCCCAGCTTAATGCAATTGTAGTTGACTGCACTGTGTCCCACCAAAATCCCGCACTTTCGGTGAGATAGAACGTGGCGCAAATAACTTTCTTGTTGTCTTCTACTTCTGCATATCCAAACATCTTCTCCATTGTTCGAATCTAGGTTTCAGCACAGGTCGGGTCTGTAGACAGTCCATCAAATGAAGGCGGCTGGAGTCGCCGGAATCTGTCTCCACTGTTGTCTCGCGGCGCATTATCACAATTGTTATTCCCATGGTTATTGTTTCTATCGTCTTCTCTGGCCATCATGCGTTCAACCATGCGTGACTGTGCACCCACCAGTTCGGTTAGTCGGTCAATGGCTCGAGAGCTTTCGCTTGACTCTTCTTGATGTCCTCTCACCATTTCTAAATAATCTATCAACGAAATAACTAAATTTAATAAACAGAAACTTTTTACAGAACATTAGGACACTTACAGTTGGTGGAGCGATATCACGTGGCGGGTCGCGCAGGTCAGACAATTCACAGAATCGGTTTTAAAACCTGTCGCTCTGATACCACAACTGTGACAGCCCGAAAGGATCCCGATCGGAACCCTGAGAACCGAGCCGTCACTCCGGGTCATTTGCAGGAAAACGGTGACTAATTATATATATTTTAATTGAACCATAAACAGGATGAGCTTATAGAAGTAAACTCATAAACTTTTCAGAGGAAGGGAAAAACACCCCTGTATCCGAAAGCAAACTGGGAAAACACCGTAAACATATCTTCAATCGGAAGGAAAGAACAAATATTAGCAGAAGATCGGGCAGAAAACAGAATGTGAAGTCGGAAGACTTAGGTAAAAGAATGGCGGAATACTTAGTTTAAAACTGGGCGGGAAGACTTGAATGACGTCAGCCGGAAGATGTAAATGCAAAGACAGAAGTAAGGAGGCGTCAGGCGGAGACACAGACGTAACTGAATCGGATGAGGAGATGACGTCAGCCGGAGATGGATGACGTCAAGCGGAAGATATAAGCGTTATACTGGCGGAAAAACTGGGATGACGTCAGCCGGAAGACATAATACACTGGCGGAAGACTTGGATGACGTCAGCTGGAAGCCGGAGTTTTAAATTGGGCGGAAAGAGTTAGCTGACATTCAGCCGGAAAGATGTAAATACACTGGGCGGATGACTTTGATGACGTCAGCCGAAGACATAGTTTTAAGGCAAAAGTTACAGCTTTTACAGGAGACATACGGGCAGGGAGCATCAATCAGAAGACATAAGGTTCAGACCTTCGAAACCCGATTCAAAATAATATTTTGAAACATACTTTGCAGATGACAGATCTCAACTGACAGATTAAGAAAAACAGACTACATGGATAGTCTAAAATTCGAGACCACCATGCAAATCTTAAAAAGAAAATATTCTAACACATTTCAGAACATTCAGAACATGAGTTCACACCTGTCAATACAGCAGTTTTGAAAACTTTGACACAGAATATATGCAGTATTCGAAATCTGAAAATCAGTAAGACATACTTTAGAATTGACAGTTCAAGGAAATAACATTACAGGGACAGTTCCAAAACCAGAATTCATCCATGCATGAACTAATAGAAGCATTCCAAGCAAATTCTGTATTTACTTTAGTAGATAAACTTAATGCAAAACCGTGGCTTGTAAAACTTAGACAACAAACCTATACATTGTTTTAAAATCTGAAGGTCAGTACAGAACATGACATATACTTGCAGAATTTCTTCAAAGGAAGAGTTTTACAACCAAACCCGAACATCTAGAAGACTTTACAGATATAGACACTTCAGAAAACTTAAACCTCAGATCAGAGACATGTCTGGCTGCAGCAACCACCCCGGAGATCGAATCACCACCACCTAATGATCAGACTGAGGCACAAAGTCCTCGTTTTCGGGTTCAGTACCTACATCAGAGAGTTCATCTATGAGCCTAAAGCTCAGTAAGAACATATTATAAATGCAGTGATGCAAAATGCTATGCATGCAGTTTTCATAATTCAGTGGCAGGACAGAACTTTACGTTACAGTGGCAGAGGGGTATAAGTGGGGCTTATAGGGGAACTGGCAAACAGAAGGTGCACTATCAGGCACAACAGATTTCAGAATCCCAGGGAGGGATAAAACCAGAGGGTCCTTGCTAGGGACAATAAATTTTCAGATTCCCAGGGAGGGATAAAACCAGAGGGCCAGTCCCCGTCCCACACCTAACCAGTACATTTCAGTCAGATTTTATCTTGTTTAGTTTCAAACAGTGTACAGAAAACAGTTTTGCATGAACTTTCAGAAAATCGTGTATGCATGGACGTTTACAGTGCTTACAGTTGATACACCAGAGAACAAGAAGATTAAAAACAACAGAAACCTGAACAGAAGCCACAGAACTTAACTCTAACCCTTTTACCCGAAGCCAGCCAACAGAATGTAAAACCTAGTACCTCCGAGATGTAGGGCCAACCTACGGGTATGAACTTACCTGTTGCTGTAGAGTTGATAGTCCTGAACGTCTCAGAAATGCTCGAACCTGTACATGCACGTTCAGAAAATAAACAAGCTGCAAATGCTAACAAATAAGTTAGAAGAATTTCTTCCAAATTCATTCAAACTCTTAGAAAACAAACCGGTGTGTTTTCATCCAAGAACAGTGAGTTTTTCCAAATACCATAACCCTAAACTTCAGTAAAAACTCACATTAAACTTGTCCAAACTTGTTAGCAATAAAAGAGGCTTACCTTAGCGGAGAAACAGAAAGGAACCGAGGAGATCGAAGTAACTTCGACGATTGTTTTGTCGACAGGAAGGGAGAATGTCGAGAAGAGAAATGGAGAGATGAGAGCAAAGCGGAGAAGTGAAGAGGGTTTCACGTAAGAGGGAGAACTTAGCTTCTTCACCAAGTCGCCAGATGTCACTTAACCATTGGCTATCTCCCACCAACCTTAATTTCTCCATAATTTACCCTTCCATGCATTTTAAATATAGTGTTTAGTTTAATTACACAATAGTTGGTTCTCCCCTCACCAAATGCTCCAGCATTTTACAATAAAGTTGTTATCGTATTTATGGCAATTGAAATCCCACAACATTCAATCCGACTATTACATGGCCAAAATGCCGGGTGTTACACGTATGCTTTATTCTACTTATTTTATAAAATAATTAATTAAAATTACATTAAATCGTACAAGTGTTAAAAAATCACGAACTTTCCTAAGTATTGTCCTAAAAAAAAAAAAAAAAAAAAAAAAAAAAAAAAAAAAAAAAAAAAAAAAAAAAAAAAAAAAAAAAAAAAAAAAAAAAAAAAAAAAAAAAAAAAAAAAAAAAAAAAAAAAAAAAAAAAAAAAAAAAAAAAAAAAAAAAAAAAAAAAAAAAAAAAAAAAAAAAAAAAAAAAAAAAAAAAAAAAAAAAAAAAAAAAAAAAAAAAAAAAAAAAAAAAAAAAAAAAAAAAAAAAAAAAAAAAAAAAAAAAAAAAAAAAAAAAAAAAAAAAAAAAAAAAAAAAAAAAAAAAAAAAAAAAAAAAAAAAAAAAAAAAAAAAAAAAAAAAAAAAAAAAAAAAAAAAAAAAAAAAAAAAAAAAAAAAAAAAAAAAAAAAAAAAAAAAAAAAAAAAAAAAAAAAAAAAAAAAAAAAAAAAAAAAAAAAAAAAAAAAAAAAAAAAAAAAAAAAAAAAAAAAAAAAAAAAAAAAAAAAAAAAAAAAAAAAAAAAAAAAAAAAAAAAAAAAAAAAAAAAAAAAAAAAAAAAAAAAAAAAAAAAAAAAAAAAAAAAAAAAAAAAAAAAAAAAAAAAAAAAAAAAAAAAAAAAAAAAAAAAAAAAAAAAAAAAAAAAAAAAAAAAAAA
Source organism: Begonia masoniana (assembly GCA_022432975.1). Lineage (NCBI taxonomy): Eukaryota > Viridiplantae > Streptophyta > Magnoliopsida > Cucurbitales > Begoniaceae > Begonia > Begonia masoniana. Next base: position 32,300,519 of record CM039513.1, read on the forward strand.
AAAAAAAAAAAAAAAAAAAAAAAAAAAAAAAAAAAAAAAAAAAAAAAAAAAAAAAAAAAAAAAAAAAAAAAAAAAAAAAAAAAAAAAAAAAAAAAAAAAAAAAAAAAAAAAAAAAAAAAAAAAAAAAAAAAAAAAAAAAAAAAAAAAAAAAAAAAAAAAAAAAAAAAAAAAAAAAAAAAAAAAAAAAAAAAAAAAAAAAAAAAAAAAAAAAAAAAAAAAAAAAAAAAAAAAAAAAAAAAAAAAAAAAAAAAAAAAAAAAAAAAAAAAAAAAAAAAAAAAAAAAAAAAAAAAAAAAAAAAAAAAAAAAAAAAAAAAAAAAAAAAAAAAAAAAAAAAAAAAAAAAAAAAAAAAAAAAAAAAAAAAAAAAAAAAAAAAAAAAAAAAAAAAAAAAAAAAAAAAAAAAAAAAAAAAAAAAAAAAAAAAAAAAAAAAAAAAAAAAAAAAAAAAAAAAAAAAAAAAAAAAAAAAAAAAAAAAAAAAAAAAAAAAAAAAAAAAAAAAAAAAAAAAAAAAAAAAAAAAAAAAAAAAAAAAAAAAAAAAAAAAAAAAAAAAAAAAAAAAAAAAAAAAAAAAAAAAAAAAAAAAAAAAAAAAAAAAAAAAAAAAAAAAAAAAAAAAAAAAAAAAAAAAAAAAAAAAAAAAAAAAAAAAAAAAAAAAAAAAAAAAAAAAAAAAAAAAAAAAAAAAAAAAAAAAAAAAAAAAAAAAAAAAAAAAAAAAAAAAAAAAAAAAAAAAAAAAAAAAAAAAAAAAAAAAAAAAAAAAAAAAAAAAAAAAAAAAAAAAAAAAAAAAAAAAAAAAAAAAAAAAAAAAAAAAAAAAAAAAAAAAAAAAAAAAAAAAAAAAAAAAAAAAAAAAAAAAAAAAAAAAAAAAAAAAAAAAAAAAAAAAAAAAAAAAAAAAAAAAAAAAAAAAAAAAAAAAAAAAAAAAAAAAAAAAAAAAAAAAAAAAAAAAAAAAAAAAAAAAAAAAAAAAAAAAAAAAAAAAAAAAAAAAAAAAAAAAAAAAAAAAAAAAAAAAAAAAAAAAAAAAAAAAAAAAAAAAAAAAAAAAAAAAAAAAAAAAAAAAAAAAAAAAAAAAAAAAAAAAAAAAAAAAAAAAAAAAAAAAAAAAAAAAAAAAAAAAAAAAAAAAAAAAAAAAAAAAAAAAAAAAAAAAAAAAAAAAAAAAAAAAAAAAAAAAAAAAAAAAAAAAAAAAAAAAAAAAAAAAAAAAAAAAAAAAAAAAAAAAAAAAAAAAAAAAAAAAAAAAAAAAAAAAAAAAAAAAAAAAAAAAAAAAAAAAAAAAAAAAAAAAAAAAAAAAAAAAAAAAAAAAAAAAAAAAAAAAAAAAAAAAAAAAAAAAAAAAAAAAAAAAAAAAAAAAAAAAAAAAAAAAAAAAAAAAAAAAAAAAAAAAAAAAAAAAAAAAAAAAAAAAAAAAAAAAAAAAAAAAAAAAAAAAAAAAAAAAAAAAAAAAAAAAAAAAAAAAAAAAAAAAAAAAAAAAAAAAAAAAAAAAAAAAAAAAAAAAAAAAAAAAAAAAAAAAAAAAAAAAAAAAAAAAAAAAAAAAAAAAAAAAAAAAAAAAAAAAAAAAAAAAAAAAAAAAAAAAAAAAAAAAAAAAAAAAAAAAAAAAAAAAAAAAAAAAAAAAAAAAAAAAAAAAAAAAAAAAAAAAAAAAAAAAAAAAAAAAAAAAAAAAAAAAAAAAAAAAAAAAAAAAAAAAAAAAAAAAAAAAAAAAAAAAAAAAAAAAAAAAAAAAAAAAAAAAAAAAAAAAAAAAAAAAAAAAAAAAAAAAAAAAAAAAAAAAAAAAAAAAAAAAAAAAAAAAAAAAAAAAAAAAAAAAAAAAAAAAAAAAAAAAAAAAAAAAAAAAAAAAAAAAAAAAAAAAAAAAAAAAAAAAAAAAAAAAAAAAAAAAAAAAAAAAAAAAAAAAAAAAAAAAAAAAAAAAAAAAAAAAAAAAAAAAAAAAAAAAAAAAAAAAAAAAAAAAAAAAAAAAAAAAAAAAAAAAAAAAAAAAAAAAAAAAAAAAAAAAAAAAAAAAAAAAAAAAAAAAAAAAAAAAAAAAAAAAAAAAAAAAAAAAAAAAAAAAAAAACATTGAAAGTAACTGCAAAAAAGTAACCTCTGAATAGTGTTAATCACCTCCATCCTCGGGAATGTCAGAAGTCCAAGGTCAATTGTCTCTAAGAAGCTGCATAATTAAGGTGCTGTCCTTGTATGATTCCTCATTAAGAGTATCAAGCTCGGAAATAGCTTCATCAAAAGCTTGCTTAGCAAGGTGGCAGGCCCTAGAGGAAAGAAACGCTTGTTTTACATTTGATGTGCTACAAACTACAAGGATAATCATTCAAGCTAAAAATAGAATCTGACAAACCTTTCAGGTGAATTCATGATTCATAATAAAAAACAGAGAAATTCAATGCCAAACCAATCGTATGGGATGTGTAGGCGGCAAATCAGCTTCTGCAGAGACAGTTGCAGCCTGCAATTTACAGCAAAATATGAGCATATATTGGAAATATATAGCCCTCTAGATTTACATGGCACACTAAAAGACAAGCACCCAGAATTAGGGAAATAGTTAGCGAATAGACAAATAGAAAGTGAATCAGCTTCTTAAGGAATTAGTTACTGAATAGTCAGTCAGCTTAGATATGAATCTACTTAAATCTACTGAATGCCTAGACATAAAATCTTTTCTGACTCTTGACAAAAAGCAGAGAAAAATTGGAACCAGAAGTATGATACAATAGATATCGAATAAAAATAAACCCTTGACATAAGAAATGAAGAATAGTCATTCATAAGGTCATGATCTTGACATTAAACAAGGGAATTTACCCCTACTTTTTGGGCACAACAAAGACAAGGAAACTGAATAATTTGTCTTAGTGCACTTTCAAGTACTCTCCAATCTAAGACATTCTTCAAAGTAAGAGATATGGGCAGAGAAGAAATAGAATACAGAGGCAAAAACTATTAAACATATTGTCATTCCAATTAAGTTAGTGAGAAGGACCGACACTGGATCATTAATCAAACACCAATAGTGGTCCCACTCAAAATCAAGCACAGAATACTAGTGCAAGAACCAGCGTTCTAAGTAAATAATTCATATTGGAACATATAGACTCCAGGGACTCACCTCATAAGCTTTCATTGATTGATCAGCATCCTCTTTCTTCTCATTACCAGATTTGAATTCCGCTAGTACGGAATAGTCTCCTTTCCTGCAGTGAAGATCGTCTTAGCTCATTAGGAATTTAAGTGCTATAGGTGATCACTAAGCATCTAGATATAAGATGCAAACACGAACATCTTAAAGTAGAATACTGTTGATTCACCAGCGGAGGCTGAAGGAATTAAATGCTCATCAATCACAGTCATAATATCACCACAAATTGTTGAGAGCTCTGATTCAACCTTGTGACGATATCCCTTTATTCTTTTGGCATTCGCTTCATTCCCTTTAGCTTCTTCCTTCTGCTCTATTGATGATAAAATCCTCCATGAGGCTCTCCGGGCACCAACAACATTCTTATACCCAACAGAGAGTAAATTGCGCTCTTCAACTGTTAATTCAACATCAAGCTTTGCAACACTCTTCATAGCTTCCACCATCTCTGCAAAAAAAAAAAAAAAAAATCGAAGTGAAAAGTAAGAGTAAATAAGTCAGTCTGTCCACTATTCGAAATTGAAAATATGTTCAAACTATTTCGATATGAAGAAATGAACAAAAAGAAGATATGACATATTTATCAAAGGATGGACTCCCACGTTTCGATTATCATTATAGCCATCGCAAAACATAAATTCAACATATTTTTACCTTTATTTTTTTATAAGAAAAATCAATTGCTAGAACATATTTTCAGTTTTTTTAGTAATCATTAATTTCCATAAACATATTTAACTCGCCTAATATAAATATCAACACCGTCTACAGATCCAGATATCAAAAACTAATTTCTTCGTCATTCTTAGAAACTTGTCGCCTTAAACAGATTGGATCCGCTTCTAATACGGAACGCAACTGGATTGATAGAGCTACACAGGTTTAATCAATTGAATCTTAACAAAAAACCAATCCGATCCAAGGAGAACAAAGTTAAAGCGGAAACCCTATAAATGATTTCCAAAAATCAAACAAAGCCAATCATAAACCCTAACCATCGTAACGTTCTGCCTGTTCAGCAAGCTTGGCAAGGTAGACCAAGCTCTCGCGATCTTTGGAGTAGGCCATAGCCGATCTGAGATAGAAGAATCAAGGGTTTTGGGCTGAGAAATTTGTCCCTCAAGCTCAGAGAGAGATTTGGAGCAAGCGGAAGATGGGCAAGATGGGAAGGGAAAATTTACGGCAGTCTTCCAAGCAATAGGAGGGTAGCACGTATGATTGCAATTTTTTTTTTTTTTTTTTTTTTTTTTTTTTTTTTTTTTTTTTTTTTTTTTTTTTTTTTTTTTTTTTTTTTTTTTTTTTTTTTTTTTTTTTTTTTTTTTTTTTTTTTTTTTTTTTTTTTTTTTTTTTTTTTTTTTTTTTTTTTTTTTTTTTTTTTTTTTTTTTTTTTTTTTTTTTTTTTTTTTTTTTTTTTTTTTTTTTTTTTTTTTTTTTTTTTTTTTTTTTTTTTTTTTTTTTTTTTTTTTTTTTTTTTTTTTTTTTTTTTTTTTTTTTTTTTTTTTTTTTTTTTTTTTTTTTTTTTTTTTTTTTTTTTTTTTTTTTTTTTTTTTTTTTTTTTTTTTTTTTTTTTTTTTTTTTTTTTTTTTTTTTTTTTTTTTTTTTTTTTTTTTTTTTTTTTTTTTTTTTTTTTTTTTTTTTTTTTTTTTTTTTTTTTTTTTTTTTTTTTTTTTTTTTTTTTTTTTTTTTTTTTTTTTTTTTTTTTTTTTTTTTTTTTTTTTTTTTTTTTTTTTTTTTTTTTTTTTTTTTTTTTTTTTTTTTTTTTTTTTTTTTTTTTTTTTTTTTTTTTTTTTTTTTTTTTTTTTTTTTTTTTTTTTTTTTTTTTTTTTTTTTTTTTTTTTTTTTTTTTTTTTTTTTTTTTTTTTTTTTTTTTTTTTTTTTTTTTTTTTTTTTTTTTTTTTTTTTTTTTTTTTTTTTTTTTTTTTTTTTTTTTTTTTTTTTTTTTTTTTTTTTTTTTTTTTTTTTTTTTTTTTTTTTTTTTTTTTTTTTTTTTTTTTTTTTTTTTTTTTTTTTTTTTTTTTTTTTTTTTTTTTTTTTTTTTTTTTTTTTTTTTTTTTTTTTTTTTTTTTTTTTTTTTTTTTTTTTTTTTTTTTTTTTTTTTTTTTTTTTTTTTTTTTTTTTTTTTTTTTTTTTTTTTTTTTTTTTTTTTTTTTTTTTTTTTTTTTTTTTTTTTTTTTTTTTTTTTTTTTTTTTTTTTTTTTTTTTTTTTTTTTTTTTTTTTTTTTTTTTTTTTTTTTTTTTTTTTTTTTTTTTTTTTTTTTTTTTTTTTTTTTTTTTTTTTTTTTTTTTTTTTTTTTTTTTTTTTTTTTTTTTTTTTTTTTTTTTTTTTTTTTTTTTTTTTTTTTTTTTTTTTTTTTTTTTTTTTTTTTTTTTTTTTTTTTTTTTTTTTTTTTTTTTTTTTTTTTTTTTTTTTTTTTTTTTTTTTTTTTTTTTTTTTTTTTTTTTTTTTTTTTTTTTTTTTTTTTTTTTTTTTTTTTTTTTTTTTTTTTTTTTTTTTTTTTTTTTTTTTTTTTTTTTTTTTTTTTTTTTTTTTTTTTTTTTTTTTTTTTTTTTTTTTTTTTTTTTTTTTTTTTTTTTTTTTTTTTTTTTTTTTTTTTTTTTTTTTTTTTTTTTTTTTTTTTTTTTTTTTTTTTTTTTTTTTTTTTTTTTTTTTTTTTTTTTTTTTTTTTTTTTTTTTTTTTTTTTTTTTTTTTTTTTTTTTTTTTTTTTTTTTTTTTTTTTTTTTTTTTTTTTTTTTTTTTTTTTTTTTTTTTTTTTTTTTTTTTTTTTTTTTTTTTTTTTTTTTTTTTTTTTTTTTTTTTTTTTTTTTTTTTTTTTTTTTTTTTTTTTTTTTTTTTTTTTTTTTTTTTTTTTTTTTTTTTTTTTTTTTTTTTTTTTTTTTTTTTTTTTTTTTTTTTTTTTTTTTTTTTTTTTTTTTTTTTTTTTTTTTTTTTTTTTTTTTTTTTTTTTTTTTTTTTTTTTTTTTTGTTCAGATTATTTAGAGACATCATTGAAATGATACCGTTGAAATTTCTAAATTTTTTGGGCCTAGAATTTTTCGCTTAGATATTTTGGGTTCGAATAATATTCTAGGGGAGGATTTCGACAAGATATAATATTTTGTTGTTGAATAAGAATATAATGCACGTAAATGCGAGATGTGTTAGCTTAAAGATAATTAAGTTTAGTTTTTATTTTAATGAAGAGTATATTAAATTTGACGGGATTGATTTTCTCTCCAACCTCCGGCTCCCATAAATTTGACGGGATTGATTTTCTCTCCAACCTCCGGCTCCCATAAATTTGACGGGATTGATTTTCTCTCCAACCTCCGGCTCCCATAAATTTGACGGGATTGATTTTCTCTCCAACCTCCGGCTCCCATAAATTTGACGGGATTGATTTTCTCTCCAACCTCCGGCTCCCATAAATTTGACGGGATTGATTTTCTCTCCAACCTCCGGCTCCCATAAATTTGACGGGATTGATTTTCTCTCCAACCTCCGGCTCCCATAAATTTGACGGGATTGATTTTCTCTCCAACCTCCGGCTCCCATAAATTTGACGGGATTGATTTTCTCTCCAACCTCCGGCTCCCATAAATTTGACGGGATTGATTTTCTCTCCAACCTCCGGCTCCCATAAATTTGACGGGATTGATTTTCTCTCCAACCTCCGGCTCCCATAAATTTGACGGGATTGATTTTCTCTCCAACCTCCGGCTCCCATAAATTTGACGGGATTGATTTTCTCTCCAACCTCCGGCTCCCATAAATTTGACGGGATTGATTTTCTCTCCAACCTCCGGCTCCCATAAATTTGACGGGATTGATTTTCTCTCCAACCTCCGGCTCCCATAAATTTGACGGGATTGATTTTCTCTCCAACCTCCGGCTCCCATAAATTTGACGGGATTGATTTTCTCTCCAACCTCCGGCTCCCATAAATTTGACGGGATTGATTTTCTCTCCAACCTCCGGCTCCCATAAATTTGACGGGATTGATTTTCTCTCCAACCTCCGGCTCCCATAAATTTGACGGGATTGATTTTCTCTCCAACCTCCGGCTCCCATAAATTTGACGGGATTGATTTTCTCTCCAACCTCCGGCTCCCATAAATTTGACGGGATTGATTTTCTCTCCAACCTCCGGCTCCCATAAATTTGACGGGATTGATTTTCTCTCCAACCTCCGGCTCCCATAAATTTGACGGGATTGATTTTCTCTCCAACCTCCGGCTCCCATAAATTTGACGGGATTGATTTTCTCTCCAACCTCCGGCTCCCATAAATTTGACGGGATTGATTTTCTCTCCAACCTCCGGCTCCCATAAATTTGACGGGATTGATTTTCTCTCCAACCTCCGGCTCCCATAAATTTGACGGGATTGATTTTCTCTCCAACCTCCGGCTCCCATAAATTTGACGGGATTGATTTTCTCTCCAACCTCCGGCTCCCATAAATTTGACGGGATTGATTTTCTCTCCAACCTCCGGCTCCCATAAATTTGACGGGATTGATTTTCTCTCCAACCTCCGGCTCCCATAAATTTGACGGGATTGATTTTCTCTCCAACCTCCGGCTCCCATAAATTTGACGGGATTGATTTTCTCTCCAACCTCCGGCTCCCATAAATTTGACGGGATTGATTTTCTCTCCAACCTCCGGCTCCCATAAATTTGACGGGATTGATTTTCTCTCCAACCTCCGGCTCCCATAAATTTGACGGGATTGATTTTCTCTCCAACCTCCGGCTCCCATAAATTTGACGGGATTGATTTTCTCTCCAACCTCCGGCTCCCATAAATTTGACGGGATTGATTTTCTCTCCAACCTGCTGCGATCTTTTTCCATAAATTTGATCGAAATTTACTCCAGGGTATGAATTTATCGTTTGTAATTTATTTCGTTCAATTTTTAGGTAAAAAATTTGAGATATATCCCAATTTCACAGAGAGGACGGTCACCACCGTCGGACAGTGCGTCCGATCTCCAGAATTGTAATCCAATCTTGTGCTCTGTTCTCTGTTCTCTGCCGATTCGGCCAAAATTATTGCAGGTTATGTGTCAATTTTGAATTGATTCATTTTGTTTTTGAATTGTTTGGTTAAAATTTACGATTTGTGCTGATTTTTCGAGCATTTAATAAAATTTGCAGTTATTCGTCGTAAATGGCTGATACAAATGAGCCTGCGAACATAGAGTGGTATATGGAGGATCGCGCTCCCATATACGGTGCTATTCATCCATTTGATCACTTAGAGGGTGAAGGAGAAATACAGGTGCATTCAGTATCGCAAACCTTAGACGACGAGCTTCGTGAACCATTTAATTCGGATGATGACGAGGCACAAAGCATACGAGTAAGGGTAGAAAATTCGGGTGATTTTACTGTGGGTAGACAATATGGTTCTTTAATGGCCATTAGAGACGAAGTAAAAAGGTATGCCTTGCAAAAAGGATTTGATATCAGATTTGTTAAAAGTGAGACGAAGAGACTAACGACAAAATGTCAAGGAGGAGATTGTAACTGGCATCTGCATGCTTCGGTCATGCAAAATGAGGCGACCTTCCAAATAAAGTCCTACCGTAACGATCACAACTGTGCAAGGACACTTGATAATCGACACGCTTCGGCAAAGTGGTTGGCAACGTATTATTCAGATAGGTTCAAGAGTCAACCTGACTGGCCCATTCCTGATATAATCGAGACAGTGCGGAAGGAACATCAGGTGAACATTAAGCCAAGTCTTGCGAGAAGAGGAAGAACCGAAGCCAAAGAACTTAATTACGGGAGGGGCGAAGAACAATTTAAACTAGTGCGTTCGTACGCAGAAGAAATATTCAGATCAAATCCAGGCAGTACAGTGAAAATACATGGTCACGTGGTGGGTGAAGGGCGAGATGAGAAGATGATATTTGAAAGAATGTACATATGTATGGCTGCTTGTGTGTCAGGTTTGTTGGAACAGGGCAGACCCATTATATGTTTAGATGGATGTCATCTGAAGGGCTCCTGCCTCGGCCAATTACTCACGGCCGTGAGTATTGATGGCAACAATGGCGTATATCCCATTGTCGTTGCCAACGTGGAGACAGAATGCAAAGACTCATGGCTGTGGTTTTTGGAGTTATTACAGGACGATTTAGGCATTGGCCTTGGACGAGGATGGACATTTGTGTCGGATCGACAAAAGGTATATATTATTATTACTATTATTATGATTATTCGGGCATTGCAGTTGTATTGTTTTATACTGACTTTGTTTTTCTTTAAAATTTCAGGGGTTGTTGGCTGCTGTGGACAACACATTTGGTTTAGCTGAACATCGTTTTTGCCAAAGGCATATGTATTCAAACTTCAAAGGACGATTTCGGGGCATAGCGTATAGAGATGCTATGTGGAATGCAGCAAGGGCAACCACACGAGAATATTTTGAGATAGCAATGAGAAAAGTGCATGAGCTAAACCCGGATGCCCATGCATGGCTTCGAAGAACGCCCCCTAGCAGTTGGGCTACTCATGCGTTTTCGTTAATTCCGAAGTGCGACTTGGGCTTGAACAATTTATGCGAGTCTTTCAATGTAGCTATATTGCCGGCCAGGGACAAACCAATCCTAGCTATGTTCGAGATGATTCGAAAGACCATGATGACTCGAATTGTAAAAAAATACAAAGAGATGCTCAAGTCAGACGATGTACTGTGTTCTAAGATTAGAAAAAAGTTAGAGAATCTCAAACAGGCAGCTCACGGTTGGAGTGCTGAGTTAGCAGGGGACGCAAGGTTTGAGGTCAGCAACGGCAACGAACAATTTTCCGTTGACCTGAATGAAGGCGTGTGCGCATGTCGGAGGTGGGAGCTTACTGGCATCCCATGTGTTCATGTCATTCCATGCTTTTATTTCATGAGAGAGCCGGTGGAAAATTTCGTCCATATATACTATCATCGGGATACATATTTAGAGATGTACTCACACTTCATTCGTCCCATTAATGGCCAACAGATGTGGCCGGCAGCAGAGAATCAATCCAATCGTTCCACCCGAGAGAAGGCCCCAACCTGGTAGGTCGAAGAAGAAAAGAGTGCGCGATGTCGATGAGCCTTCTACGTCAATAATTTCTAAGAGGAAGTCTACGATGTCATGTGGTAAATGTCGGCGTCAAGGGCATAACAGTCGCATATGTCCTGAGAGGGGATCCAGTTCAGGTGCTGCTACTTCGCATGACACATTTTAGTTGGATGTAAATATATAGTAGTTACATGTAAATATATTAGTTTGATTTATTTTAGTTGGATGTAAATATATAGTAGTTACATGTAAATATATTAGTTTGATTTATTTTAGTTGGATGTAAATATATAGTAGTTACATGTAAATATATTAGTTTGATTTATTTTAGTTGGATGTAAATATATAGTAGTTACATGTAAATATATTAGTTTGATTTATTTTAGTTGGATGTAAATATATTAGTTTGATTTATTTTAGTTGGATGTAAATATATAGTAGTTACATGTAAATATATTAGTTTGATTTATTTTAGTTGGATGTAAATATATTAGTTTGATTTATTTTAGTTGGATGTAAATATATTAGTTTGATTTATTTTAGTTGGATGTAAATATATAGTAGTTACATGTAAATATATTAGTTTGATTTATTTTAGTTGGATGTAAATATATAGTAGTTACATGTAAATATATTAGTTTGATTTATTTTAGTTGGATGTAAATATATAGTAGTTACATGTAAATATATTAGTTTGATTTATTTTAGTTGGATGTAAATATATTAGTTTGATTTATTTTAGTTGGATGTAAATATATAGTAGTTACATGTAAATATATTAGTTTGATTTATTTTAGTTGGATGTAAATATATTAGTTTGATTTATTTTAGTTGGATGTAAATATATAGTAGTTACATGTAAATATATTAGTTTGATTTATTTTAGTTGGATGTAAATATATTAGTTTGATTTATTTTAGTTGGATGTAAATATATAGTAGTTACATGTAAATATATTAGTTTGATTTATTTTAGTTGGATGTAAATATATAGTAGTTACATGTAAATATATTAGTTTGATTTATTTTAGTTGGATGTAAATATATAGTAGTTACATGTAAATATATTAGTTTGATTTATTTTAGTTGGATGTAAATATATAGTAGTTACATGTAAATATATTAGTTTGATTTATTTTAGTTGGATGTAAATATATAGTAGTTACATGTAAATATATTAGTTTGATTTATTTTAGTTGGATGTAAATATATAGTAGTTACATGTAAATATATTAGTTTGATTTATTTTAGTTGGATGTAAATATATTAGTTTGATTTATTTTAGTTGGATGTAAATATATAGTAGTTACATGTAAATATATTAGTTTGATTTATTTTAGTTGGATGTAAATATATTAGTTTGATTTATTTTAGTTGGATGTAAATATATAGTAGTTACATGTAAATATATTAGTTTGATTTATTTTAGTTGGATGTAAATATATAGTAGTTACATGTAAATATATTAGTTTGATTTATTTTAGTTGGATGTAAATATATAGTAGTTACATGTAAATATATTAGTTTGATTTATTTTAGTTGGATGTAAATATATTAGTTTGATTTATTTTAGTTGGATGTAAATATATTAGTTTGATTTATTTTAGTTGGATGTAAATATATAGTAGTTACATGTAAATATATTAGTTTCTATTGTAACTAAAATAAACTTAGTTTGATTTATTTTAGTTGGATGTAAATATATAGTAGTTACATATATTTTGGTTGGATGCATTTGATCTTTGGTGCAAAATACTGGACCTATTTAGGCTGTCGAATTTGTAGGATGATACTAACTATGGAGGAGTAAAAAAACAAAAAAATAAAATACATCCAACATAAAATACATCCAACATAAAATACATCCAACATAAAATACATCCAACATAAAATACATCCAACATAAAATACATCCAACATAAAATACATCCAACATAAAATACATCCAACATAAAATACATCCAACATAAAATACATCCAACATAAAATACATCCAACATAAAATACATCCAACATAAAATACATCCAACATAAAATACATCCAACATAAAATACATCCAACATAAAATACATCCAACATAAAATACATCCAACATAAAATACATCCAACATAAAATACATCCAACATAAAATACATCCAACATAAAATACATCCAACATAAAATACATCCAACATAAAATACATCCAACATAAAATACATCCAACATAAAATACATCCAACATAAAATACATCCAACATAAAATACATCCAACATAAAATACATCCAACATAAAATACATCCAACATAAAATACATCCAACATAAAATACATCCAACATAAAATACATCCAACATAAAATACATCCAACATAAAATACATCCAACATAAAATACATCCAACATAAAATACATCCAACATAAAATACATCCAACATAAAATACATCCAACATAAAATACATCCAACATAAAATACATCCAACATAAAATACATCCAACATAAAATACATCCAACATAAAATACATCCAACATAAAATACATCCAACATAAAATACATCCAACATAAAATACATCCAACATAAAATACATCCAACATAAAATACATCCAACATAAAATACATCCAACATAAAATACATCCAACATAAAATACATCCAACATAAAATACATCCAACATAAAATACATCCAACATAAAATACATCCAACATAAAATACATCCAACATAAAATACATCCAACATAAAGTACTATACATCAAACTCATGAATACATCAAACTAGTGTCTCTCAAAATGAATTATAAAATATAATCTGGTTGGACTGCCGCTTCATAGGCAGATCATCTCCTATCTGCACGCAATGAAGGTTATTGATGTGCCCCGTAGGCCCATTACACGATCCCAGACCCGAGTCCACAATTTTACTAACACACTTGTCTCTTTTGCAGGTCATGGTTCGTGTGAAGACTTGGAGGACACCGTGGATGACTTGAAGTGGGAGATTAAAGCTGGGGACGTTGACCAACCAAAGCATCTACTCATGTGGAAAGACTAAAGAGGCACCTTAATGCTCACATGGGAATTTGTCTTCCCGAGCTTTGATATTGTTGCTTTTTTTGAAATTTCAAACTTATTGGCAAACGTTGGCCTTCTTGTTTAAACTTTATTAGTTTCTTTTAGTTTCTTTTAGTTTCTTTTAGTTTCTTTTAGTTTCTTTTAGTTTCTTTTAGTTTCTTTTAGTTTCTTTTAGTTTCTTTTAGTTTCTTTTAGTTTCTTTTAGTTTCTTTTAGTTTCTTTTAGTTTCTTTTAGTTTCTTTTAGTTTCTTTTAGTTTCTTTTAGTTTCTTTTAGTTTCTTTTAGTTTCTTTTAGTTTCTTTTAGTTTCTTTTAGTTTCTTTTAGTTTCTTTTAGTTTCTTTTAGTTTCTTTTAGTTTCTTTTAGTTTCTTTTAGTTTCTTTTAGTTTCTTTTAGTTTCTTTTAGTTTCTTTTAGTTTCTTTTAGTTTCTTTTAGTTTCTTTTAGTTTCTTTTAGTTTCTTTTAGTTTCTTTTAGTTTCTTTTAGTTTCTTTTAGTTTCTTTTAGTTTCTTTTAGTTTCTTTTAGTTTCTTTTAGTTTCTTTTAGTTTCTTTTAGTTTCTTTTAGTTTCTTTTAGTTTCTTTTAGTTTCTTTTAGTTTCTTTTAGTTTCTTTTAGTTTCTTTTAGTTTCTTTTAGTTTCTTTTAGTTTCTTTTAGTTTCTTTTAGTTTCTTTTAGTTTCTTTTAGTTTCTTTTAGTTTCTTTTAGTTTCTTTTAGTTTCTTTTAGTTTCTTTTAGTTTCTTTTAGTTTCTTTTAGTTTCTTTTAGTTTCTTTTAGTTTCTTTTAGTTTCTTTTAGTTTCTTTTAGTTTCTTTTAGTTTCTTTTAGTTTCTTTTAGTTTCTTTTAGTTTCTTTTAGTTTCTTTTAGTTTCTTTTAGTTTCTTTTAGTTTCTTTTAGTTTCTTTTAGTTTCTTTTAGTTTCTTTTAGTTTCTTTTAGTTTCTTTTAGTTTCTTTTAGTTTCTTTTAGTTTCTTTTAGTTTCTTTTAGTTTCTTTTAGTTTCTTTTAGTTTCTTTTAGTTTCTTTTAGTTTCTTTTAGTTTCTTTTAGTTTCTTTTAGTTTCTTTTAGTTTCTTTTAGTTTCTTTTAGTTTCTTTTAGTTTCTTTTAGTTTCTTTTAGTTTCTTTTAGTTTCTTTTAGTTTCTTTTAGTTTCTTTTAGTTTCTTTTAGTTTCTTTTAGTTTCTTTTAGTTTCTTTTAGTTTCTTTTAGTTTCTTTTAGTTTCTTTTAGTTTCTTTTAGTTTCTTTTAGTTTCTTTTAGTTTCTTTTAGTTTCTTTTAGTTTCTTTTAGTTTCTTTTAGTTTCTTTTAGTTTCTTTTAGTTTCTTTTAGTTTCTTTTAGTTTCTTTTAGTTTCTTTTAGTTTCTTTTAGTTTCTTTTAGTTTCTTTTAGTTTCTTTTAGTTTCTTTTAGTTTCTTTTAGTTTCTTTTAGTTTCTTTTAGTTTCTTTTAGTTTCTTTTAGTTTCTTTTAGTTTCTTTTAGTTTCTTTTAGTTTCTTTTAGTTTCTTTTAGTTTCTTTTAGTTTCTTTTAGTTTCTTTTAGTTTCTTTTAGTTTCTTTTAGTTTCTTTTAGTTTCTTTTAGTTTCTTTTAGTTTCTTTTAGTTTCTTTTAGTTTCTTTTAGTTTCTTTTAGTTTCTTTTAGTTTCTTTTAGTTTCTTTTAGTTTCTTTTAGTTTCTTTTAGTTTCTTTTAGTTTCTTTTAGTTTCTTTTAGTTTCTTTTAGTTTCTTTTAGTTTCTTTTAGTTTCTTTTAGTTTCTTTTAGTTTCTTTTAGTTTCTTTTAGTTTCTTTTAGTTTCTTTTAGTTTCTTTTAGTTTCTTTTAGTTTCTTTTAGTTTCTTTTAGTTTCTTTTAGTTTCTTTTAGTTTCTTTTAGTTTCTTTTAGTTTCTTTTAGTTTCTTTTAGTTTCTTTTAGTTTCTTTTAGTTTCTTTTAGTTTCTTTTAGTTTCTTTTAGTTTCTTTTAGTTTCTTTTAGTTTCTTTTAGTTTCTTTTAGTTTCTTTTAGTTTCTTTTAGTTTCTTTTAGTTTCTTTTAGTTTCTTTTAGTTTCTTTTAGTTTCTTTTAGTTTCTTTTAGTTTCTTTTAGTTTCTTTTAGTTTCTTTTAGTTTCTTTTAGTTTCTTTTAGTTTCTTTTAGTTTCTTTTAGTTTCTTTTAGTTTCTTTTAGTTTCTTTTAGTTTCTTTTAGTTTCTTACAAAGATCAATTCCAGAACGTTTTTATTAGTTTTCTGCAACTTTGAGCTTGAGTTTTTGAAAGTATTCCACCATTTTCGTGTTGCTTATTTTCCTTCCCTTTTGGTAGAACAAACCCTAACAAACTTAGTACTTGTTGTTTTTCTTTCTCTTTTGGTTTGCTGACTTGGCTGCTGTGTATCTCACTTTCCCAGCACTTAAGAACATTTTGTTTTAATCACAGATCTGAACATTAGAAATATGTTTGATTAACATCATTTTGTGTTGGTTTAAGTTGCTGTTTAGTGTTTGTTTATTTTACTTATTGTTGTTTATTATGTTGTGTCAAATCCGAGTTTAATGTTTAGTGTTTTGTTGCTGTTAGTTAATATATTGTTCCATTGAAAATTATTTTATCTTTACATTTGATTTGGCATTGGTAAAGTAAGTGTTGCTAAAACGGAAAAGGCTAAGTAAAGTGCATAACCTAAACTAATCCTTATTCAGTGTTGCTTTATGTCGCTTTCACTTTATGCATAGTTTTGAATTTATATATATATATAACAAGTGTCAGTTTAGATTATATAATTAATTGCATGTTCATGTTTAGATTATATTTAACAAGTTCACTAAAATGTTAAAGAGCATGCACGAATCGGTTGATGTCATTTAGGGATTTAAAACTTGTTTGTTAGTGAATTTGACCTTTCATGACTAGAACTGTCATAACTTTGGCTACAAGTGTCAGTTTTGACGAGCCACCTGGCAAATCGAAGCTATCGAAAAGATCTATAACGCTGTCACAGGCTATGCCTGTGACAATCACGTTTTAATCCCAAAATCGGTCTGCTAAACCCTCAAACATGCGTTTCAAAATTTTTAGGTCGCAATTCTAGTTAGGTTCCCCACCTTTATATTCCCTAACACCCGTGATCAACTTGAACCTAATTAATATTTCCTTCCTAAAACTTTAGTTCACATGAATGAAGACTAGGAGTGCAATTACCCGAGAGCTAAACCAAGATATGAATCAAGAACCGAACCGGGAAAAGGAGATTCCCCAACCCGAGACTCACACCCCACAAGAGGGAGAGTATAGCATGCAAGGACAATTAGATGGTCTTAGTGGAGAAGTTAACCATATAGGCCAACAACTTAAGGACTTAACCCTTAGCATGAAACACATAATGGAAGTGCTAATACGAGAATTCCAAATGAAGCGACCCGAGAACCCCCACCTCGATTTAGACCCGGAAATCCTAGGAGACGATTTCAAGAACCTATATCCCACCTCGGACGAAGAAAGACCTGAGTACCCTAGGAGACGAAACC
Organism: Begonia masoniana; assembly: GCA_022432975.1. Taxonomy (NCBI): domain Eukaryota; kingdom Viridiplantae; phylum Streptophyta; class Magnoliopsida; order Cucurbitales; family Begoniaceae; genus Begonia; species Begonia masoniana. The sequence goes on from CM039513.1 coordinate 32,317,244, forward strand.
AACTTTATGAGGAGGAGGAAGAATGGACCTTAGATGAAGAAGAGACCTTTCGACCAAATAGACGAAAGGATCAAGAGGACCTTAGAAATGTCAAGCTACATATACCTCCATTTGACGGGACATGCGATGGAGATACCTTTCTTGAATGGATTGATAAAGTAGAGAAAGTTTTCGACTATTATGAGTACTCCGATAAAGTAAAGATCCAGTTAGTATCCGTAGAGCTATCGGGATATGCGGCCCTCTGGTGGTCCAATATTAAGCTCCAAAGACGACGGATAGGAGATACCTCCATTACGACATGGAGAGCAATGAAATCGCTCATGACTAAGAGGTTCATACCCACCCATTACCGTCAAGATCTATTCCTTCAAATCCAAACCTACGACAAGGAACTCGATCCGTTGAGGCTTACCTAGCTGAATTTGAAACTCTAAGGATACGAGTAGATATGGAAGAACCTGAGGAGCAAGTTATTGCTAGATTCATTCGGGGATTGAATAGAGACATAGGAGACACCGTTGAAATACACCCAGCAGAGTCCTTAGATGCAATTGTTCATATGGCTATGACGATTGAGCGACAGCTCAATAGAAAGAGGAAATCCACCTACCCTCCTAAGTTCACCCCCACATTCCACCCAAAGTCACCGCTAAGTCACCCGCGCCAATCAAGCCCTTTGACAAGGCTGAAGGAAAGAAGCCTTTTAACCCTAGTTGGCCACTTAAGGAGTCCAGTAGCAAAACCTTAGTCGATAAAGCCAACCCACTTAGAGCAAGAGAAATCAAGTGTTATAAATGTCAAGGTCTTGGTCATTATATGGCTCAATGTCCGAATCGAAGGGTGATGATTATCAAGGAAGATACGGGAGAAGTTGAGAGTGAGGATGACCACGAGATAGGAGTAGAGGACAAAGATGTCGAGGAAAGTGACACTGAGGACGAAGTCGTGCGCGCTCCTGAAGGACCCTTGTTAATGGTTAGGAGACGCGTCCTTGTGACTAAGAATTCAGGAGAAGATTGCCAACGTGAGAATATCTTTCATAGTAGATGTGTTATCCAGGATAAGATATGCTCTTTAATTATAGATGGAGGAAGTTGTGCCAATGTGGCATCTGATGAGTTAGTTAAGAAGTTAGGATTAGAGACGACTACGCATCCCCACCCTTATAAGTTACGATGGCTAGATGATAGGGATGATGTTAAGGTCTCTCGACAAGTGAGAGTAGATTTTGCTATGGGAAAATATCAAGATTCTGTTATATGTGATGTCGTACCCATGAGCGCTAGCCACTTACTTCTTGGACGACCTTGGCAATTTGATCGAAGAGTGAACCACGATGGATATTCTAACTACTATTCCCTTAAGTTTGGTGGTAAAACAATTAAGTTAGCACCTTGACCCCCGAGGAAATATCCAAAGACGATGCCGCTAGAAAAGAAGCGAAGAATAAAGCAAATCTTTTTATGACTAGATCGGAGATAGAGGCATCGGTGCTTCGAGGAGATCCCATGATCCTAATATTATTTCGAGATAGAGTTATTGAGCTAGGAGTAATCCCTGACATCGTGAAGAAGTTACTCAATCAATTCCAAGACGTATTTCCTGAGGAACTGCCCCAAGGATTACCACCTCTACGTGGTATAGAACATCAAATTGACCTCATACCCGGGGCTGCACTACCTAATAGACCGGCCTACAGAATGAACCCCGAGGAGACCAAGAAACTTCAAGATCAAGTACAAGAATTGTTGGATAAAGGATATATACGAGAGTCCATGAGCCCCTGTGCAGTTCCCTCACTATTGGTACCTAAGAAAGACGGCACAATGAGGATGTGTGTTGACAATCGAGCCGTGAATCAAATTACCGTTAAGTATAGATACCCCATTCCTAGGCTCGAGGATATGTTGGATGAGCTCAGTGGAGCCTCAATATTTTCTAAGGTGGACCTTAAGAGCGGTTACCACCAAATTAGAATGAAAGAAGGTGACGAGTGGAAGACGGCATTTAAGACTAAGTACGGGCTTTTTGAGTGGATGGTGATGCCCTTCGGGTTATCTAACGCGCCCAGTACCTTCATGAGACTTATGCACCACGTGCTGAAAGATTTCTTAGGAAAATTTATCGTTGTCTATTTTGACGATATTTTGGTGTACAGTCTAGACCTCCCACAACACCTCAACCATCTTAGTGTACTTTTCCAAACCCTACGAAAAGCTCAATTATTTGGGAATTTAAGCAAATGCTCATTCGCGCAAGATAAAGTTTATTTCCTAGGGTTTGTCATTTCTAAAGATGGCATGGAAGCCGATGTTGACAAGATCAAGGCTATTAGGGATTGGCCTACCCCCAACTCTTTAACCGAATTACGTAGCTTCCATGGTCTGGCCTCTTTTTACCGGAGGTTCATAAAAGACTTTAGTTCAATAGTCTCACCGCTCACTGATTGCACTAAGAAGGGAAAAGAGTTTACTTGGACCCCGGTTTATCAAAAGAGCTTTGAGCTAATCAAGGACAAGTTATGCCACTCTTCAGTGTTAGCACTCCCTGACTTTAACAAGGTATTTGAAATTAAGAGTGATGCTTCCGGAGTTGGCATTGGAGCCGTACTCATGCAAGAAGGAAAACCCATTGCATACTTTAGTGAAAAACTGAAAGGAGCCATGCTAAACTACTCCACGTACGATAAGGAATTTTATGCCGTTATTAGAGCATTGGAGCATTGGCAGCACTACCTCTTGTCAAAAGAATTTGTTATCAATACTGACCATCAATCTTTACGACACATTAAGAGTCAACATAAGTTGAACAAGAGGCATGCTAAGTGGGTAGAATTTTTGGAGAGGTTCCCGTATATTCTTAAGTATGTGAAAGGAGAAAATAATGTAGTCGCCGATGCACTTTCGAGGAAACGCATTCTCCTTACCGAGCTAGGGACTCGATTCTTTGGATTTGAATGGATCAAACATAATTACGAATCTGACCCTGACTTTGGATCTTATCACACCAAGTGCAAGGAAAAGGCTGAAGGAGAATATCGACTTATGGACGACTATTTACTAAGGGCGGGAAAATTATGTATACCGCAAGGAAGCATGAGGCAAAGTCTTGTAAAAGAAGCCCATTGTGGAGGATTAGCGAATCATTTCGGGGAGAAGAAGACCCTCGATATGCTTAAGGAACACTTCTTTTGGCCACATATGAAAAGGGACGTACACCGCATGGTGGAAACATGCATCGTGTGCAAGAAAGCCAAGAGTAAGGTCCTACCACAAGGCTTGTACATGCCCTTACCCATCCCTTCGCACCCTTGGACTGAAGTTAGTATGGACTTCATTTTGGGATTGCCACGAACTGCTCGTAATAAGGATTCGATCATGGTGGTTGTGGATCGTTTCTCTAAGATGGCACATTTCATTCCTTGTGCAAAAACAGATGACGCCTTTTCTATAGCTGACCTATTTTTCAAAGAAATCGTTCGCCTACATGGTATACCGCATTCCATAGTGTCGGACCGGGACACTAAATTTTTGAGCTCCTTCTGGACCACTTTGTGGAAGAAGTTGGGGACGAAGCTGTGTTTAGCACATCTTTCCACCCCCAAACTGATGGGCAGACGAAAGTTGTTAACAGGACCTTAGGCTCCCTCTTACGCAGTATTGTAGGTAAGAAACTATCCAGTTGGGATGTAGTCCTTCCCGGATTGGAATTTTCCTACAATCGCACCCTTCATTCCACTACTGAGCCAAACGCCCTTTGAGGTTGCCTATGGGTTAATCCATGTACACCGTTGGACCTTGTTCCATTACCCATTAATGAACTGGCAAACCCATCAGGAGCAACAAGGCCGAACAGATTAGAAATTACATGAGAACGTGCGTCAAGCCATTGAGAAGAGAAATGCGAGCGTGGCCAAACGAGTAAACAAAGGCCGAAAAGAGGTTATCTTCAATGAAGGAGATTTAGTTTGGTTGCACCTACGAAAAGATAGATTCCCCGACAAAAGAAAATCTAAACTTCTTCCTCGTGCGGATGGACCCTTCAAGGTGTTGCAGCGGATCAATAATAACGCTTATAAGATTGAACTGCCTGGAGATTACGGAGTATCGGCAACGTTCAATGTCATGGACCTATCACCCTATAAAAGCGAGCTGGAAGCCCACATGATCCCATTGAAGTTGAAGACATGGAAGCCCACATGATCCCATTGAAGTTGAAGACATGGAAGCCCACATGATCCCATTGAAGTTGAAGACATGGAAGCCCACATGATCCCATTGAAGTTGAAGACATGGAAGCCCACATGATCCCATTGAAGTTGAAGACATGGAAGCCCACATGATCCCATTGAAGTTGAAGACATGGAAGCCCACATGATCCCATTGAAGTTGAAGACATGGAAGCCCACATGATCCCATTGAAGTTGAAGACATGGAAGCCCACATGATCCCATTGAAGTTGAAGACATGGAAGCCCACATGATCCCATTGAAGTTGAAGACATGGAAGCCCACATGATCCCATTGAAGTTGAAGACATGGAAGCCCACATGATCCCATTGAAGTTGAAGACATGGAAGCCCACATGATCCCATTGAAGTTGAAGACATGGAAGCCCACATGATCCCATTGAAGTTGAAGACATGGAAGCCCACATGATCCCATTGAAGTTGAAGACATGGAAGCCCACATGATCCCATTGAAGTTGAAGACATGGAAGCCCACATGATCCCATTGAAGTTGAAGACATGGAAGCCCACATGATCCCATTGAAGTTGAAGACATGGAAGCCCACATGATCCCATTGAAGTTGAAGACATGGAAGCCCACATGATCCCATTGAAGTTGAAGACATGGAAGCCCACATGATCCCATTGAAGTTGAAGACATGGAAGCCCACATGATCCCATTGAAGTTGAAGACATGGAAGCCCACATGATCCCATTGAAGTTGAAGACATGGAAGCCCACATGATCCCATTGAAGTTGAAGACATGGAAGCCCACATGATCCCATTGAAGTTGAAGACATGGAAGCCCACATGATCCCATTGAAGTTGAAGACATGGAAGCCCACATGATCCCATTGAAGTTGAAGACATGGAAGCCCACATGATCCCATTGAAGTTGAAGACATGGAAGCCCACATGATCCCATTGAAGTTGAAGACATGGAAGCCCACATGATCCCATTGAAGTTGAAGACATGGAAGCCCACATGATCCCATTGAAGTTGAAGACATGGAAGCCCACATGATCCCATTGAAGTTGAAGACATGGAAGCCCACATGATCCCATTGAAGTTGAAGACATGGAAGCCCACATGATCCCATTGAAGTTGAAGACATGGAAGCCCACATGATCCCATTGAAGTTGAAGACATGGAAGCCCACATGATCCCATTGAAGTTGAAGACATGGAAGCCCACATGATCCCATTGAAGTTGAAGACATGGAAGCCCACATGATCCCATTGAAGTTGAAGACATGGAAGCCCACATGATCCCATTGAAGTTGAAGACATGGAAGCCCACATGATCCCATTGAAGTTGAAGACATGGAAGCCCACATGATCCCATTGAAGTTGAAGACATGGAAGCCCACATGATCCCATTGAAGTTGAAGACATGGAAGCCCACATGATCCCATTGAAGTTGACCATTGAAGTTGAAGACATGGAAGCCCACATGATCCCATTGAAGTTGAAGACATGGAAGCCCACATGATGATCCATCATTTCCCTTCCAAGGCCAAAGCCCAAGCCCAAGCCCAAGCCCAAGCCACCATTAGGTCTATATATTCATGGCATTGGTGTTTGTATCTTTCTTTTTTGGATGATTTTATGAGCACCCACGGATTTCTCTCATTGAAGAAGAAGAAGCTTGGAGCAAGGAGCTTCCAAGGTAAGCTCGGTTGACAACAACCGAGGGGTCGCGCCCCCGAACCATTCTTCTAGCTTGGTAGCTAGTTGGAGTGGAATTTGCCACCTCCTTCTCCACTCTTTTGAGGGCGGAAAACAGCAAGGAGTGGCCTTAACCGGTTCCTTGAATCGAGTTTTCTTCCTTGGAAGAAACTCTTGCCGGAAGCTCCATTGAAGCACTCACCGGCCGATTCTCGGAAAATATTCATAACTAACTCAAATCAACGGATCTGGACCGCAAACTTCACCAGTACACATCTCACTCATTTCACAACACTCACCTAAAATTTCATTTCATTCCGAGCTTGTTTAGTATTTCTTTGACATTTTATATTCTCGGATTTCTCGGTTTTTCCAGCACCAGGGAACTAACGATCTTTTCGAGTTCTAGAGTCGTGTTTTGCAGGTCGGAGCTCAACAGTTATGTTACAAAATAATAGTTATAATTGAAATAATAAAGCGAAAAATGGGTTGAAATGTACCTGCATCATCGCCAGACATCAGTTGGATGCCCTCATCATCGCCCTCTATAGCTTGGGCGTCATCCGCATCGCCTTCCATTGCTTCGCCGTCGTCATCGGCCCCCATCGATTCGCCACCATCGTCATGACCCCCCATCCAATCAAGGATGATTTGCCTCGTTTCTCTCTGGTAGGTGAACATATCTCTTTGGTAGTTCATCATCTCCGTCAGCTTAGACTCGACCCGATTGAGTCTTTCTGCAATAGAGACTACATCCAGTCTCTGGAAGCGTGGTGTCCGTAGGCTGCTCTATATGAGTGTCATCCTGTAAGGCCCCCTCATCTGCCCTAGACGTCCATATCCCGTCTGTTTCGACGAGGCCCATCCTAACCAAATGAATCTTTCCAAAAACCTCACTAGCCCGCTGATTTCGCATCTACACATCAAGCGGTAACTGAATCTGAAAATGCTCCACAATCTGCATAATCAACACACCGTACGGCAGGTTTTTGTTTCGTGTCCGCCCGATCTCACACATGTCACATAATATCATAAAATCGGGGTCGAACATCCTGCCACTATATAGCTTCTCCATCACGTAGAGATCCATGAAGTTAACGAGATCTCTATGTCCATGTCGAGGCAAAAGGGTATGACACACCATGTTGTGGACTACGCGAGCTTTTGCATTCATGTCTTTGGATCTCGGCTTAAGGGACCCCACAATGTCACTGTTTCGGTTAATGAGCCTTAAGAACTCGGTTCCCTCGGCTGTTCCCATGAAAGGACAGTTCCGGACTGATTGGTAGTATCTTTCTGCCCCTTCCCCGAGAAAACCGATCAACTGATTGACCGTCTCAGGAGTAATCAAAATCTCCGCACCCAATTTGTACGTCTTTATAGTTTCCGTTCTGCCGGAAAAGCTCATGTTCGCATAGAATAAGCGAACAATCCGATCACCGCTATCGCCCCACAAATTATACACTCCATGCAGGCCAATTCTGTCGAACATCTCCTGTATGCCCAAAGACTCCCAACCTGCAAAATCAACGTACTTCGAAAGCGTAACTGATCGGTGTAGCAAATCTAGATTGAACTGCTCTTCACAAGACAGGGTGCGATATTCATTAGTATAAAACTGTGGCCAGTTCGACGGTGGCGGCCTCACTGGCCTACTTGACGGTCTGGCCTGTGAAGACGTTGACGGTCCGGCCTGTGAAGATGTTGAAGTTGCCCGACGTTCTGGAGGTCCACCCTTTCGCCTAATAATTAGTCTCTCAGCCATTGTAATATACGGAGATTTGAATAATCTGCAAAATTCAAAAAACAAATTTTAGATTAGCAAATTTGAGATCGGACACACCTTCCACGGTCGTGACCGTCCTCTCTCTGTAAACAGAGAGAGAACGGACACACCTTCCACGGTCGTGACCGTCCTCTCTCTGTTTACAGAGAGAGAACAGACACACCTTCCATGGTAGTGACCGTCCTCTCTGTGTAAACAGAGAGAGAACGGACACACCTTCCACGGTCGTGACCGTCCTCTCTCTGTAAACAGAGAGAGAACGGACACACCTTTCACGGTCGTGACCGTCCTCTCTGTGTAAACAGAGAGAGAACGGACACACCTTCTACGGTTGTGACCGTCCTCTCATACAAAAATTGGGAATATCACGATTTGTAACCTAAAAATCGAACGAAATCATTTCAAAACGATAAAATCATACCTGGAGTAAGTTTCGCACGAATTTGTGCAGAAAGATCGCCGTGAACGTTGGAGAGAAAATGGATCCCGAGAGGATTTCTTCGTGCGAACTGCGCAAGAAAAGCTCTCTGTTTTTCTGATATAATCGTGAGAACGGACGGACTTTTCTTAAGAGAGTCCGTCCGTTCTTGCCCTAATTTAAAGAACGGACTGTCTCTATTACAAGAGACAGTCCGTTCATAGGCAAAAATAAGAGAACAGACTGTCTCTTGATTGAAGAGACAGTCCGTTCTAGGCAAAATTCGAGAACGGACTGTCTCTTGTTTGAAGAGACAGTTCGTTCTCCGGCAAAATTAACAGAGGACTGTCAATAGGATATCCGCCGAGGTTTGTTTTGTTAATTTTTCATACTTCAAGGTTTGGATCGTGAAAAATTTTACTTCAAGATTTAAATCAAAAAAACCAGTTAGTTCGAGGTTAAAATCGGTAATTTCCCTAAGTACTTTTAGTAATGACTAAGATTCATAGGTGTAATAACCAAAAATTTCATCGTACACCCTATTACTCGTGCATAGTGTTTTATGATTTAAAACTTGTTAATTTTAGAAATAAGGAGAGACAATGGAATATTGAGAAGTCAACAAGTATTAGACCAATAACAATTCATCTTAAAATCTAAAGAAGAATGATGAACCAATTGAAGAGAGTTTCAAAAGTCAAAGGAAAATAAGGACCAATAGGAATGAAGAATAGTGTTAAGTTTGAATAGTCAACAATGAAGAACCAATGGAGTGGATGTATGAACACAAAAGGAGAAGGAAACCATGCTGGAAATTAAAGGAAGAAGTGAAGAGAGAAAAGGAGGATAAACATGAAGAAAAGTCAAAATTCCTCCTTTAAACCTCAAAATGACACCTCACTTCCTACTCATCTTCATTCTATGTAAAGTAACTCTTAGTATGACCAAGAGCCACGAAATTTCTCCTCCATTTTCAGAGCTCTCCCTTCTCTCAAAGCTCGGTCTTTTGTAAGAAGAATCAAGGTAAGTTAGATTTTAGGATATGTTCATGTAAAATACTAGTTATAGGTTGATAAAATTGGAGTTTTCTTGAGATTATGGAGAAGTTGATAAACCCTAGATGGCTGCACGAAAATTTGGTTTTCCCTCCTTAATTTCTTGATGTTTTAGGGTTTGAATGAATTGTAATGGTTGCTTATGATTGGAAATGAAGGAAAAACATCAAGTAATGCATGAATAGTTGAAAATAGTAAAATACAGGGCAAATTGGAAATCTGTAATTTCGGTACATTGAGCTAGTTTATCTTGATAAATTGACTTTACCATATTAAAGTAGACTCCTTAAGGATTCCATAGCCTCAAGAATTATCGAATTTGGTTATGTATAGCAAAAGTTATGAGATTTTGAAATTTGTTGTTTATTTGAAGGGAATGCTGGAAATTAAAGAAGAATGATGAACCAATTGAAGAGAGTTTCAAAAGTCAAAGGAAAATAAGGACCAATAGGAATGAAGAATAGTGTTAAGTTTGAATAGTCAACAATGAAGAACCAATGGAGTGGATGTATGAACACAAAAGGAGAAGGAAACCATGCTGGAAATTAAAGAAGAATGATGAACCAATTGAAGAGAGTTTCAAAAGTCAAAGGAAAATAAGGACCAATAGGAATGAAGAATAGTGTTAAGTTTGAATAGTCAACAATGAAGAACCAATGGAGTGGACCATGAAGAAAAAGTCAAAATTCCTCCTTAACCTCAAAATGACACCTCACTTCCTACTCATCTTCATTCTATGTAAAGTAACTCTTAGTATGACCAAGAGCCACGAAATTTCTCCTCCATTTTCAGAGCTCTCCCTTCTCTCAAAGCTCGGTCTTTTGTAAGAAGAATCAAGGTAAGTTAGATTTTAGGATATGTTCATGTAAAATACTAGTTATAGGTTGATAAATTGGAGTTTTCTTGAGATTATGGAGAAGTTGATAAACCCTAGATGGCTGCACGAAAATTTGGTTTTCCCTCCTTAATTTCTTGATGTTTTAGGGTTTGAATGAATTGTAATGGTTGCTTATGATTGGAAATGAAGGAAAAACATCAAGTAATGCATGAATAGTTGAAAATAGTAAAATACAGGGCAAATTGGAAATCTGTAATTTCGGTACATTGAGCTAGTTTATCTTGATAAATTGACTTTACCATATTAAAGTAGACTCCTTAAGGATTCCATAGCCTCAAGAATTATCGAATTTGGTTATGTATAGCAAAAGTTATGAGATTTTGAAATTTGTTGTTTATTTGAAGGGAATTCTGAAAATTAGGTTGTTAAGTGAATTTTTATGAATCTTGTTGATTGGCATGTTTTAGGTATACAAGTCAAGAAGGAACTTGAGCACATTAATGAAACCAAACTCAAGAGACGAGGTAAGTGTATGTATGCATGCGTTTTGGCCAATTGGCCTACACCACAAAAGATTATGAGATTAAGGATTTAGTAAATGTAGTTTTGAGAGTTGGCTGGGTAGAACTCTTAGGTTGTGAGTGAGTTAATTATGCTAGTTGTTTGTTTAATGAATGATTTGCTTATTAGTTATATTATGTTATAGAATTGAAGGATGTGTGTGCAACATGTAATCATGCATCATGGTTTTCCTAAAGCATAGAAAATGATTTTTATACATAGTTTTCATGTAAACAAGAGTAACAGAATATAGAACAGTAAAATACGTAATAGTTGTTGTGGGTAGGGAACTGAGTTTGGTAGTTCCGCCAGAGGAACCGGTTCCGTCAGAGGGACTGTCATATATGCCATTCCACTTCCCCTAAAGTGAGTTGGTCGTCCCGCCAGGTGGACAATCAGTTAGGCCATCTCTTCTCTAGAAGCAGTACCCCAATAACTCATGTCATGCAAGAAAAATAAAGAACTCAGTACATGATTTTACGAACAGCATAGCATAATCACGAGCATGCATTTTATTTTACTACATCACTTACTGAGCATTAGGCTCATTAGTTTATTTTGTGGTGTAGGTGAATTTGATACAGGTGAGGGCCTTGATCCTCAACAAGGTTGATGGAGCAGTTGGTGGAGGACGTCCATGGGGTGTGCTTGTAGCCGCTAGGGCGATTTTGACCTGTGGGCGAATGCATAGGCAAATTTGGGATGATGTATGGACAAAAGATTTTGAAGTTGCAGATCTATATGTAAATGACAAGTTTAGTTGTCTTTAAACGATAGTGTCTATTTTGATGTATGAATATATTTTGGAAACTATATGAGAAATCTAGTTTTACATCGCAGGTTTTGGTTTTATAGTTTTAAACGTTATATTGTCATTTTTTTTATCGATAGTGAATGTAAAGCAAGATTTCGTTCTCTTATTTTATTTAGTTCAAAGATTTTTATAATGGGTCATCTATGAAGTAATCTTTTCTTTTCGCTGCAAACAGTTAATGTTTTAACGATGTCGTTTTAAACAATAGGTAAAATTTTAAATTTATATGGATTTTCGAGTACGGTTATACACATGAACAGTAAATGTGACGAACCGGGTTCAGATAACTCGGGGTGCCACAATAGGAGTTGAATGATGCAAGTAAAAAGCATATATATAATATTTGTGTGAAGAAACAATTTTTAACCTGAGAGTAATAAGGGTCGATCGGACCAACAAAATGTCGACTGCACGAACATTGCAAATTATTACTGAAAGCTCGAAGTGTAGACCTCGCCTCTCAAAGTGTTGACTACACAAACATTGTAAATTATTACAGAGAGCTTAAAGTGTCGACACTGCCATTAAAGTTTTGACCACTCGAATATTGAAGAAATTCTAAAAAACTCAAGGTGACGACCGATTAGACTAAGTGTTGACTGGTGCACTGTACAACAATGTCGACTAAGTTGTTGAGAACATTGGAAAAATCATGTAACAGTCATACAAGTGTTGACCTATTAGGTGAAGGTGTCTACCAATACACTGTTTTTCTATAGACTTTTATAAATAGAAGATGACAACTTTGTGCAACCCACCAAACGTAAGGATTATGATGAAGTGATGCCAAATTCACTTTGAAAATTTGAGTCTTCAGCTTTCATCACTATCTTCCAAGACTAACTTGAGATTTCATTTGTAGAGAGAGTGTGATATTGTTTTTATTCGATTCAAACACTTACTCTTATATTTGGTGAACGAGTAAAGAGTGACGTCCTGAGAAAGAGTAACATTTAAGACTTTGGATTGACGCTCAAAAGTTCAATCTAATAAACTCGAGGAGTTGAGTTGGGAAAGAATCTTCAAGGAGGAGTCTTGAAGCGCGAACGTAGGCAAGGTTGACCAAACCACATTAACAAATTTGTTTATACTTTACCCTTCTTTCAAATTTGTTGCTTGAGATATCTTTTTAAGTTTAGAATCACCTAATTAATTGAGAAGTATAATTTATTTTATGCGTGTAAATAAATATTGTTTTCAATAACCAAAAAGTTTAATAACCTAATTCATCCTCTCTCTTATGTTATTTCGATCCTACAATCGGTATTAGACCAGGTCGTAATATTTTATTGTGATTGAAATTTTGTAGTTATGACTTTCAATATGCATGAATGTTGAGGGGCAATCACTTTTAAGCTTCATTTTTTTATGATAATGATTATGTATATCAGAAAACTAAGATCAGACTATTGTGGAATCTATAGACTAAGAATTATGGTATATTATTGAAAATGGTACTTTTGCTATTGTTAAACTAGAAAATTGTATAAATGTTCCCAAATTTCATTTCGAGTATGATGAGAATGATCGACATCGATTAAACCTAAATGCCAGAGCAATTAATATATTATATTGTACATTAAGTATAGATGAATTTAATAGAGTGCAATGTTGTGATAATACATATGAGATTTGTAGATTACTTGAAATCACACATAATGACACAAATCAAATTAAACATGCTTGTATATGAATATGAATTATTTGCTATGGAAAAGAATGAAACTATTAGTTATGTTTACTTGATTTACTAATACTACTAATAGTTTGAAAATGTTTGGTAGAATTTATCCCAACAAAGAGTTGGTTAGAAAAATTCTTTGGTGTCTTCATAGAACATGGCAACCCAAAGTCACGTTAATTCAAGAAACAATGGATCTCAAAGTGTTTAAGAAGTTGGTTCGCTAATGACAAATTATATTACCATGAAGGCAAATGAGAAGGAAAAAACAAAAAGAGAGGGTAGTCACCAAGAAAAATGACATTGCTCTCAAGACTTTTAACAAGCAATCCAATTGAGTTGGAGAAGGAAGACGATGATGAAGACATGACTCGAAGTTCAACAAATTTCTTCAATGAAGAAGACGCCCATATCTTACAAGAACAAGGAAATGAAAGCAATTTGAGATGATAGTAAAGAAGAAACGTCATCAGAGGATGAAAAAGTAGCCAACATGTGCTTCATGGCAAATGAAAACCAAGTTGAAGACTCATGAAGGTTTTATGATATCTCGATAGTAAATGTGACAGCCCGGAACCGGATCCCGATAGGAATCCTATTGCCAAGCCGTCACTCCGGGAGAGTTATCAGAAAACGGTGACCCCTTTTTTTGTGCATTACACTTTTAAAACATTTACAGAGAGAGAGAGTGAGTCCTTTGGAGTTAAAGCAAACGGGATACAGTTGGCTGGATTACAGAAGTGGATAACAGAGGAGACGGAGAGGAACAGGGAACAAAAAGGGCAAAGGAAATAAATAAACGGAATAAACAGGGAGTAAAAACAAAATACATAAGCAAAAGGCTGGCAGGGAAACTTAGTTTAAAAGAGCAGCGGTGGATTTAGATAAGACAAAACAGATGACGTCAGTCGGTAGATGCTGAGTAAAGCTGAATCGGATGTGCGATGACATCATCAGAAGATGTGATGACGTCATCGGCAGATATAGGCAGCAGATGGAATCGGAATGTGTGACGATGTCATCGGAAGATGTGATGACATCATCGGCAGATATAGGCAGCAGATGGAAATCAGAATGTGTGATGACGTCATCGGTAGATATAGGCAGCAGATAGAAATCAGAATGTGTGATGACGTCATCAGAAGATGTGATGACGTCATCGGCAGATATAGGCAGCAGATGGAAATCGGAATATGTGATGACGTCATCGGAAGATATGATGACGTCATCGGCAGATATAGGCAGCAGATGGAAATCAGAATGTGTGATGATGTCATCGGAAGATGTGATGATGTCATCGGCAGATATAGGCAGTAAGCGGAATCGGCAGAAGGAAAAACCTATAACAGAACTACTGTTTGGCGGTGGATGGGAATAAGACAAAACATATGCAGTATCTATCGATAGATGAAGTTTAGTCATGGTTTTAAAAAGGCAAAATTTACAACTTTTGACAGGAAAACATATAAACAGAGAGCTTAAAACAGAAGACATAGAAGTCCCAGATTTCTCGAACCACATCAAAACATGGATCTCGAACACAACAGAAAACATGACAGAAACTCAAGGAATTTCACTCTACATAAAAGCTCTAAAACCAGAGATCATTCATGCATAAGCTAACAGAAAATATTCCAAATCATTTCAGAATACTTCAAAACATCATTCACCTGTCAAATACAGTAGTTTTAAAACTTTGACACAGAATCTATACAGTATTTCAAAATCTGAAGATCAGTAAGACATACTTTAAAATTGACAGGTTCAAGGAAATAAATTACATGGATAGTTCCAAAACCAGAATTCATCCATGCATGAACTAATAGAAACATTCCAAACAAATTTCAGAATACTTTAGTATATAATCATAACTGTCAAATACAGTGGCTTCAAAAACTTAGAAAACAAACCTATATATTGTTTTAAAATCTGAAGGTCAATACAGGACATGACATATACTTGCAGAATTTCTTCAAAGTAAGAGTTTTACAACCAAACTAGAACTTCTAGAAGACTTTACAGATATAGACATTTCAGAAAAACTTAAACCTCATATCAGAAACATGTTTGGCTGCAGCAACCACCCCGAGAACTCGAATCACCAACCACCTAATGATCAGACTGAGGCACAAAGTCCTCATTTCCAGGTTCAGTACCTACATCAGAGAGTTCACCTATGAGTCTAAAACTCAGTAAGAACATAATACAGATGCAGTGATGCAAAATGCTATGCATGCGGTTTTCAGAATACAGTGACAAAACATTACATTATGTTTCAGTGGCAGAGGGGTATAAGTGAGGCTTATAGGGGATCTGACAAACAGAGGGTGCACTATCAGGCACAACAGTTTTCAGAATCCCAGGGAGGGATAAAACCAGAGGGTCCTTGGTAAGGAAAATTTCTTTTTAAACTCCCAGGGAGGGATAAAACTAGAGGGCCAGTCCCCGTCCCACACTTAACCAATACATTTCAGTCAGATTTTATCTTGTATAACTTTAAAACGGTGCAGAAAACATTTGCATGTCTTTCAGAGAAAACGTGTGTGCATGAACGGTGCTTGAACTTAAACTGACAGACAACATAAATAAGACAACAGAAGGTAAATCAAAGCCAGACATTTTAGAACATAACTCTAACTCTTCTACCCAAAACAACTCGACAGAACAGAAAACCTAGTACCTCCAAGATGTAGGGCCTTAAGGGCCAACCTACGGATATGAACTTACCTGTTTCTCTCGATGCAGTTAGCTGGAAAGTCTCGGAATAGACAGATCTGTAACATGCACGTAGAGAGGTAAACAATGCTGCAAATGTTAACTAATAACTTGAAAATTATGCAGCAGACTCATTTCAGATTTGTAGAAAAAAACAAGTGTGTTTCCATGCAAAAACCGAGAGTTTTCTCCAAAATAACTTAACCTAAAACTTCAGCAATACTCATACTTTTACTTATCCAAATTTATTAGCGTGAATAGATGCTTACCTTTGCTGAAGGAAACAGAAGAATGCAGGAGAAACAAAGTGTGGAACTTTGTTTCAATCGCCAGGAAGAGAGAAAACAAAGAAAGAAGAGAAGAAGCAGAGAAGTGATGAGGGTTTCACGTAGGAGGAAGAACTTAACTTCTTCAACAAGTTGCCAAGTGTCAACTATCCATTGGCTATCTCCCACCAACCTTAATTTCTCTCCAATTTACCCTTCCATGCATTTTAAACTTAGTGTTTTGTTTAGTTACACATTAGTTTGGTTCTCCCCTCACTAAATGCTCCAAAATTTTACAATAAAATAGTTATTGTAATTATGACAATTTAAATCCATACAATAATTCAACAGATTATTACATGGCCAAAATGCCAGGTGTTACATTCCACCCACCTTAACAGAAATTTTGTCCCCAAAATTTTCCTAAGCAAAGAGGTCCGGATATTGGGCTCTGACATCCTCTTGTCTTTCCCATGTGGCTTCCTCTACATTATGATTGCGCCATAAAACTTTCACCAATGGGACCACTTTGTTGCGCAATACTTTGACTGAAGTATCCAAAATATGTATTGGCCTTTCTTCATACGTCAGTGTCGGCATGATATCGAAGTCCACCTGCTTCATGATCTGGGTTGGATCTCTTACACATTTCCTTAGCATAGATACATGAAAAACATTGTGAACTCCATCCATGGACGCTGGTAGTTGCAATCTGTAGGCCATGTTCCCGATTCTCTTCAAAATGGGAAAGGGCCCAACAAACCTTGGACTTAGTTTCCCTTTCTTGCCAAATCTCATCACGCCCTTAAAAGGTGACACCTTCAAGAACACTTCATCACCCTCAGCAAACTCTAAATCTCTTCTCCGGTGGTCTGCATAGCTTTTCTGTCGACTCTGTGCAGCTTGGATTCTTTGCTTGATTGCAGCTATTACCCCAGACATTTGCTGTAGTATTTCGGGGTCGACGAGCTTGGTTTCCCCAACTTCATCCCAACATAATGGGGATCTACACTTCCTGCCGTAAAGGGCTTCATAAGGCGCCATGCCAATTGTAGCCTGATAGCTATTGTTGTAGGCAAACTCCACGAGTGGCAAATATCTACTCCAAGGAGCATGAAGTTCCAGTACGCATGACCTTAGCATGTCCTCCAATATTTGGATTGTTCTTTCAGATTGCCCGTCAGTCTGTGGATGAAATGCCGTGCTGAAGTCCAATCTAGTGCCCAAGGAGCTTTGCAAGCTTTTCCAAAATCTGGAGGTGAATTTGGGATCACGGTCTGAGACGATCGATACAGGAATGCCATGTAGCTTAATAATCTCATTAATATACAGCTCTGCGTACTGATCCATGGAGTACGTTGTCTTTACAGGTAGAAAGTGGGCCGACTTCGTCAATCTGTCCACTATGACCCAAATGCTATTGTGGCCTTTTGTTGTTCTTGGAAGGCCAACAACAAAGTCCATTGTGATGTTCTCCCATTTCCATTCGGGGATCGGGAGAGGCTGAAGCGTTCCACTTGGTCGTTGATGTTCAGCTTTGACCTGTTGACATATCATACAAGACTCCACATACTTGGCCACTTCATTCTTCATATTCGGCCACCAGAAGTGAAGTTTCAAGTCCTGATACATCTTCGTGCCACTAGGATGCACAGAGAAAGAAGATGAGTGGGCTTCCGACAAGATGTGCTTCCGTAGCTCTTCATCCTTCAGAACATACCATCTATCCCTGAACTTCAGAATACCGTCTCCCGAATAGCTGAACTCGGAAGAGGCCATAGGAAATTTGCTTACAATATCAGCCATCTCCTTTGAATTGGTCTTCTGGGCTTCCTTAATTCGGTCCAGGACGGAGGGCCGTAGCGTTAGATTTGCCAGTACAGCCGATAGTTTAGAAACTACCTCCAGTTCAAACCTCTGAATTTCCGTCCTCAAAGGCAATGAGATGGTAGCCAAGGCCGGTTGCACAATAGACGGCATCCTGCTCAACGCATCGGCTACCACATTGGCTTTCCCCGGGTGGTATTTGATCTCAACATCGTAGTCTTTTACAAACTCTAACCACCGCCTCTGTCTCATATTCAACTCTTTCTGAGTAAAGAGGTACTTCAAACTCTTGTGGTCAGAAAACACCTCACATGATTGTCCATATAGGTGATGTCTCCATACTTTCAGCGCAAATACTACTGCCGCTAACTCAAGGTCATGAGTAGGGTAGTTTTGTTCATGGTTCTTCAATTGCCTAGATGCGTATGCTACCACTTTCCCTTCTTGCATTAACACACATCCCAAGCCAATCTTGGACGCATCACAATATACGCTGAATTTGCCGTCTTCAACTGGCAATACTAACAGAGGAGCGGTAGTCAATTTCTGCTTAAGTGTTTGAAAACTCACATCACATGCTTCAGACCACCTGAACTTAATGTCCTTCTTTGTTAAGCTGGTCATAGGTTTTGCTATCACGGAGAAGTCTTTGATGAACTTCCTGTAATAACCAGCTAGTCCGATAAAGCCCCGTACCTCGCTGGCATTCCTCGGTTTTGGCCAATCCTTCACGGCCTGAACCTTGGCTGGATCTACCGAAACTCCTTCTGCAGACACCACGTGGCCCAAGAAATTAATCATGCTCAACCAGAATTCACACTTTAATAGTTTGGCAAACAATTGATACTGTTTCAGAGTTGACAGCACAATTGCCAAGTGCTTCTCATGCTCGACCTCACTCCCAGAATAAACCAGGATATCGTCGATAAAGACGATCACAAATTTATCCAGGAAGTCCTGGAATATTCTGTTCATCAAGTCTATAAATGTTGCCGGAGCATTAGTTAACCCGAACGACATCACCAAGAACTCGTAATGCCCGTACCGGGTCCTGAAGGCGGTCTTTGGAATATCATCAGCCATGACCTTCAACTGGTAATAACCGGAGCGCAAATCGATCTTAGAGAATACCCGAGCCCCTTGTAGTTGGTCAAATAAATCATCGATTCTCGGCAACGGGTACTTATTCTTGATCGTCAACTTGTTCAACTCACGGTAGTCGATACACATCCGTAGGGACCCATCCTTCTTCTTGACAAACAAGACAGAAGCACCCCACGGAGAGAAACTGGGGCGCACAAAACTCTTGTCCACCAACTCTTTCAGCTGAGCCTTCAACTCCTTCACCTCAATTGGTGCCATACGGTACGGATTCTTCGATACTGGTTCCGCACCTGGATATACGTCAATTTCAAACTCAATTTCGCGATCAGGTGGCAATCCCGGTAGGTCATCTAAGAAAACCTCTGAGAAGTCTCGTACTACCGGAATATTTTGAAGTCCAACCTCACTTTGCCTTTGAACATCCACTACGTGGGCAAGAAATCCGATGCATCCTGACCTCATTAGCCGTTGAGCTTTCAGGGAAGATATAACAGGCATACGGTGTTTCTTCGGTACTGCCTGATAAGAGAATTCTACTTCATTTGGGCGTTTAAATGACACTAGCCCAGACCTATAGTTGATGGTGGCATAATGTTTAAACAGCCAGTCCATCCCCAGAATGACATCGTACCCTTTCATACCGATGACGATAAGGTTGACGTACAACTTCTGGTTTCCTACTGACACTATATCACCCCGTACCACCTGCTCGGAGTGCATAAACTCTCCGGACGGTAGCATAATGCTGTAGGGCTAATCTGACGATGTAAAATTAATCTTCTGTCTAACTACAAAGTCTAGGGCCACGAACGAGTGTGTGGCCCCCGTGTCCCACAAGGTATAAGCAGGTGTATCACATATTATAATCGTACCGGTAATTGCTGTGTGCAGATTAGCATCATCAACGTCCTCCATCATTGCAAAGACTCTTGGCGCGGCTTGACCTGTTCTGGTGTCGGGCATTGGGCAATCCCGAATTTGATGGCCTCCTTTGCCACATCGAAAACAAGCGCCAGTAGCAAGTCTGCACTCTCCTCTGTGGGGTTTATGGCATCGCGGGCATTCTGAAAGTTGAGGAGACCCCATCGGTCTCTTTCCCTTATCTTGGTAAGTGAGAGTCTCATTGGGCCTCTTAATGTCCTTGTTTTGTTGCTGTTGAGGTTGCAGGTTTTGACCCCTTAGTTGTTGTTGTTGCTGAGGAATATTTCGAATAACCCCTCTTGTTGAATCCCTCTGTCTCTGAGACTTCATCTCTAAGGCTTCTAGCTGATAGGCCTTGGCCACCACCTTCACATACGGTGCCTCATCGAACCCTCCAGTAGTGATTCCACGTAAAAGGTCCAGTTTCAACCCTTGAATAAACTGGTGCACCTTATTCTCATCGGTGGCCACCAAATGTGTTGCATATCAGGATAATGACTCAAATTTTTGAACATATTCAGCCACTGACCCATACAGTCGCAGCCGAGAGAACTCAAGCAACTTTTCCTTCCTCACTCCTCTGTCAAAGTACTTCTCGTAGAAAATTGTCGTGAATCCCTCCCAGCTTAATGCCACGGTAGTTGACTGCACTGTGTCCCACCAAAATCCCGCACTTTCGGTGAGATAGAACGTGGCGCAAATAACTTTCTTGTTGTCTTCTACTTCTGCATATCCAAACATTTTCTCCATTGTTCGAATCCAGGTTTCAGCACGGGTCGGGTCTGTAGACAGTCCATCAAATGAAGGCGGCTGGAGTCGCCGGAATCTGTCTCCACTGTTGTCTCGCGGCACATTATCACGATTGTTATTCCCATGGTTATGGTTTCTATCATCTTCTCTGGCCATCATGCGTTCAACCATGCGTGACTGTGCACCCACCAGTTCGGTTAGTCGGTCAATGGCTCGAGAGCTTTCGCTTGACTCTTCTTGATGTCCTCTCACCATTTCTAATAAATCCTATAAACAGAATAACCTAACTTAATAAACAGAACTTTTACAGAAATTTTAAACCTTACAGTTGGTGGAGCGATCTCACGTGGCGGGTTGCGCAGTCAACATTTCACAGAATCGGTTTTAAAACCTTGTCTCTCTGATACCACAACTGTGACAGCCTGGAATCGGATCCCGATCGGAATCCGATTGCCAAGCCGTCACTCCGGGAGAGTTATCAGAAAACGGTGACCTTTTTTTTTGTGCATTACACTTTTAAAACATTTACAGAGAGAGAGAGTGAGTCCTCGGAGTTAAGCAAACGGGATACAGTTGGCTGGGATTACAGAAGTGGATAACAGAGGAGACGGGGGAGACAGGGAACAAAAAGGGAGAAGGAAATTATAAACGAATAAACAGGAGTAAAAACAGAATACATAAGCATAAGGCTGGCGGGGAAAACTTAGTTTAAAAGAGCAGCGTGGAGTTAGATAGACAAAACAGATGACGTCATCGGAAGATGTGATGACATCATCGGAAGATGTGATGACGTCATCGGAAGATGTGATGACATCATCGGAAGATGTGATGACGTCATCGGCAGATATAGGCAGCAGATGGAAATCAGAATATGTGATGACGTCATCGGCAGATATAGGCAGCAGATGGAAATCAGAATATGTGATGACGTCATCGGAAGATGTGATGACATCATCGGAAGATGTGATGACGTCATCGGAAGATGTGATGACGTCATCGGCAGATATAGGCAGCAGATGGAAATCAGAATATGTGATGACGTCATCGGAAGATGTGATGACATCATCGGAAGATGTGATGACATCATCGGAAGATGTGATGACATCATCGGAAGATGTGATGACATCATCGGAAGATGTGATGACATCATCGGAAGATGTGATGACGTCATCGGAAGATGTGATGACGTCATCGGAAGATGTGATGACATCATCGGAAGATGTGATGACATCATCGGAAGATGTGATGACGTCATCGGAAGATGTGATGACGTCATCGGAAGATGTGATGACATCATCGGAAGATGTGATGACATCATCGGAAGATGTGATGACATCATCGGAAGATGTGATGACATCATCGGAAGATGTGATGACATCATCGGAAGATGTGATGACGTCATCGGAAGATGTGATGACATCATCGGCAGATATAGGCAGCAGATGGAAATCAGAATATGTGATGACGTCATCGGAAGATGTGATGACATCATCGGAAGATGTGATGACGTCATCGGAAGATGTGATGACGTCATCGGCAGATATAGGCAGCAGATGGAAATCAGAATATGTGATGACGTCATCGGCAGATATAGGCAGCAGATGGAAATCAGAATATGTGATGACGTCATCGGAAGATGTGATGACGTCATCGGAAGATGTGATGACGTCATCGGAAGATGTGATGACGTCATCGGAAGATGTGATGACATCATCGGAAGATGTGATGACGTCATCGGAAGATGTGATGACATCATCGGAAGATGTGATGACATCATCGGAAGATGTGATGACATCATCGGAAGATGTGATGACATCATCGGCAGATATAGGCAGCAGATGGAAATCAGAATATGTGATGACGTCATCGGAAGATGTGATGACATCATCGGAAGATGTGATGACATCATCGGAAGATGTGATGACGTCATCGGAAGATGTGATGACGTCATCGGCAGATATAGGCAGCAGATGGAAATCAGAATATGTGATGACGTCATCGGAAGATGTGATGACATCATCGGAAGATGTGATGACATCATCGGAAGATGTGATGACATCATCGGCAGATATAGGCAGCAGATGGAAATCAGAATATGTGATGACGTCATCGGAAGATGTGATGACGTCATCGGCAGATATAGGCAGCAGATGGAAATCAGAATATGTGATGACATCATCGGAAGATGTGATGACGTCATCGGAAGATGTGATGACGTCATCGGAAGATGTGATGACATCATCGGAAGATGTGATGACGTCATCGGAAGATGTGATGACGTCATCGGAAGATGTGATGACATCATCGGAAGATGTGATGACATCATCGGAAGATGTGATGACATCATCGGAAGATGTGATGACATCATCGGAAGATGTGATGACATCATCGGCAGATATAGGCAGCAGATGGAAATCAGAATATGTGATGACGTCATCGGCAGATATAGGCAGCAGATGGAAATCAGAATATGTGATGACGTCATCGGCAGATATAGGCAGCAGATGGAAATCAGAATATGTGATGACGTCATCGGAAGATGTGATGACATCATCGGCAGATATAGGCAGCAGATGGAAATCAGAAGATGTGATGACATCATCGGCAGATATAGGCAGCAGATGGAAATCAGAATATGTGATGACGTCATCGGCAGATATAGGCAGCAGATGGAAATCAGAATATGTGATGACATCATCGGCAGATATAGGCAGCAGATGGAAATCAGAATATGTGATGACGTCATCGGAAGATGTGATGACATCATCGGCAGATATAGGCAGCAGATGGAAATCAGAATATGTGATGACATCATCGGCAGATATAGGCAGCAGATGGAAATCAGAATATGTGATGACATCATCGGCAGATATAGGCAGCAGATGGAAATCAGAATATGTGATGACATCATCGGCAGATATAGGCAGCAGATGGAAATCAGAATATGTGATGACATCATCGGAAGATGTGATGACGTCATCGGAAGATGTGATGACGTCATCGGAAGATGTGATGACATCATCGGAAGATGTGATGACGTCATCGGAAGATGTGATGACGTCATCGGAAGATATAGGCAGTAGATGAAATCGGAATGTGTGACGACGTCATCGGAAGATGTGATGACATCATCGGCAGATATAGGCAGCAGATGGAAATCGGAATGTGTGATGACATCATCGGAAGATGTGATGACGTCATCGGCAGATATAGGCAGCAGATGGAAATCAGAATATGTGATGACATCATCGGAAGATGTGATGACGTCATCGGCAGATATAGGCAGCAGATGGAAATCAGAATATGTGATGACGTCATCGGAAGATGTGATGACGTCATCGGCAGATATAGGCAGTAGATGGAAATCAGAATGTGTGATGACATCATTGGAAGATGTGATGACGTCATCGGCAGATATAGGCAGTAAGCGGAATCGGCAGGAAGAAAAACCTATAACAGAACTACTGTTTGGCGGTGGATGGGAATAAGACAACATATGCAGTATCTATCGGTAGATAAAGTTTAGTCATGGTTTTAAAAAGGCAAAATTTACAACTTTTGACAGGAAAACATATAGACAGAGAGCTTAAAACAGAAGACATAGAAGTCCTAGATTTCTCGAATCACATCAAAACATGGATCTCGAACACAACAGAAAACATGACAGAAACTCAAGGAATTTCACTCTACATAAAAGCTCTAAAACCAGAGATCATTCATGCATAAGCTAACAGAAAATATTCCAAACCATTTCAGAATACTTCAAAACATCATTCAACTGTCAAATACAGCAGTTTTAAAACTTTGACACAGAATCTATACAGTATTTCAAAACCTGAAGATCAGTAAGACATACTTTAAAATTGACAGGTTCAAGGAAATAAATTACATGGATAGTTCCAAAACCAGAATTCATCCATGCATGAACTAATAGAAACATTCCAAACAAATTTCAGAATACTTTAGTATATAATCATAACTGTCAAATACAGTGGCTTCAAAAACTTAGATAACAAACCTATACATTGTTTTAAAATCTGAAGGTCAGTACAGGACATGACATATACTTGCAGAATTTCTTCAAAGTAAGAGTTTTACAACCAAACCAGAACTTCTAGAAGACTTTACAGATATAGACATTTCAGGAAAAACTTAAACCTCAGATCAGAAACATGTCTGGCTGCAGCAACCACCCCGAGAACTCGAATCACCAACCACCTAATGATCAGACTGAGACACAAAGTCCTCATTTCCAGGTTCAGTACCTACATCAGAGAGTTCACCTATGAGTCTAAAACTCAGTAAGAACATAATACAGATGCAGTGATGCAAAATGCTATGCACGCGGTTTTCAGAATACAGTGACAGAACATTACATTATGTTTCAGTGGCAGAGGGGTATAAGTGGGGCTTATAGGGGATCTGACAAACAGAGGGTGCACTATCAGACATAGCAGTTTTCAGAATCCCAGGGAGGGATAAAACCAGAGGGTCCTTGGTGAGGACAATTTCTTTTCAGACTCCCAGGGAGGGATAAAACTAGAGGGCCAGTCCCCGTTCCACACTTAACCAATACATTTTAGTCAGATTTTATCTTGTATAACTTTAAAACGGTGCAGAAAACATTTGCATGTCTTTCAGAGAAAACGTGTATGCATGAACGGTGCTTGAACTTAAACTGGCAGACAACATAAATAAGACAACAGAAGGTAAATCAAAGCCAGACATTTCAGAACATAACTCTAACTCTTCTACCCAAAATAACCCGACAGAACAGAAAACCTAGTACCTCCAAGATGTAGGGCCTTAAGGGCCAACCTACGGATATGAACTTACTTGTTTCCCTCGATGCAGTTAGCTGGAAAGTCTCGGAATAGACAGATCTGTAACATGCACGTAGAGAGGTAAACAATGCTGCAAATGTGAACTAATAACTTGGAAATTATGCAGCAGACTCATTTCAGATTTGTAGAAAACAACAAGTGTGTTTCCATGCAAAAACCGAGAGTTTTCTCCAAAATAACTTAACCTAAAACTTCAGCAATACTCATACTTTTACTTATCCATATTTATTAGCGTGAGTAGATGCTTACCTTTGCTGAAGGAAACAGAAGAATGCAGGAGAAACAAAGTGTGGAACTTTGTTTCAATCGCCAGGAAGAGAGAAAACAAAGAAAGAAGAGAAGAAGCAGAGAAGTGAAGAGGGTTTCACGTAGGAGGAAGAACTTAACTTCTTCAACAAGTTGCCAAGTGTCAACTATCCATTGGGTATATCCCACCAACCTTAATTTCTCTCCAATTTACCCTTCCATGCATTTTAAACTTAGTGTTTTGTTTAGTTACACATTAGTTTGGTTCTCCCCTCACTAAATGCTCCAAAATTTTACAATAAAATAGTTATTGTAATTATGGCAATTTAAATCCATACAATAATTCAACAGATTATTACACGGCCAAAATGCCGGGTGTTACAGTAAATGTTCAAGACATATGATAAGAGACTCTTTAAAGTTTACCTCCATTACAAAGAAGAAAGGAAACATTACTTTTGAAGGTAATCAGAAAAGAAAAATTGCTGGTTTTGGAAACATTGATAGTGCTTTTAACACCATTAATGAAAATGTTGTTTTGGTTGATGAGTTAAAATATAGACTAGCCAATTATGTGACAAGAGTTATTAAGTTATTTTTTAATCTAAAATGTGCACGATTAAGGATATCTCAAATGAAATTTTTTTGTTTATTTGATATTGGAATGAAATGTTTATATTATTGATTTGAATAATATTTCTTGCTTTGATAAAAAATGCATTACCACAAATTTTTCTATTGATTGTTGGTTTTGACATAGAAGATTAGTTCATGTAAGAATGGACTCATTAGCTGAGGTTCTTAGAAACAACTTAGTTAGGGGTCTTCCCAAAATATCTTTTGAAATTGATAGAGATTGTGATACTTGTCAAATAGAGAAGCAAACTAAGAGTTTGTTTGTTTTAAAGAATATTGTCTCCTCCATGCTACCGCAACTACTCCATATAGATCTTTTCGGTCCATCTAGACAGTTTGCCTAGGAGGAAAACATTATGCCTACGTCATTGTTAATGATTTCTCTCACTTGAGTTTTCTTTTTAATACGAGATGAAACCTTTGAAACTTTTTCTAACTTTAGGAAGAAAGTGAAAAATGAGAAGGATCTCTTGATCATTGCAATTCGTAGTGATCATTGTGAAAAATTTGAAATGAAAGTTTTGATCTTCTTTGTCTAAAGTATGATATTAAATACAATTTCTCTTATCCAAGAATTCCTCAACAAAATAGAATTATTGAGAGGAAAAATAGATCTCTTTAAGAGTTAGCTAGAACTGTGCTTGATGAGAATAGTCTTCTTAAGTATTTTTTGGGCGGAAGCTATAAAAATTACTAATTTTATATTAATTAAATTTAATGTGTCAACATTTTGTGAATTACTAATTTTATATTAATTAAATTCCACGTGTCAACTTTTTGTGTTATTGACGGTCAGTGTGTCATAGATCACCACTACAAATCATTAGTTGAAGATTCAATATTTTCTGCAAAACTCTTACGATATTTTACAAATAATTATTCTTGACTAATTTTTTGTATTCTTGTAAAAAGTGAATTTAAGAATAATTCATCAAAAGCTATAGTTTATTAACTACACTGTCACACAAATACATTCCAATTTCATGTACTTTTAAATAGACTAAGAAATATTAGCTCACGCTAGGAAAAGAAATCAAAATCACCAATAATTCAACATAGCAAAATAACATTGCAAGACTCAAAATAACTAGAATTAAAGAAAGGGTATTGTGAAGATGGTGAAGATTGTAAAATATCGAATGGTGATGTGGCTTCGAATAATGGACATTTGTAGACATTTGGAAACTTCTTACAATTTGTAGCGTTGTCTCTCCATACCCATCTTCCTTTCTTCTTGTATTTCTTTTGTTTAAGAAAATAACAAAAAGCAAATAAATCATACGAAGAATAGAAATGATGGAACTCAAAGACCAATGAACTATTAATTTTAGGACAGTCTCCAAATTAAAAGTTTTGGTAGTACTCGAACAAAACTCTCAACTAATGATGGAACTAAATAAATTATTGTTTTTCTTTATATAAGTCTCAGTTTAACATACTATATAACCAGGGTAAATTTTAAACATCGGTCACATGGAAAATCTTTAACCATAGAATTAATATTACACTATACTGTTGAATCTTCGTGTATAGCTTTTTCATAATTAAGTATTCAACTCATAGGTAATCATGTAAAGTGCACGTAACGATTCATAATTACCTAGATAAATTAGGTTTGTGGTTTTAATGCCTTATTTTTTGTCCTACTTATGCTACTATACATATTCAATTTATCAAGAAATATTAGAGCTTTTAGAAAAGAAGTTCAATGCAGCTGAAAAAAGAAACTAGATTAATAAGCAAGATTAATAAGCAGAAATGATATTTCTTTTCCGTATTTCAAATACTTCATCAAACATCAAATAAGTTATTGGGTGTTCTTTTAATAGTTTTAGTACGTGCGAGATTATTAACAATACCCTTTGGGAGAGTGTTTAAGAAATTCAAAAATCTAGTTTGTTATTCAGCAGCGACAAATGTATTTTTGATTGGTAGCCCAATAACCCTTTGGTTAGGTGTCGGAGTAACGTTACGTGTTACCTGACTTTTTAAATTGATTAAATTATGAAATAAAATATCATGATGTGTGTATATATGGAATAAAACAATTGCTTCAAAGTGAATGCTCCCCAGATACTATATTACATTTCAATGTTTTTGAGTACATAGATTGTGTTAAAGATTCCAACTCCATTTTCTTCTTAAAATCCAATGAATTTTCGTTTTCTATTTGTAGAATGTTTAATCTATGATTTATGTCTTCTATGTGAAAATTAAATTTTTTAATTTTCATACGCTTGTTTGGATTATTATTCAAAAGGTCTATTGAGGTATGTATATTCGATCTTTGCGGCAATTATTGATCCTAGTAAGCAATCCTCATTGGTCAATAAAAATGGATTTAAATGTTATTTATTTTCTATTTTTCCCTAGTTTAACCAATCTATCATAAAAGTACAAATCGGCGCAGCAACTTTGTATTCATTGTTTTCCAATTAGAAATTTTCTTCTTCCACATGTAAAAAAGGAATAAATAAATCAATTAAATTATGAAATAAAATATCATGATGTGTGTATATATGGAATAAAACAATTGCTTCAAAGTGAATGCTCCCCAGATACTATATTACATTTCAATGTTTTTGAGTACATAGATTGTGTTAAAGATTCCAACTCCATTTTCTTCTTAAAATCCAATGAATTTTCGTTTTCTATTTGTAGAATGTTTAATCTATGATTTATGTCTTCTATGTGAAAATTAAATTTTTTAATTTTCATACGCTTGTTTGGATTATTATTCAAAAGGTCTATTGAGGTATGTATATTCGATCTTTGCGGCAATTATTGATCCTAGTAAGCAATCCTCATTGGTCAATAAAAATGGATTTAAATGTTATTTATTTTCTATTTTTCCCTAGTTTAACCAATCTATCATAAAAGTACAAATCGGCGCAGCAACTTTGTATTCATTGTTTTCCAATTAGAAATTTTCTTCTTCCACATGTAAAAAAGGAATAAATAAATCAATTAAATTATGAGAGCCTTAATGAAGTGCTTCTCTAAGACTTAAACTTCCATTTGTCCGTATTTCAAGCAAAAAATATTTCTTGTTTTTCATTCCCATTAATATAAGAATGAATACTATGATCCGTATTTCGAATAGGCACAAATACAATGTCTATAGAATAACTTCAATTTTGAAAGTTATTTGGGAGTTGCATACGATATCCTCGATTTCTCTCTAATTGTAATTCAATACAAAAATTTATTGGTTTTATTAGCTTAGCTATATACTGCATGTTATCAATGATTTCCACGTAAAGTAGTAAGATGATATCTTGAACCACTACATATCTAGAATCTTTGACATAAATACACACACTACCACTTCCTTACATAACTTCTCAATACAATTTCTTTCAACTTCATTAAAATTTCATAGATTGATTCTTAAATGCTTATAAGGGTAGAGTAGTCATGTGGTATTTCTTCTAATTTTTCACGTGTGCTACATATTCCTTCTATTTCGCCAAACAAAGCTATCGCACTACCTATTGTATTTGCTTGTAGGGTTGTGAAGAATTGACACAGACTTGTGGGTATAACTGACTCGAGCGGTTTAGTTTGGTTTCACAAAGGATAAGAACCATATACGATTTGGACTCTCTAATACCCATGGTTCAAAGTTCAATTTTTGGGTTTCGATGCCGAAAATTGTGAGAAAATGTGTGGATCGGCTCTTTAAAAACAGATAAATTAGGCCCATTCCATCTATACCAGACCCATTTATAGTTCGCCTGACAAAGACCCACCTCACTCGGCCAAGGACCAACTCTACCAGGCTCCTATTCAAGATGAAAAAATTGTATTTCGTCTAATGTTTATGACTCATTTGGAACTAAGGCTTCCCTTCGCACTTCTCTTAGCACTTAGCAAACCGCAATTCATCACTTCAACCTTCACTTTGAAGTTCATAGTTCAATCTTCACCTTGCACTTTGTAGTTCGATATCAACTTCACAGTTATGTTCTTCCATGTTTGAAATTCTCACTTTGCAGCTCGATTTAACTTCATAGTTCTATTCTTTTGACTTTGAAGTTTGAGTTTGACTTTTGTCGGGCCATGTTTAAGTGTTTAGTTTCCGTTCACGTACTGTGTGACACCTAAGAACTTCAGTAAGATTTAATCTTGTAGTTAAAGACAAATTTATGTTTTACATTACTTTTATGATGATTATGGAGTATTTAGAGAAAATAATACAATCTGCATACCACACTACTGTTCATGCAGGTGACTATGCACAGTTCATGCGGGTGACCACACTACTGTTCATGCAGGTGACTATGCACAGTTCATGCGGGTGACCACACTACTGTTCATGCAGGTGACTATGCACAGTTCATGCGGGTGACCACACTACTGTTCATGCAGGTGACTATGCACAGTTCATGCGGGTGACCACACTACTGTTCATGCAGGTGACTATGCACAGTTCATGCGGGTGACCACACTACTGTTCATGCAGGTGACTATGCACAGTTCATGCGGGTGACCACACTACTGTTCATGCAGGTGACTATGCACAGTTCATGCGGGTGACCACACTACTGTTCATGCAGGTGACTATGCACAGTTCATGCGGGTGACCACACTACTGTTCATGCAGGTGACTATGCACAGTTCATGCGGGTGACCACACTACTGTTCATGCAGGTGACTATGCACAGTTCATGCGGGTGACCACACTACTGTTCATGCAGGTGACTATGCACAGTTCATGCGGGTGACCACACTACTGTTCATGCAGGTGACTATGCACAGTTCATGCGGGTGACCACACTACTGTTCATGCAGGTGACTATGCACAGTTCATGCGGGTGACCACACTACTGTTCATGCAGGTGACTATGCACAGTTCATGCGGGTGACCACACTACTGTTCATGCAGGTGACTATGCACAGTTCATGCGGGTGACCACACTACTGTTCATGCAGGTGACTATGCACAGTTCATGCGGGTGACCACACTACTGTTCATGCAGGTGACTATGCACAGTTCATGCGGGTGACCACACTACTGTTCATGCAGGTGACTATGCACAGTTCATGCGGGTGACCACACTACTGTTCATGCAGGTGACTATGCACAGTTCATGCGGGTGACCACACTACTGTTCATGCAGGTGACTATGCACAGTTCATGCGGGTGACCACACTACTGTTCATGCAGGCGACCATGCTACTGTTCATATGGGCGACTGGATGAAGAAGGAGACGCTGTTTGAACGTTCCTTGTTGAAGTGTGGGCGATCCCACACTTTTCATGCAGGCGGCCGCTCTTGCGAGATTTTTATAAATTTGCATTAAATCTAACT
>CM039513.1:32353919-32386259 GCA_022432975.1 Begonia masoniana
AGTGTTACATTATCAGAGTCATTCATCCGCAGGAATGGGGTTTGAATGTATTCAACCCAAGAACTACATCTACCAAAAATAGCTCTCAAACATACAACTATTGGGACTATGTTCAGGCTTGGTCTCATATGTTTTATTACCAAAACCCAAAGAGAAATCATTCATGGTTTTTTACTGTGAATCCAGAGATTCTCAAAACCGAAGATCAATTTCCAAACTGGTTTTTGCATTGGTGGCAAAATCACTCCCCTGAATTTGCTATTTTACCAAAAAAGATTCAAGATCAATTCCAACCTTGGTTTGACACCCATCCAGATTTCCAAGATAAAAGATTTATGTTCAAAGGCAAAGCTCTGTTATGGTTCTTTACTGAATTCCAAATTAATTGGATTTGGCAATGGAATCTTGAGTTGGATACAGATCATCTTGATATCACTGAGCTACAAAGGAACTTTTTTGTCAAATAGTGGTCCCGATATGACACGGACCAATGCTTTTCCAAAATTGTTGAAGCCATCAAATTCAACAAAGCAAAAGTTGCTACCAACATCTCCAATCAATCACACAAAGAATCTGTGCATACTGTGAAGCAAATGCGCAAAGATATCAAATTACAATTTCCAACATTGTCTAAAGAAGAGCGTCACATTAAACTTTTGGAGTCTTTAAAAAGCCAGATGTTTGATGACTCTGACGAAGAAGACGATCTTTCTAACTCTGATTCTGATTTATCTATGCATTCAGGATCACAGCGCCTTCAGGTGTTACCAGGCGAATCTCAAAATCCCGAGGATATTATTCCAACAGAAGAGGATCTTTTTAATTCTCTTATCGATTGTTCCCAATATCGATATTCCCTTACTAAAGGAAAAAAGAAGATTCTATAAATGGCTCATTGGGATGCAGAAAATGCCATTATAGAAAATATGCAAATTAAAGCTGATCCTTGGAATGATGCCTGGGAAGCAGCCCTTCTCCAAAGAGAGCGAGCTGATGCTCTTGCTTTTCGAATTCCTTGGGGACGAGAATATCCCATTTCCAAATATCATAAAAGAGACAGAGTGCATCTACGACCTGTTGATCGTATTCTAAGATGGAGACCTTGGCCTTTGGCGCCTAGACATCTCAGACTTCAAAACAGAGCTGTCCAAGAAGCTTTACAACAAATTAAAGATGAGGTTGCTACTGGCCTCAAGAAATACAAAAAATGGAAGAAAAAGAGAAATAAGTGGTGCAAAAAGCATAACAAAAGTCATTATGAGTATGCTGAACACAAATGTGACCAATGGCGTCGTGCTAATTGGACCCCTGAATATTATGAATCATGGGTTCAAATACAAATTTCTGCAGGAAACCGTCAATAAATGACAGGTGATCAAAGGACATTTCGTCAGAGATTCCTAAGTCCTATTCCAAGACCTCATGCTGAATGGACTTTACGAAATAATGTTCAATTACCCGAAGGTTCTCGTGGTAAAATTGAAGCTACTAAGTGGTTAGAGTGGAATCCAGCTCATGAGTTTCCACCGTTTCCAAAGTCAGCCTGGTGCCAGACATTTCCAAAAGTAGTGGACCCCAACAGTGCATCCACTAGATTCCACTCTAACCACTTAGTAGCTTCAATTTTACCACGAGAACCTTCGGGTAATTGAACATCATTGCGTAAAGTCCATTCAGCAGGAGGTCTTGGAATAGGACTTAGGAATCTCTGACGAAATGTCCTTTGATCACCTGTCATTTATTGACGGTTTCCTGCAGAAATTTGTATTTGAACCCATGATTCATAATATTCAGGGGTCCAATTAGCACGACGCCATTGGTCACATTTGTGTTCAGCATACTCATAATGACTTTTGTTATGCTTTTTGCACCACTTATTTCTCTTTTTCTTCCATTTTTTGTATTTCTTGAGGCCAGTAGCAACCTCATCTTTAATTTGTTGTAAAGCTTCTTGGACAGCTCTGTTTTGAAGTCTGAGATGTCTAGGCGCCAAAGGCCAAGGTCTCCATCTTAGAATACGATCAACAGGTCGTAGATGCACTCTGTCTCTTTTATGATATTTGGAAATGGGATATTCTCGTCCCCAAGGAATTCGAAAAGCAAGAGCATCAGCTCGCTCTCTTTGGAGAAGGGCTGCTTCCCAGGCATCATTCCAAGGATCAGCTTCAATTTGCATATTTTCTATAATGGCATTTTCTGCATCCCAATGAGCCATTTATAGAATCTTCTTTTTTCCTTTAGTAAGAGAATATCGATATTGGGAACAATCGATAAGAGAATTAAAAAGATCCTCTTCTGTTGGAATAATATCCTCGGGATTTTGAGATTCGCCTGGTAACACCTGAAGGCGCTGTGATCCTGAATGCATAGATAAATCAGAATCAGAGTTAGAAAGATCGTCTTCTTCGTCAGAGTCATCAAACATCTGGCTTTTTAAAGACTCCAAAAGTTTAATATGACGCTCTTCTTTAGACAATGTTGGAAATTGTAATTTGATATCTTTGCGCATTTGCTTCACAGTATGCACAGATTCTTTGTGTGATTGATTGGAGATGTTGGTAGCAACTTTTGCTTTGTTGAATTTGATGGCTTCAACAATTTTGGAAAAGCATTGGTCCGTGTCATATCGGGACCACCATTTGACAAAAAAGTTCCTTTGTAGCTCAGGGATATCAAGATGATCTGTATCCAACTCAAGATTCCATTGCCAAATCCAATTAATTTGGAATTCAGTAAAGAACCATAACAGAGCTTTGCCTTTGAACATAAATCTTTTATCTTGGAAATCTGGATGGGTGTCAAACCAAGGTTGGAATTGATCTTGAATCTTTTTTGGTAAAATAGCAAATTCAGGGGAGTGATTTTGCCACCAATGCAAAAACCAGTTTGGAAATTGATCTTCGGTTTTGAGAATCTCTGGATTCACAGTAAAAAACCATGAATGATTTCTCTTTGGGTTTTGGTAATAAAACATATGAGACCAAGCCTGAACATAGTCCCAATAGTTGTATGTTTGAGAGCTATTTTTGGTAGATGTAGTTCTTGGGTTGAATACATTCAAACCCCATTCCTGCGGATGAATGACTCTGATAATGTAACACTTGGAATGAGTCATTGTACTTTTGATATTTCCCTCTTCAACATAATGATGCTGAATTTGGACAGAATTTGTATCGAGCAGAATTGCTTCATAGTAAAATCGAAGCTTTCTCTCGGTAATTAGATAATGCTGGCTTCCCATATATCTCTCTTTGAAAAACCAAGCATCTTTGTGATTGAGAACGATATCTCTATTGGAAAGTGTGAGTAATGACTCAGCCACTGATTTTTTGATAAGAGGGGGTCCACTCTCAAGCAGGACCTCTTTTGCAGTCTTCTTTGAAGATTCCTTATCCGGTTGCGCGGATGAGGTTTCCCCTAAAGTGGGAAATTCTTTTTGAAAATTAGTATTGGAAATACGATGGGTATTGGGAAGACCAATACCTCGACCGCGAGGTCTCCCTCGAGGCCTACCCCTCACTGGGGTGAACATCCTGCAAGAATTCTCTAGTTAGAAAATCAGGAAGAGAATTATCAATACCTTTGATATATTCGATAGTGAAATCGAAAGCAGATAACTCAGATTGCCACCGGGCAAAGATTTGTTTGGAAACTAAATGTTTAACATCTTTTGTTAAAATCTGTTTGGCAGAAGAACAATCAACTCTTAAAACAAAATGTTTATGGAGTAAATCATCTTGAAATTTGGTAATACATTTGACAATAGATAAAACTTCTTTTTTGACTGTAGAATAATTTTGTTGAACTGGTTTCCAAGCTCCTGAAGTAAATCTAACCAGCTCTTCTTTGGAAGTATTAGGGTTTAATTGTTTTAGAATACCGCCATAACCTTTGTCAGAGGCATCTGTTTCTACAATTATTTCCCATTCGGAATTTGAAAGTGCTAAACATGGTAATGTTTGAGCTTTTACCTTTACCTTTTGAACTGCTGCAGTATGGACAGGTGTCCATGGCGAAGGATTTTTTCTTAATCTTTGATAGAGAATTGCAGTATCCTGGGCTAAATTTGGATAGAAATCACCCAGATAATTTAGACTGCCTAAAAATTTTTGTAATTGTTTTTTATCAGTAATTTCATCAGGAAATTTAGAAGCAAATTCAATACTTCTTTGAATTTGAATGATGGTACCTTGATGCACATTATGACCAAGGAATCTTACAGTAGTTTGGAAAAGTTTGAGTTTAGGGGCTGAAACAACTAAACCATTTGTTTTCATAGCATCTTTAATGATTCGCAGATGTCTAAAATGTTGGTCAATAGAATTGGAAAATCCAAGTATATCATCTATGTAGACGATACAGAATTTGGAATATTTGGAAAATATATCATTCATGATATGTTGGAATTCAGAAGGTGCATTTTTGAGTCCAAAGGGCATTACATTCCATTCGTAATGGCCAAAAGGAACTACAAAAGCAGTTTTGTAACGGTCTTCTTTGGCAATTTGAATTTGCCAGTAACCAGATTTGAGATCGAATTTGGAAAATATTAGAGCAGATTGTAATCTGTCTAACAAATCTTTTTTGTTTGGAATTGGATATCTTATCCATTGGAGAACATTGTTCAAGGGTTTGTAATTAATGACAAGACGAGGAACTCCTCGTTCTTTCTCAGCATTTTTATTGACATAAAAAGCCGTGCAACTCCAAGGAGATTGGCTAGGTTGAATTAGCTTTTTCTCCAATAAACTTTGAATTTCTTCTTGACATAATTTGAGATATTCCTGTTTCATTTGACTTGGACGAGCCTTTGTAGGAATAAGATTTTCATCAAAGTTTGGAATGTAGGGTAAAGAAACTATATGTCGTTTTCTTTCCCAGAAAGCATTTGGAACAGTATGACAAACTTCAGTTTGAAATTGATTTTCAATAACTCTGATTTTTGAAGAGATTTGAAGATCTTTTAATTGTTCTTCAATTTTGAAAGAGTTAATTTCTGATTTGAGAAAATTCAATTGCTGAGTTTTAATTTGAGAAATTTTTTTTAATTCATTTATTATCTTAACCACAGGGTCAGATACAAATGGATAAAGAACTGGAGTATTTTGGACAGTAGCCATAATGCCACTTTCATTGATAGTGATTGGCATTATCTGTTGGAGAAAAGGATTCCCTAGAATCACTTTGTGATTTAGATCTTTGACAAGAAGAAAAGTTGTTGGTAAACAACTTTGTTCATTGCAAATAGTTACATTGGATAATTTGAATTTGACAAAAAGTTTACTGCTACCTGCAGTAATCAATGTTTGAGAAGTTTTCTCGAAATACCTAGTAGGGATGAATCCTTCTTCGATACAATTGACGTCTGCTCCACTATCCACAAGAGCAGTGATATTGGAAATTTGGTATTCCTTGTGAATTAGTAAAGAAATCTCAACATACCATTTCTGACTTAGAATATGACTAATATGATTGAGAGTTTCGGTTGGAATAGAATCATCAGCTTTATTGGAATGATAAAGTGAATCTTCTAATTGGCTAATTTTTGCATCAGAAATTAATTGATTATTTCTGAGAAGTTTGATTTCTTCTTTTAGATGATTGACTTCTTTTTGTAAATCTTGGAGAGTAACAGGAGTAATTTTTTGCCTCTGATCTATCCTATAAAAGACTTCCTGCATAGTATAGTATCTAGGTTTGAGAATAGACTCAGGAATAGTCTGTTCATTTGAAACTGGTTGGGACTGATTGATCAGTTGGGAAACAATTTTCATCCTAAAATCAGGATCAGGAATTTGATCAATGTTTTTTAGAATATCCTCTTGTACTTGTGAAAGCACATTAATTGATAATTTGGAAATTTGATTGCAACATTTGTTGATGCAATGTTCTTCGGAAGATGATGATGAGGATATATCATCATGACTTGGAAAACTTTCTTCTGAATCAGAAGATGCTAAAAAGAGTTTGGAAAGTTGATTTCGTGTTTGTTCATCATGAACTAACTCGTTTAACTTTTTAGCTTTGAAACATTTGTTTGCATAATGTCCTAGTTGTCCACATTTGAAACATTTAATTTTGGATTTAGGAGTTTTTTGGGATTTCCTTTTCTTTTTTGGAAAGAGAGGTTTAGGAATGTTTGTCCATTCTTTAGCCTTGGCTTTTCTCTTGGCCTTTTGATAAGTTTTATAATTTTGAGATTTATGATGTTTGGTTTTATCCCTTATTCTTTTAGGATATTGTATTGGCATGTCAAAAGCAAATTGTTGACAGAATTCACCTATCTCTTGTTTGCCTGTGATATTTTGCTTCTTAATTTGATATTGTAACTTCATATCGTTACAGAGATTGATTCCAGTTTGAAGACAAGTACTGACTATATGGCCATAGGTTAAATCATTCCAAGGAATATTTTGACCATTTTGAGAAGTACTTAACTTTTGTTTGACACGCTCAGCAAATTGGGAAGGTAATCTCTCAATGAATTTGGATTTCCAATAAGGAGCATTTGCATCAGGTCTTTGGAAGACTTTGGTAATGAAAACATCTTTATACCAGCGAAAATTGGTTAAAGCTCCACATTTGAGATTTTGTAATAATTCGGTGCCTCGTTCAAGACGCTGGTCAACCGAACCAACAAAATAATAGATAATGGATTGGATGAGTGTATAAACACTATCCTGTTGAGGTTGGGAAGTAGATGGCTGTTCAATTTTAACAGCATTGAGAATTTCTTCTCTTTGAACTTGAGTGAGAATGTTATCCCACCAACCTTTGAGACTGCCAATGAAACCACTAATGATAAAAATGGCAATATCTTTGTCAGTGTTATGTGATGCACGACAAATACTGGCATACATCATCATTTTGTGAAGGACTTCGTAAATCTGATATTCAGATAAACCATCTATGTTCCATTCATAAATAGTTTTGGCTGAATAGGCAGTTTGACTTTTGAAGAAATTTTCTTCCCAAAGCATATCGGGAGGAGTTGGTCTTGGATAATAGACACGACGGAAAGTATCTCCACCTAAATTGTCTTTGTATTTGATACGATTTAGAGATAAATTTTGGACATTAGATGAAGAGTTGTCAATCAAAGGGTCTTCATATTTTGGAAAAGTAATTTGCATTTGGTGAATTTCTTCCAGATCAGAATCAGTACTAGACTCACTAGAAGATTCAGTAAAAAATTCATTATATTTGGTAATTGGAGATAAGTTAACAGTTTTTAATCTCTTAACTAATTCATCCATAAACTCGTTATCCTTATTTGGATTTTTGAAATTAAAATTGGATAAGAATATTGGAGGCTTTAGATCAGGTTGACTAATAGCTAAAGCTTTGGAAGTTGAAGTTTCCTTAGAATCCTGGGATTTGGGAAGTTCTTTTGGAATTTCTTGGTGTAATTTGTCCAATTGTTTCTCAATTCTTTGAAGTTGGTTGCCAACTGTGTTGAGATTTATATTTGTATAATTCAATTGTTTATGAATGGTGGATTTGATAATGACCTCTTTGTCTTTGGAAGAAGTATCTACTAAAGGGATTGCTTCAATAGTAGAACTTTTATCTTGGCTTATTAACTGAATAGGTTCGAAAGGAGGATGGACCGACTTAACATCTCCTGTTTGAGTATGCCAATTGATTAGAAAACTGTCATATTGATCTAAGACATCAATAGACGAAGTGTAATGTGGAATATAGTATTCCCAATACCATTTTGGAAAGAACATAAACGTTTGTTCTTTTTGAAGATAAGAGTAGAATTGCTCTTTGATGATTTGGAAAGGATTCCCAGCATGCTGGTGATGAATCCATTGGCGAAATAAAAAATTGGAAGGTTTTTGGTAATTTTTATTAACAATATCTCTCATTAAAGATCCGGGAGAGAAATCCATTAGAGATTAAATTGCATTTCCGATGCAGTCAGAGAATCATCCTTTTTGGTATCTTCTTGACCAAATGTAGGATGTTTGTAAATTCCATGAGGAATATGTTCTTTGGAAACCTGAATCTCTTCAATGTTTAGAGATTTAGGTATTTGGGAAGATCCAGAAATTGAATTCCGAGAACTAGGATTCTCTATTGGTTTGAAGGGAGAGAAACTAGATCGATTGGACATACTTCGGGACAAAGAAATTCTTTTGGAAATTTCGGGAGTAAATTGGATTTGAATTTCTCCATCTTCTGTTTGAATAATCTGATCAATCTGAGAATTGATACTTGATCTTGGAAGTATGGCTTGAGGAATGGTCCATGTTGTTGGAAAAGTAACTTCTTCCCAGTCGATGAGACGAGGAATAGCTATATTGGTAGATAATAGATTACTTTCTATTACCATGGTTTTGCCAGGAATTTCTCGAATGATGGCATTTGGACACAAAGTGTTCATTAATTTGTAATTAATACGGTAGATGACCGTAATGGTTTCAGATCCTGGAAGGAAATCATAACCATGAGTTTGAATGTTCAAGGTGATAGCTTCAAACAGATTGGGATCTGTCAAAGACAGATTGAGATTTGGATATACATTAAAGTAGATTGGACCATGACATAAACTTGTTTGAATAACTCCCATAAGAGAGTTTTTCCAATTTTGATTTCTAGCATCTCGCAGATTAGCTAAAATACTGGCATTTAAACCTGGAAGAGTTAAAGGTTTAAAAACAATTTGAATTAATCCTATGTGGATATATTTGAACTTTTTGAAATATTTTTGGATATCTTTTAAACTTAGAAGTTTAAGAGTTTTGTCATTGGAATCTAAACAAATAGTTTGTTCAGAGATTTTGATAGCATTTTTGAAAAGGAATTCAAAAGTTCCTACTTTGTAAATTTCTTTGGTTTCTATTACAGGAATAGACCATTGATTTAGCAAAGAGTTTTGAGAGATTTCTACTATTTGTTCATTCTTAGTAGAATTTGAAGATATATTGGTAATATCAGAAAAATTCATTTTTAGAAATAAGTTAATTCATTTATGAAAAAAGCAAATCTTTTCTAAGAGCAATCTTAGGATTTTAATTTGAAATGATATAATAAACCTTATTGGTGATCACTTTTCTTCTTATTGATTTATTGAAATACCTTATTGAATCATTAATATCTCCTTATTGTTTCAAAACTTCTCCTTATGAAAACTGTGATTTACCCATATCAACTCAACCTATCTCAAAGAGATTAATTCCATAACACTTTAGAAATTAAGCCTCATTATTCTCGTATAATGGGTGTAAATGCCTAAACGCCAAACCACGGCTAAAACGGCAACAACCCCGACGAGATTCCCGAAGCTTAATTCTAAAGTATCATAAAACTTTAGCGTTGATATTGAACACAGATTATCATAAGAATAGATAAAGAAACTTATTGGAGAAATCAACTTTTCATATTAGTAAATCAACTATCTTATTGAGGAAATAAATCACCTAGTATATTCATCAAATTAACTGATAAGATCCTAAATTGATACTTATCATAAAAACTAACACCAGTTCAGCCTATTGGATTTGATAATAAAGATTATTAAAACTTTTTTTTTTTTTTTTTTTTTTTTTTTTTTTTTTTTTTTTTTTTTTTTTTTTTTTTTTTTTTTTTTTTTTTTTTTTTTTTTTTTTTTTTTTTTTTTTTTTTTTTTTTTTTTTTTTTTTTTTTTTTTTTTTTTTTTTTTTTTTTTTTTTTTTTTTTTTTTTTTTTTTTTTTTTTTTTTTTTTTTTTTTTTTTTTTTTTTTTTTTTTTTTTTTTTTTTTTTTTTTTTTTTTTTTTTTTTTTTTTTTTTTTTTTTTTTTTTTTTTTTTTTTTTTTTTTTTTTTTTTTTTTTTTTTTTTTTTTTTTTTTTTTTTTTTTTTTTTTTTTTTTTTTTTTTTTTTTTTTTTTTTTTTTTTTTTTTTTTTTTTTTTTTTTTTTTTTTTTTTTTTTTTTTTTTTTTTTTTTTTTTTTTTTTTTTTTTTTTTTTTTTTTTTTTTTTTTTTTTTTTTTTTTTTTTTTTTTTTTTTTTTTTTTTTTTTTTTTTTTTTTTTTTTTTTTTTTTTTTTTTTTTTTTTTTTTTTTTTTTTTTTTTTTTTTTTTTTTTTTTTTTTTTTTTTTTTTTTTTTTTTTTTTTTTTTTTTTTTTTTTTTTTTTTTTTTTTTTTTTTTTTTTTTTTTTTTTTTTTTTTTT
Organism: Begonia masoniana; assembly: GCA_022432975.1. NCBI lineage: Eukaryota > Viridiplantae > Streptophyta > Magnoliopsida > Cucurbitales > Begoniaceae > Begonia > Begonia masoniana. The sequence continues at coordinate 32,364,078 of CM039513.1, forward strand.
TTTTTTTTTTTTTTTTTTTTTTTTTTTTTTTTTTTTTTTTTTTTTTTTTTTTTTTTTTTTTTTTTTTTTTTTTTTTTTTTTTTTTTTTTTTTTTTTTTTTTTTTTTTTTTTTTTTTTTTTTTTTTTTTTTTTTTTTTTTTTTTTTTTTTTTTTTTTTTTTTTTTTTTTTTTTTTTTTTTTTTTTTTTTTTTTTTTTTTTTTTTTTTTTTTTTTTTTTTTTTTTTTTTTTTTTTTTTTTTTTTTTTTTTTTTTTTTTTTTTTTTTTTTTTTTTTTTTTTTTTTTTTTTTTTTTTTTTTTTTTTTTTTTTTTTTTTTTTTTTTTTTTTTTTTTTTTTTTTTTTTTTTTTTTTTTTTTTTTTTTTTTTTTTTTTTTTTTTTTTTTTTTTTTTTTTTTTTTTTTTTTTTTTTTTTTTTTTTTTTTTTTTTTTTTTTTTTTTTTTTTTTTTTTTTTTTTTTTTTTTTTTTTTTTTTTTTTTTTTTTTTTTTTTTTTTTTTTTTTTTTTTTTTTTTTTTTTTTTTTTTTTTTTTTTTTTTTTTTTTTTTTTTTTTTTTTTTTTTTTTTTTTTTTTTTTTTTTTTTTTTTTTTTTTTTTTTTTTTTTTTTTTTTTTTTTTTTTTTTTTTTTTTTTTTTTTTTTTTTTTTTTTTTTTTTTTTCTTTTTTTTTTTTCCCCTTTCCCATGCAGAACTGTATTTGAAACCATATCAATATATTCAGGGTCCAATTAGCACGACGCCATTGGTCACATTTGTGTTCAGCATACTCATAATGACTTTTGTTATGCTTTTTGCACCACTTATTTCTCTTTTTCTTCCATTTTTGTTCTTGAGGCCACTAGCAACCTCATCTTTAATTTGTTTTAAAGCTTCTTGGACAGCTCTGTTTTGAAGTCTGAGATGTCTAGGCGCCAAAGGCCAAGGTGTAACGGCCCGAATTATCTGAACCCGGGTCGCTACTCATTACTTGACCATGACTAAGAAATTTTCGGATAAATTTTAAGGTCAGTAAACGACAAAATACCTATTTCCTCTTCCGGTCAGTAAACGACAAAATACCTATTTCCTCTTCCGGTCAGTAAACGACAAAATACCTATTTCCTCTTCCGGTCAGTAAACGACAAAATACCTATTTCCTCTTCCGGTCAGTAAACGACAAAATACCTATTTCCTCTTCCGGTCAGTAAACGACAAAATACCTATTTCCTCTTCCGGTCAGTAAACGACAAAATACCTATTTCCTCTTCCGGTCAGTAAACGACAAAATACCTATTTCCTCTTCCGGTCAGTAAACGACAAAATACCTATTTCCTCTTCCGGTCAGTAAACGACAAAATACCTATTTCCTCTTCCGGTCAGTAAACGACAAAATACCTATTTCCTCTTCCGGTCAGTAAACGACAAAATACCTATTTCCTCTTCCGGTCAGTAAACGACAAAATACCTATTTCCTCTTCCGGTCAGTAAACGACAAAATACCTATTTCCTCTTCCGGTCAGTAAACGACAAAATACCTATTTCCTCTTCCGGTCAGTAAACGACAAAATACCTATTTCCTCTTCCGGTCAGTAAACGACAAAATACCTATTTCCTCTTCCGGTCAGTAAACGACAAAATACCTATTTCCTCTTCCGGTCAGTAAACGACAAAATACCTATTTCCTCTTCCGGTCAGTAAACGACAAAATACCTATTTCCTCTTCCGGTCAGTAAACGACAAAATACCTATTTCCTCTTCCGGTCAGTAAACGACAAAATACCTATTTCCTCTTCCGGTCAGTAAACGACAAAATACCTATTTCCTCTTCCGGTCAGTAAACGACAAAATACCTATTTCCTCTTCCGGTCAGTAAACGACAAAATACCTATTTCCTCTTCCGGTCAGTAAACGACAAAATACCTATTTCCTCTTCCGGTCAGTAAACGACAAAATACCTATTTCCTCTTCCGGTCAGTAAACGACAAAATACCTATTTCCTCTTCCGGTCAGTAAACGACAAAATACCTATTTCCTCTTCCGGTCAGTAAACGACAAAATACCTATTTCCTCTTCCGGTCAGTAAACGACAAAATACCTATTTCCTCTTCCGGTCAGTAAACGACAAAATACCTATTTCCTCTTCCGGTCAGTAAACGACAAAATACCTATTTCCTCTTCCGGTCAGTAAACGACAAAATACCTATTTCCTCTTCCGGTCAGTAAACGACAAAATACCTATTTCCTCTTCCGGTCAGTAAACGACAAAATACCTATTTCCTCTTCCGGTCAGTAAACGACAAAATACCTATTTCCTCTTCCGGTCAGTAAACGACAAAATACCTATTTCCTCTTCCGGTCAGTAAACGACAAAATACCTATTTCCTCTTCCGGTCAGTAAACGACTCTTCCGGTCAGTAAACGACAAAATACCTATTTCCTCTTCCGATGACGTCAGCCGGAAGACAATTACTTTCCTCTTCCGATGACGTCAGCCGGAAGACATACTCACCCGACTTCCCTTACACTTCTTCTGCCGATGACGCAGCCGGAAGACAAATGCTTTACTCTTCCGATGACGTCAGCCGGAAGACATACTCACCCGACTTCCATTACACTTCTTCTGCCGATGACGTCAGCCGGAAGACAAATGCTTTACTCTTCCGATGACGTCAGCCGGAAGACAAACATGAGACATCTACCGGTAGACTTCCCTCTTCCGATAGACATCAACACAATTCCTTTCAACAGAACGCAATAAACCTCTACACATATCCACTGATACAAAATTATTCAATTCCCACCAATGGACTAAACAACCTGTCTATAACCCGAGAAAGATTCGACTATCTAACAGACTTAAAACATTTTACCAAAAATCCATTCATAACACTCCAAGTCATTGTATTGATCAAAATCAGTAAGAACATGAAAATCAGAAATTCTCGAAAACGAAGTCAAGCAGCTGTAATCTCCTTTACTAAAAACTCCATATACTCAATTTAAATCATTATCCACTAAACCTCTACATCTGTAAACAACATGCTAAACCGCCCCATCAGTTACCATGTCGAGGCCTGAATGCACTCCTCCAACGTCCACTATTCCTCAACATGATCAGGAGACACACCTGCTAACACTTCTTCACCTACATCACAAAACTCATCTATTAGCCTAATGCTAAGTAAGTAAAGCAGTATATGAATGAAATAAAATGCTGAGCTTAAACTCCTAAATATGCAGTTTCTATTTTCTCCTCTCAGTGGCATACATATTCGTTCATATCATGATCAGATCCCATGGTTCCCTTGGAGTGGGATCAATTCTCCCAATGTCTACATCCTCATACTCAATTAAGGGGCGGATGAATTCCCTTAACAGCTGATCTGATCCCATGGTTCCCTTGGGAGTGGGATCAATTCTCCCAATGTCTAAATCCCTTCATAAGTTAAGGGGTGGATTAGTTCCCTTAATAGTTTGTCTGTCGCATACAGTTCATACCTTACCATTCCTTACATGAAATTCATTTTCGTAACTTTTAACAAAAACATGATGCATGGACAATAGAAATATTCAAGCATACATAAACCTACTGTTTTGTGATGTAGGCCCGAAGGCACAAGCAATACTTTACTTACCTGGATTCCTTGCAAATGCTCGGTTAAGAGCTACTTCGGGGGTTGTTCACCTATATTCATAAACAGAACGTTAAACCTCAATCTAAGCTATTCAGAAATCTAAGGAGTGGGTTGGGCATTTCTATTTATCTAACATTCCCGATTCTTCTCTAATCCTCAAGCAGAATCTCTCACTCGTAACATTAACAAAATGCATACGTTAGGATCCTTAAGCTACCTAGGTACTAAAATCAGCAATTAATCGAATCAAAACTCACCTGGGTTGGAGGAATCGGTGAGGAAATCGCCTAGAGAGCTCTGCTGGGTTGAGCTGAAAACCGAGAGTGAAATGAGTATGACGGCTATACCTCATTTACTCTTTCCTTAATACGTTATCCATTTGCAAAATTGACAATTACCCTTATGCCCTCACTTAGTTACTCATTAACCTAATTGATTTTACCCCTAATTTCATTCTATAAAATTCACACTTAGAAGATTAATAGATTATTTAATTCTAATAAACCGGGTGTTACAATCTACCCTCCTTAAAAGAATTTTGTCCTCAAAATTCAGTACCTGAACAATCTTGGATGCTGGTCCATCATGTCTTGCTGGCGTTCCCATGTTGTCTCCTCTATATTCTGATTATGCCATAAGACTTTTACTAGTGGAACTTCCTTGTTGCGTAATACCTTCACTGCATAATCCAAGATTCTTACTGGTCTCACCTCATAGGTCAGTGTGGGTTGAATTTCAATGTTCTGTTGTTCCACAATCTGAGATGGATCCCTTAAGCACTTCTTAAGCATAGAAATATGGAACACATTGTGGATTCCTTCCATAGAGTCTGGCAATTGCAGTTCATATGCTGATTTCCCAATCCTCCTCAAGATTGAGAAAGGTCCAACATATCTTGGGTTAAGCTTCCCTCTCTTCCCAAATCTTACAACTCCTTTGAATGGTGATACCTTAAGAAAAACCTCACTACCAACTTCAAACTCTAACTCTCTGCGTCTTCTGTCAGCATAACTTTTCTGTCGACTTTGAGCTGTTAAGATCCTCTGACGGATGAGAGCAACCTTCTCAACAGTTTGCTGCACAACATCAGGACCAAGTAACTGTGCTTCACCAACTTCATCCCAGTACAAAGGTGATCTACATTTTCGTCCATATAATGCTTCATACGGTGCCATTCCTATTGTTGCCTGAAAACTGTTGTTATAAGAAAATTCCACCAAGGGCAAATACTTGCTCCAAGAACCTTGAAAATCCAAAACACATGCCCGGAGCATATCCTCTAATGTTTGGATGGTTCTTTCTGATTGTCCATCTGTTTGAGGGTGGAAAGCTGTACTGAAACTAAGCTGAGTCCCCATTGCCTTGTGCAAACTCTTCCAAAACTTAGATGTAAATCTAGCATCTCGGTCCGAAACTATGGTGCTTGGAACTCCATGCAATCTAACAACTTCCTGAACATACAACTCAGCAAGTTGATCCATCGAGTATGTCGTCTTCATGGGCAGAAAATGGGATGATTTGGTCAAACGGTCAACTATCACCCAAATTGCATCATGTCCTTTAGTTGTCCTAGGTAGTCCCACAACAAAATCCATGGTTATTTGTTCCCATTTCCATTTAGGAACTGGTAAAGGTTGTAATGTTCCTGAGGGTCTCTGATGCTCGGCTTTAATCTGCTGACAACACAAACATGATCCAACATGTTCTGCCACACTTCTTTTCATACTTGGCCACCAGTAATGCTGTTTAAGGTCCTTATACATCTTCGTACTCCCAGGGTGAACTGAGAATCTAGAAGAATGAGCCTCAGAAAGAATCTCATTCCGAAGTTCCATAATGGCAGGAACAAACCATCTGTTTCTAAACTTAAGAATTCCATCGGAAGAACAGTTAAAGTCTAAATTGTCCGCAGAATCCATACTTGACTTGTACTTGCTGCATTCATCATCATTTGACTGAGCTTCCCTTATTTTCTCAAGAATTGTAGGTCTTAAGGTTATGGCCGAAAGTATAGCTGTTACATTGGATACTGCCTCTAGATTAAACTTTAGGAATTCAGATTCTAAGGCTAATGGTAAGTCAAGTATCAATGCTGAAACTGATGTTGTCACTCTGCTCAAAGCATCAACTACTACATTCGCCTTACCGGGATGGTACTTAATCTCAAAGTCATAGTCTTTTACAAATTCCAACCATCTACGTTGCCTCATGTTTAGTTCCTTCTGTGTGAAAATGTACTTCAGGCTCTTATGGTCGGAAAATATTTCACAAGATTGTCCATACAAATAATGTCTCCAAATTTAAGTGCAAATACCACAGCAGCTAATTCTAAGTCATGTGTAGGGTAATTCTTCTCATGAGTTTTCAACTGTCTAGAAGCATAGGCTATTACCTTTCCATCTTGCATCAACACACAACCAAGACCAATCTTGGATGCATCACAGTAAATACTATACTTACCACCTTCAACTGGAAGGGTTAAAATAGGAGCATTGGTCAGTTTCTGTTTCAAAGTTTGGAAACTAAGTTCACATTCATCGGTCCATGTGTACTTTACATTCTTCCTAGTCAACTTAGTGAGAGGTGTAGCAATCTTTGAAAATCCTTCAATGAACTTTCTATAGTATCCTGCTAGTCCAAGAAAACTTCTGATATCGGTGGCATTCTTCGGTTGGGGCCATTCCCTAACTGCTTGAACCTTAGCTGGATCAACAGATAATCCATTTCCAGAAATGACATGTCCTAAAAAGTGAACTTGGTCCAACCAAAATTCACACTTAGAAAACTTGGCGTATAATTGGTGCTGTTTCAGTAATCCTAACACTAAGTTTAAGTGTTCTGCATGCTCCTCCTTGGTTTTGGAATAGATTAGAATGTCATCTATAAATACAATGACAAACTTGTCCAAATACTCATGAAACACTCTGTTCATAAGGTCCATGAATGCTGCTGGTGCATTTGTCAAACCAAAAGACATAACCAAAACTCATAATGCCCATACCTTGTGCGAAAGGCAGTCTTTGGGATATCTTCAGATTTAACCTTCAACTGATAATAACCTGACCTCAGATCAATCTTAGAGAAAACTCTTGCACCATTGAGCTGGTCAAATAAATCATCAATCCTAGGCAGGGGATACTTGTTCTTAACAGTTAACTTATTCAGTTCTCTATAATCGATGCACATGCGCATTGATCCATCCTTCTTTTTGACAAAAAGGACAGGTGCACCCCACGGTGAAAAGCTCGGGCGTATGAACCCTTTCTCTAACAACTCTTCCAACTGCTCTTTTAATTCCTTGAGTTCTGCAGGTGCTAACCTATAGGGATTTTTAGACACAGGTTCAGCTCCAGGGTAGACATCTACAACAAACTCAATTTCTCTATCTGGTGGCAAACCGGGAAGGTCATCTAGAAACACTTCAGGGAAGTCTTGGACAACAAGGATATTTTGAGGAGTTGCCTTACCTACAAGTTGTGTATCTAGAACACATGCCAAGAAGCACAAGTACTCCTTGCATGGTGAAGGTCTAAAATTTAAAGAAGTCATAACAGACATTTCCTTACTCTTCTCTGAAGCTTGGAAGGTATGTTTCAAACCACCAGGGGGTTGGAAACTAACTATCCCAGTCCTACAATCAATTATGGCGTGGTGTTTGAACAACCAATCCATTCCTAGATTACATCAAATCCCATTATATCCATAACAATTAAATCAGCAGATAGATTTTTGTCCCCTACTAATACCATGCAATCATGCAACACTTGGTTGGAATGTAAATGTTCACTAGAGGGTAAAGCAACATTGAATACATGCCTAGAAGGTGTGGATTGTACTTCTAACTTATCAGCAAAAGCAGACGCAACAAAAGAATGGGTTGCTCCTGAATCTAGCAAGGTAAAAGTAGGCATAGAATTAACCAATATAGTACCTGACACAACAGCGGGCTGGTCCTCTTCGCCCGACTCCATCATGGAAAATATTCTCGGTTTTATCTTAGCAGGGCCACTCTTCAACGTTGGGCAGTCTCTGATGACGTGGCCAGTCTTATTACAGTTGAAACATCGAAGGACTCTGGGCTTCGGGCAATCCTTAAGCGAATGTCCAAACTCCTCACAGTTATAACACTTACCAGTCCCAAACTTACACTCGCCCAGGTGGCTCTTCATACATTTCATGCACTGAGGAAACTTCTTGGCATCAGGTACCTTCTTTCCAGTACCCTGACTACCCTGGCCTTCAGCATCCTCTTTATCCCTCTCTGCTGGTGGGGCTGAAAGAACTTTCGCGGGGCTTCCTTTGGTCCAGCACACTTCATTTCAGCTTCTTCTGCCTCCAATGCAGTAGACACTACTTCACTGAATGACAAGCCTTTGATGCCTGAATACTTTACTCCTCTGTAAATTTCTGGCTTTAGACCTTGCAGGTATTGAAACACTTTGTCCTCATTCCTATGAACGAGGTATCCAGCAAACCTTGACAGAGACTCAAATTGTCTGTTGTACTCTGCCACAGACCCAGTCTGCTTCAAGCTCAAAAACTCAGCCTTCTTAGCGTTCTGGACAGTGGTGCTAAAGTATTTCTCGTAAAAGACTTCCTTGAATTGCGACCAGGGCATGGTTGCGATATCGGTGGTGATCTCCAGCGACTCCCACCAAGTTGCGCATCACCGGCTAGATGAAACGTTGCCAAAATGACTTTCTCTTCGATGACGTCAGCCGGAAGACAAATGCTTTACTCTTCCGATGACGTCAGCCGGAAGACAAATGCTTTACTCTTCCGATGACGTCAGCCGGAAGACAAATGCTTTACTCTTCCGATGACGTCAGCCGGAAGACAAATGCTTTACTCTTCCGATGACGTCAGCCGGAAGACAAATGCTTTACTCTTCCGATGACGTCAGCCGGAAGACAAATGCTTTACTCTTCCGATGACGTCAGCCGGAAGACAAATGCTTTACTCTTCCGATGACGTCAGCCGGAAGACAAATGCTTTACTCTTCCGATGACGTCAGCCGGAAGACAAATGCTTTACTCTTCCGATGACGTCAGCCGGAAGACAAATGCTTTACTCTTCCGATGACGTCAGCCGGAAGACAAATGCTTTACTCTTCCGATGACGTCAGCCGGAAGACAAATGCTTTACTCTTCCGATGACGTCAGCCGGAAGACAAATGCTTTACTCTTCCGATGACGTCAGCCGGAAGACAAATGCTTTACTCTTCCGATGACGTCAGCCGGAAGACAAATGCTTTACTCTTCCGATGACGTCAGCCGGAAGACATACTCACCCGACTTCCATTACACTTCTTCTGCCGATGACGTCAGCCGGAAGACAAATGCTTTACTCTTCCGATGACGTCAGCCGGAAGACAAATGCTTTACTCTTCCGATGACGTCAGCCGGAAGACAAATGCTTTACTCTTCCGATGACGTCAGCCGGAAGACAAATGCTTTACTCTTCCGATGACGTCAGCCGGAAGACAAATGCTTTACTCTTCCGATGACGTCAGCCGGAAGACAAATGCTTTACTCTTCCGATGACGTCAGCCGGAAGACAAATGCTTTACTCTTCCGATGACGTCAGCCGGAAGACAAATGCTTTACTCTTCCGATGACGTCAGCCGGAAGACAAATGCTTTACTCTTCCGATGACGTCAGCCGGAAGACAAATGCTTTACTCTTCCGATGACGTCAGCCGGAAGACAAATGCTTTACTCTTCCGATGACGTCAGCCGGAAGACAAATGCTTTACTCTTCCGATGACGTCAGCCGGAAGACAAATGCTTTACTCTTCCGATGACGTCAGCCGGAAGACAAATGCTTTACTCTTCCGATGACGTCAGCCGGAAGACAAATGCTTTACTCTTCCGATGACGTCAGCCGGAAGACAAATGCTTTACTCTTCCGATGACGTCAGCCGGAAGACAAATGCTTTACTCTTCCGATGACGTCAGCCGGAAGACAAATGCTTTACTCTTCCGATGACGTCAGCCGGAAGACAAATGCTTTACTCTTCCGATGACGTCAGCCGGAAGACAAATGCTTTACTCTTCCGATGACGTCAGCCGGAAGACAAATGCTTTACTCTTCCGATGACGTCAGCCGGAAGACAAATGCTTTACTCTTCCGATGACGTCAGCCGGAAGACAAATGCTTTACTCTTCCGATGACGTCAGCCGGAAGACAAATGCTTTACTCTTCCGATGACGTCAGCCGGAAGACAAATGCTTTACTCTTCCGATGACGTCAGCCGGAAGACAAATGCTTTACTCTTCCGATGACGTCAGCCGGAAGACAAATGCTTTACTCTTCCGATGACGTCAGCCGGAAGACAAATGCTTTACTCTTCCGATGACGTCAGCCGGAAGACAAATGCTTTACTCTTCCGATGACGTCAGCCGGAAGACAAATGCTTTACTCTTCCGATGACGTCAGCCGGAAGACAAATGCTTTACTCTTCCGATGACGTCAGCCGGAAGACAAATGCTTTACTCTTCCGATGACGTCAGCCGGAAGACAAATGCTTTACTCTTCCGATGACGTCAGCCGGAAGACAAATGCTTTACTCTTCCGATGACGTCAGCCGGAAGACAAATGCTTTACTCTTCCGATGACGTCAGCGGCATCAACCGAAAACGACGAAACACCCATTCCCTCTTCCGGTCAGTAAACGACAAAATACCTATTTCCTCTTCCGATGACGTCAGCCGGAAGACAATTACTTTCCTCTTCCGATGACGTCAGCCGGAAGACAAATGCTTTACTCTTCCGATGACGTCAGCCGGAAGACATACTCACCCGACTTCCATTACACTTCTTCTGCCGATGACGTCAGCCGGAAGACAAATGCTTTACTCTTCCGATGACGTCAGCCGGAAGACATACTCACCCGACTTCCATTACACTTCTTCTGCCGATGACGTCAGCCGGAAGACAAATGCTTTACTCTTCCGATGACGTCAGCCGGAAGACAAATGCTTTACTCTTCCGATGACGTCAGCCGGAAGACAAATGCTTTACTCTTCCGATGACGTCAGCCGGAAGACAAATGCTTTACTCTTCCGATGACGTCAGCCGGAAGACAAATGCTTTACTCTTCCGATGACGTCAGCCGGAAGACAAATGCTTTACTCTTCCGATGACGTCAGCCGGAAGACAAATGCTTTACTCTTCCGATGACGTCAGCCGGAAGACAAATGCTTTACTCTTCCGATGACGTCAGCCGGAAGACAAATGCTTTACTCTTCCGATGACGTCAGCCGGAAGACAAATGCTTTACTCTTCCGATGACGTCAGCCGGAAGACAAATGCTTTACTCTTCCGATGACGTCAGCCGGAAGACAAATGCTTTACTCTTCCGATGACGTCAGCCGGAAGACAAATGCTTTACTCTTCCGATGACGTCAGCCGGAAGACAAATGCTTTACTCTTCCGATGACGTCAGCCGGAAGACAAATGCTTTACTCTTCCGATGACGTCAGCCGGAAGACAAATGCTTTACTCTTCCGATGACGTCAGCCGGAAGACAAATGCTTTACTCTTCCGATGACGTCAGCCGGAAGACAAATGCTTTACTCTTCCGATGACGTCAGCCGGAAGACAAATGCTTTACTCTTCCGATGACGTCAGCCGGAAGACAAATGCTTTACTCTTCCGATGACGTCAGCCGGAAGACAAATGCTTTACTCTTCCGATGACGTCAGCCGGAAGACAAATGCTTTACTCTTCCGATGACGTCAGCCGGAAGACAAATGCTTTACTCTTCCGATGACGTCAGCCGGAAGACAAATGCTTTACTCTTCCGATGACGTCAGCCGGAAGACAAATGCTTTACTCTTCCGATGACGTCAGCCGGAAGACAAATGCTTTACTCTTCCGATGACGTCAGCCGGAAGACAAATGCTTTACTCTTCCGATGACGTCAGCCGGAAGACAAATGCTTTACTCTTCCGATGACGTCAGCCGGAAGACAAATGCTTTACTCTTCCGATGACGTCAGCCGGAAGACAAATGCTTTACTCTTCCGATGACGTCAGCCGGAAGACAAATGCTTTACTCTTCCGATGACGTCAGCCGGAAGACAAATGCTTTACTCTTCCGATGACGTCAGCCGGAAGACAAATGCTTTACTCTTCCGATGACGTCAGCCGGAAGACAAATGCTTTACTCTTCCGATGACGTCAGCCGGAAGACAAATGCTTTACTCTTCCGATGACGTCAGCCGGAAGACAAATGCTTTACTCTTCCGATGACGTCAGCCGGAAGACAAATGCTTTACTCTTCCGATGACGTCAGCCGGAAGACAAATGCTTTACTCTTCCGATGACGTCAGCCGGAAGACAAATGCTTTACTCTTCCGATGACGTCAGCCGGAAGACAAATGCTTTACTCTTCCGATGACGTCAGCCGGAAGACAAATGCTTTACTCTTCCGATGACGTCAGCCGGAAGACAAATGCTTTACTCTTCCGATGACGTCAGCCGGAAGACAAATGCTTTACTCTTCCGATGACGTCAGCCGGAAGACAAATGCTTTACTCTTCCGATGACGTCAGCCGGAAGACAAATGCTTTACTCTTCCGATGACGTCAGCCGGAAGACAAATGCTTTACTCTTCCGATGACGTCAGCCGGAAGACAAATGCTTTACTCTTCCGATGACGTCAGCCGGAAGACAAATGCTTTACTCTTCCGATGACGTCAGCCGGAAGACAAATGCTTTACTCTTCCGATGACGTCAGCCGGAAGACAAATGCTTTACTCTTCCGATGACGTCAGCCGGAAGACAAATGCTTTACTCTTCCGATGACGTCAGCCGGAAGACAAATGCTTTACTCTTCCGATGACGTCAGCCGGAAGACAAATGCTTTACTCTTCCGATGACGTCAGCCGGAAGACAAATGCTTTACTCTTCCGATGACGTCAGCCGGAAGACAAATGCTTTACTCTTCCGATGACGTCAGCCGGAAGACAAATGCTTTACTCTTCCGATGACGTCAGCCGGAAGACAAATGCTTTACTCTTCCGATGACGTCAGCCGGAAGACAAATGCTTTACTCTTCCGATGACGTCAGCCGGAAGACAAATGCTTTACTCTTTCCTTAAATACGTTATCCATTTGCAAAATTGACAATTACCCTTATGCCCTCACTTAGTTACTCATTAACCTAATTGATTTTACCCCTAATTTCATTCTATAAAATTCACACTTAGAAGATTAATAGATTATTTTAATTCTAATAAACCGGGTGTTACACAAGGTCTCCATCTTAGAATACGATCAACAGGTCATAGATGCACTCTGTCTCTTTATGATATTTGGAAATGGGATATTTCGTCCAAGGAATTCAAAAAGCAAGAGCATCAGCTCGCTCTCTTTGGAGAAGGGCTGCTTCCCAGGCATCATTCCAAGGATCAGCTTCAATTTGCATATTTTCTATAATGGCATTTTCTGCATCCCAATGAGCCATTTATAGAATCTTCTTTTTTCCTTTAGTAAGGGAATATCGATATTGGGAACAATCGATAAGGGGGGGGGGGGGGGGGGGGGGGGGGGGGGGGGGGGGGGGGGGGGGGGGGGGGGGGGGGGGGGGGGGGGGGGGGGGGGGGGGGGGGGGGGGGGGGGGGGGGGGGGGGGGGGGGGGGGGGGGGGGGGGGGGGGGGGGGGGGGGGGGGGGGGGGGGGGGGGGGGGGGGGGGGGGGGGGGGGGGGGGGGGGGGGGGGGGGGGGGGGGGGGGGGGGGGGGGGGGGGGGGGGGGGGGGGGGGGGGGGGGGGGGGGGGGGGGGGGGGGGGGGGGGGGGGGGGGGGGGGGGGGGGGGGGGGGGGGGGGGGGGGGGGGGGGGGGGGGGGGGGGGGGGGGGGGGGGGGGGGGGGGGGGGGGGGGGGGGGGGGGGGGGGGGGGGGGGGGGGGGGGGGGGGGGGGGGGGGGGGGGGGGGGGGGGGGGGGGGGGGGGGGGGGGGGGGGGGGGGGGGGGGGGGGGGGGGGGGGGGGGGGGGGGGGGGGGGGGGGGGGGGGGGGGGGGGGGGGGGGGGGGGGGGGGGGGGGGGGGGGGGGGGGGGGGGGGGGGGGGGGGGGGGGGGGGGGGGGGGGGGGGGGGGGGGGGGGGGGGGGGGGGGGGGGGGGGGGGGGGGGGGGGGGGGGGGGGGGGGGGGGGGGGGGGGGGGGGGGGGGGGGGGGGGGGGGGGGGGGGGGGGGGGGGGGGGGGGGGGGGGGGGGGGGGGGGGGGGGGGGGGGGGGGGGGGGGGGGGGGGGGGGGGGGGGGGGGGGGGGGGGGGGGGGGGGGGGGGGGGGGGGGGGGGGGGGGGGGGGGGGGGGGGGGGGGGGGGGGGGGGGGGGGGGGGGGGGGGGGGGGGGGGGGGGGGGGGGGGGGGGGGGGGGGGGGGGGGGGGGGGGGGGGGGGGGGGGGGGGGGGGGGGGGGGGGGGGGGGGGGGGGGGGGGGGGGGGGGGGGGGGGGGGGGGGGGGGGGGGGGGGGGGGGGGGGGGGGGGGGGGGGGGGGGGGGGGGGGGGGGGGGGGGGGGGGGGGGGGGGGGGGGGGGGGGGGGGGGGGGGGGGGGGGGGGGGGGGGGGGGGGGGGGGGGGGGGGGGGGGGGGGGGGGGGGGGGGGGGGGGGGGGGGGGGGGGGGGGGGGGGGGGGGGGGGGGGGGGGGGGGGGGGGGGGGGGGGGGGGGGGGGGGGGGGGGGGGGGGGGGGGGGGGGGGGGGGGGGGGGGGGGGGGGGGGGGGGCCTCCAAACGTTTATGTGACGCTATTCTTTAGACAATGTTGGAAATTGTATTTGATATCTTTGCGCATTTGCTTCACAGTATGCACAGATTCTTTGTGTGATTGATTGGAGATTTTGGTAGCAACTTTGATTTGTTGAATTTGATGGCTAAAAATGGAAGAAAAAGAGAAATAAGTGGTGCAAAAAGCATAACAAAAGTCATTATGAGTAGCTGAACACAAATGTGACCAATGGCGTCGTGCTAATTGGACCCCTGAATATTATGAATCATGGGTTCAAATACAAATTTCTGCAGGAAACCGTCAATAATGACAGGTGATCGAAGGACATTTGTCAGAGATTCCTAAGTCCTATTCCAAGACCTACTGCTGAATGGGACTTACGAAATAATGTTCAATTACCGAAGGTTCTCGTGGTAAAATTGAAGCTACTAAGTGGTTAGAGTGGAATCCAGCTCATGAGTTTCCACCATTTCAAATCAGCATTGTGCCAGACATTTCCAAAAAGTAGTGGACCCCAACAGTGCACAATATTCAAATAGGGCTTCCACTAGCACTAATAGTACATCCACTAGCTCCACTAGCTATGTTTTGGTGCGTCATCATGACGATTAGTTTGTGTGTGTTTGTAAGCGCCTCCTTATATAGGAGCCTTTGTTTTCTTTCTTCTAAGTTTTTGGAGTTTGCCTTCTCATCTGAAAAACTCTCTCGGGTTTGTACGACTACTTGTAAGTTTTATACTCTTGTTAATATAAAGTCTTATTGTCCATACTTCTACTCCTTCTGTAGATAATATAAGTTTTAAAAATAAGCTCTCTTAAGCAGCAATATGGTATCAGAGCCAATAGGCTAGAACTTGTTAGTTTATTTATGAATAAAAGAATTCCATCTAGGCTAATCTTATCAGTTTAATTTGATATGAATAATAACCAATAAGGTGATTATTTTCCTCAATAAGATAAGTTGATTTACCAAAATGTAAAGTGATTTCTACATAAGTTCGTTATTTATTCTCTGATAATCCGTGTTCAATATCAACGCTAAAGTTTTATGATACTTAGAATTAATCTTCGGGAATCTCGTCGGGGTTGTTGCGTTTAGCCGTGGTTTGGCGTTTAGGCGTTTACACCCATTATACGAGAATAATGAGGCTTATTTTCTAAAAAGTGTTTATGAATTAATATCTTTGAGATAGGTTGAGTTGATATGGGTAAATCACAGTTTTCATAAGGAGAAGTTTTGAAACAATAAGGAGTTATTAATGATTCAATAAGGTATTTCAATAAATCAATAAGAGGAAAAGTGATCACCAATAAGGTTTATTATATCATTTCAAATTAAAATCCTAAGATTGATCTTAGAAAAGATTTGCTTTTTATAAATGAACTTACTTATTTCTAAAAATGAATTTTTATGATATTACAATATATCTTCAAATTCTACTAAGAATGAACAAATAGTAGAAATCTCTCAAAACTCTTTGCTAAATCAATGGTCTCCTGTAATAGAAACCAAGAAATTTACAAAGTAGAACTTTTGAATTCCTTTTCAAAAATGCTATCAAAATCTCTGAACAAAACTATTTGTTTAGATTCAATGACAAAACTCTTAAACTTCTAAGTTTAAAGATATCCAAAAATATTTCAAAAAGTTCAAATATATCCACATAGGATTAATTCAAATTGCTTTTAAACCTTTAACTCTTCCAGGTTTAAATGCCAGTATTTTAGCTAATCTGCGAGATGCTAGAAATCAAAATTGGAAAAACTCTCTTATGGGAGTTATTCAAACAAGTTTATGTCATGGTCCAATCTATTCACGTATATCCAATCTCAATCTGTCTTGACAGATCCCAATCTGTTTGAGGCTATCACCTTGAACATTCAAACTCATGGTTATGATTTCCTTCTAGGATCTGAAACCATTGCGGTCATCTACCGTATTATAAAATTACTGAACACTTTGTTTCCAAATGCCATCATTCGAGAAATTCCTGGCAAAATCATGGTAATAGAAAGTAATATTATCTACCAATATAGCTATTCCTCGTCTCACTCGACTGAAGAAGTTACGGTTCCAAAACATGGACCATTCCTCAAGCATACTTCCAAGATCAAGTATAAATTCTCAGATTGATCAGATTATTCAAACAGAAAATGGAGAAATTCAAATCCAATTACTCCCGAAATTTCCAAAAGAATTTCTTGTCCCGAGTATGTCCAATCGATCTAGTTTCTCTCCCTTCAAACCAATTGTAAGCTCGGTTATTGAACCGGTTCGCTACTCATTACTTGATCATAACTAAGAAATTTCGAATAAATTTAAAACTTCATTCGACATTCAAAATTTGACATTTTCTAAACGTTCAAAACATTTGAAAACTTTGCAACAGAAAATTATTTAAAACTACAATGGGGATTAACTAGCTGTGAAAATATTGTGGAAAGATTAATGGAAATGTTTAAAGTATTCGGTCAAGAGAAAATAAGGTTTTAATGATGGACTACTCAAGGAATTACAAAAGTCGAATTATCTGCCGACGACAAAGTCAACGGAAGGAAACGAAACGAGTTCCTGCCGATGACGTCACGAGTTGAACTCGTCTGCGACGACTAGTCAACGGAAGGAGCAGAAGCAGAAAACCAAGGCTTCTGCCGATGACGTCTACACAACTTCACCCACAACTTCATCTGCCGATGAAATCATGGTAACTTCACACACCACTTCATCTGCCGATGAAGTAACTAACTTCATCTGCCGATGAAGTCAGCGCAATTTCATCTCTCAATAGACAAACACCGTCATCTTAGATAACAACAAATAAGTCCACGCCTCCGATTCGCTAAACGACAAACGGGTTACTACACCTTCCGATTCGCTAAACGACAAACGGGTTTCCCCTCTTCCGATGGAATGGACTACATCTGCCGAACACGTGCTACTCACGTAACTCCTTAAAGCAATATATGATAGACTTTAAAATTTACATCTTCCGATGGCTTTTCTGAAGACATCTTCGATAGAATTTAAAATTTACTCAACATCTACCGACAGATATCATCTGCGATAGAGAGCAAAACAAAACAACGCATCGCTTCACTTGCAAATCCAGTAATAAACCAACAGACTACTAATTCAGAGAAAACTAAGAATACTTTTGAAAACTCAAGTAAACTCATCTTGCTAAAAATAACCAGAGACAATCCAAACCTTTGTGTCACTAGAAACTCATAAGTACTATCTTGAAATCCAACAGAATATCGTTATCAGAAAAGAAACTCAAAAGCGAATTCCAAAACATTAAAATTTCTACTGTCATGAAAGCTCAGTATAATAAATTGAAATACTGTCAATTAATCTTTGTTAGTCACTGACACCAGTCAAACCGCCCCATCAGATGCCTGACGTTGCACAGCCGTGCTCCACCAACCTCTCTACTCGGTTATATGCTCTCAGAAATCACCGGCCCTGTATCTCAACACCTACATCACAAAACTCAGCTATTAGCCTAATGCTAAGCAAGTAAAGCATTAATGAAATGTATGCTGAAACATAAACCTGATCATGCAGTTTCTAATTTTCTCAACTCGTTGTGCATCGTTCATTAAACTGGTATATCCCTAAGTTCCCTTGGGAGTGGGATCGGTTCTCCCAATGTAATAAATCCTCTACTCGGTTAAGGGGCGGATTACTTACCTTAACAGCTAATACAGATCCCTTAATTCCCTTGGGAGTGGGATCGGTTCTCCCAATGTAATAAATCCTCTACTCGGTTAAGGGGCGGATACTTCCCTTAACAGCTACTCTGTTTCATTCAATTCATACTCATAATAACCTGAACATAAATCATTTTCGTAATTCTTCAAAACACGTAATGCATGACCATAAAGAAGAAACACTCAAACATGCATAAACCTACTGTTTTGTGATGTAGGCCGAAGGATACAACATACTTTACGACCTGGCTCCTGGACATCGCTCGGATTAAGCTATCCAGAAATCTGCTCACCTAAAACCATGGACAGTTAGTGGATTTGATCTCCACTAAACTTTATCTAACTACTGAAGTCTAAGAAGCCGTTTGGGGGCTCTACTGATTAAGCATTCTCGATACATCTAACCCCAAACACAAATCTCCACCGCAGCTTAGCGAAGCGACATAATTGCAATCCTTAGTACCATAGCACTAGAACGGCAAGTAGTGATTCAAAACTCACCTTGGTTGGGAAACCCTGGAGGAAATCGCCCAGAGGTAGTTGCTTGAGAGAAGGTGAAAGGTAAGAGTAATAAACAGTGGCGGCTAACCGCACTAAACCTTTCCTTAAAATACCTTATCCACAATATAAATTCGCAATTGCCATCTTGCCCCTGCCTAGTCAGTTACAACTAATCAATATTTCACTAAATTTTAACCATAAAAATTTATACACGTTTAATAACTTATTTTGATTTATTGAACCGGGTGCTACACCAATAGAGAATCCTAGTTCCCGGAATTCAATTTCTGGATCTTTCCAAATACCTAAATCTCTAAACATTGAAGAGATTCGGTTTCAATAAGGTGATTTATTTTCCTCAATAAGATAAGTTTATTACCAATATGAAAAGTGATTTCTCCAATAGTTTTTCTTATCTATTCTTATGATAATCTGTGTTCAATATCAACGCTAAGTTTATGATACTTTAGAATTAATCTTCGGGAATCTTCTTTTGTCCCTTGTCGGGGTTTGTTGCGTTTTAGCCTGGTTGGCGTTTAGGCGTTTACACCCATTATACGAGAATAATGAGGCTTAATTTCTAAAGTGTTAGGAATCATTAAATCTTGAGATAGGTTGAGTTGATATGGGTAAATCACAGTTTTCATAAGGAGAAGTTTTGAAACAATAAGAGTTATTAATGATTCAATTAAGGTATTTCAATAACAATCAATAGAGGAAAAAAGTGATCACCAATAAGGTTATTAATCATTTCAAATTAAAATCCTAAGATTGATCTTAGAAAAGATTTGCTTTTTCATAAATGAATTAATTATTTCTAAACTGAATTTCTTTTTATCTGATATTACAAATATATCTTCAATTCTAAAGATGACACAAAAATAGTAGAAATCTCTCAAAAAACTCTTGCAAATCAATGGTCTATTCCTGTAATAGATAACCAAAGAAATTTACAAAGTAGGAACTTTTGAATTCCTTTTCAAAAATGCGACAAAATCTCGAACAAACCTATTTGTTTAGGATTCCAATGACAAAACTCTTAAACTTCTAAGTTTAAAAGATATCCAAAAATATTTCAAAAAGTTCAAATATATCCAACATAGATTAATTCAAATTGCTTTTAAACCTTTAACTCTTCCAGGTTTAAATGCCGTATTTTAGCTAACTGCGAGATGCTACAATCAAAATTGGAAAACCTCCTTATGGGAGTTATGCAAACAAGTTATGTCATGGTCCACCATGCTAATTCAATGATATCCAAATCTCACATCTGCGTTGACAGATCCAATCTGTTTTGTCTTTTGAGGCTATACCTTGAACATTCAAACTCATGGTGATGATTTCTTCAAGGATCTAAACCATTGCGGTCATCTACCGTATTAATTACAAATTAAGCTTTGTGTCCAAATGCCATCATTCGAGAAATTCCTGGCAAAAAACCATGTCATAGAAAGTAATCTAGTATCTCCAATATAGTATTCCTCGTCTCATCGACTGGAAGAAGTTAAGTTTCCAACAACATGGACCATTCCTCCAAGCCATCTTCCAAGAGTAAAGTCAGTCAGGTATCACATTCTCAGATGATCAGATTATTCAAACAGAAGATGGAGAAATTCATAATCCAATTTACTCCCGAAATTTCCAAAAGAATTTCTTGTCACGAAGTATTCCAAGCGATCTAGTTTTCTCCCTTCAAACCAATTGTAACGCCCCGAGTTATCTAACCCGGTTGCCTACTCATTAATTGTCATAACTAAGAAATTTCGAATAAATTTAAAAACTTCATTCGACATTCAAAATTGACATTTTCTAAACGTTCAAAACATTTGAAAACTTTGCAGCGGGAAATTCATTTAAAATACAATGGGCGATTTAACTAGCTGTGAAAATATTGTTGGAAAGAGAATGGAAATGTTTAAAGTATTCGGTCAAGAGAAAATAAGGTTTTAAATGAGGACTACTCAAGGAATTACAAAAGTCGAATTCATCTGCCGACGACAAAAGTAACGGAAGGAAACGAAACGATGGTTCATGCGATGAGGTCCACGAGTTTGAACTTGCACCCGTTCTGCCTCGACGATTTTTTCTAGTCAACGGAAGGAGCAGAAGCCAGAAAACAAAGGCTTCCGAGATGAGTCTACACAACTTAACCAAACTTCATATGCCCGATGAATCTGGTAACTCACACACCACTCATCTGCGATGAATTTAACATAATTCATCTGCCTGATGAACGGGTCAATGCGCAATTTCATCTCGCAATAGACAAAATACACTCATTCTTCGATAACAACCAATATGACGCACGCCGTCCGATTCGCTAAACGACAAACGGGTTACTCTACACCTTCCGATTCGCTAAACGACAAACGGGTTTCTCCCTTGAGATGGAATGGACGACATCGCCGACAAGGCTACTATACGTAAATCCTTAAAGCTCTCTGATCGACTTTTAAAATTTACATCTTCCGATGGTTTTGAGACATCTTCCGATAGAATTAAAATTACTCAAATCTACCGACAGATATCATCTGTCGATAGAGAGCAAAACAAAAACTCCAATCGTTCACTTGCAATCAGTAAACACACAAACAGAATAACTAATCAGAGAAAACTAAGGAATACTTTTGAAAACTCAAGTAAATCATTTTTGCCTAAAACTAAACCAAAGGACAATCCAAACCTTGTGTCACTAGAAATCCTAAGTACTCAGCTTGAAATTCCCAACAGAATACGTTATCAGAAAAGAAACTCAAAAGCGAATTCCAAAACATTAAAATTTCTATGTCAGAAGACGTATAATAAATTGGAATATGTCAATTAATCTTTGTTAGTAAGGACACATAGTCAAACAGCCCCCTCATATGCCTGCCGTTGACAAGCCAGTGCCCACCAACCTCATCTACCGGTTATGCATCAGGGAAATCACCTCTGTATCCTCAACACCTACATCACAAAACTCCAATCTTTTAGCTAGCTAAGCAAGTAAAGCATAATGAAATGTATGATGAAACATAAACCCTGATCCTGCTAGTTTCTAATTTTCTCAACTCAGTTGATGCATCGTTCATAAAGGTCTGATCCCTAAGTTCCCTTGGAGGTTGGATCGGTTCTCCCAATGTAATAAATCCTTTACTCAGTTAAGGGACGGATTACTTCCCTTAACGCTATACAGATCCCTTAATTCCTTTGGAGTGGGATCGGTTCTCCCAATGTAATAAATCCTGTACTCGGTTAAGGGGCGAATTACTTCCTAACAGCTACTCTGTTTCATTCAATTCATACCATCTAACCTTGCAAAAAAACCACAAATAAATTCATTTTCGTAATTCTTCAAAAACTTAAGCATGAAATAAAGAAAAGAAACACTCAAACATGCATAAACCTACTGTGTTGTGGGTAGGCCGAAGGCTCACACATTCTTTACATACTGGCTTGGAATCGCTCGGCTATAAGCTAGCCAGAAATCTGCTCACCTAAACCATTGACAGATTAGGAGTAGATCTCATAAACTTTATCTTAACTACCTTGAAGTCTAAGGAAGCCAGTTTGGGGCTGTTACGATTAAGCATTCCCGATACATCACTAAACCCCAAAACCAAATCTCCACCCGCAGCTTATCGAAGATACAT